>CM035165.1:10818394-11043582 GCA_020205615.1 Panax quinquefolius | reverse complement strand
TTTAAGACTTGAGTTAATGATGTTATTTAAGACTTATTTGTTTATGATTCACACTTGCGGATGTTTATTATGGTTACTTTTAACGCAGGTTATTAGACATTATTATTTGGATGTTGTAACCACTTAAGGAGAAGATTTTTATTCTGCTCTATTGCATGGTTGCAGATTTATTATGGGTAGATAGATAGATGATATTTGTACAATCGAGACACCAGATCATGCGGAATCATACCGAATTTGGGGTGTCCTGAGTCAGTGTATCAAAGGCATGGGTTATATGAACCTAGGGTGGGGGAACAAATCCTTGGGTAGTAGCCTTATATGTAAAGAAGATAGTGATGGAAAACTCTTATCAAGTTATAAGAAATGAATTTATGTAATTTATTGAAGATAATAAAGACCTTATGTGTTTATGTGTTAAAGTATGCATTAGATGATACTGACGTCTAGTAACTAAAACTTAAAATTTTGTCATGGCCGGATGTCTAGATCGTCGGAGAGGCTAGTCAAGCTGGGAGGAAGAACCCTTGCATTATACTATAGTACCGATTTACAGAGAGGAGCCCCGAGATATTCATGTCAAGTAGGGAGCAAATGGTACGTGAGGGGAGTCATCTCCATTGATCAGCAGCTGTTGGTCAAAGAGAGAGCCACGAGATCGATTACTCAAGAGGATCCCGAGGAGGAATTTGTTGAGAAGAGGAAGAGGAAGAAGAGGGAGTTACCACGGTGCACCACTGATTCTCGAGATGTACGACACGTAAGTATACGACCGTAACGCGGAGTTACGAGATGAGGTCCAGATTTGGATCGAGTGGCGGGTTAGATTCAAGATATTACTTTCTAGAAGCGTAAAATAGAGGGAGATTTCGACTTCACTCGTGATGGTAAATGTGGAATGGGATTTGGTCCATGAGAAGGTCCAAACCAAGATAAGAGACGAAGAGATAGAAAACTGAAGAAGGAATCATGGAAACATCCAGGAGCCGAATATAAAGCAGAGGAAGGTTGGGTAAGAGAATCGCTACGAGTTGATCGCAAGGGGATGATAGTCACGAAAGAAAGCGAAGATTGGTGGAAGCATACTCTACACTTAATCATGCAATGAACGAGACCCAAGATCGAGTTTGAGGTACCCAATCCGATTCAAGGACTACCATTATACATGATGGATCGCAGGACGATGCATCGCATCTTAGAAGAGGAGCGTAGAAAGGCTAATCGGTACCTTGATAAGCGGGTGATATGATTTATTTAATTATGAAAGAACTTAATTAGTTTTTTTATGTAAATTACAACGTGTTTATGAACGAAAGAATATTTGAATGTTTTAAATCCGAAATGAAAGATTCTTTATTCCGAAGATAGTTGATGTAAATAGCGCTTATGCTACCGTTTTAATGTTAAAACTTTGATTTGAATGCAAATATATCAAGGTGTTTGAGATGATGTGTTAAGTGATATGTTAAATTGTTGAAAGTAATGCCTTAACTATTTAGGAGAAATAAATAAAGTCCTAATAAGGCGTTTATTTAATTTAAAAATGCGCCAAGGAGAAGACAACAACGTCAACCCAGCTCGTAGAAGAATCAACCAATAATAACAATTATGCCAATGTTCAATCCGTGCGTGCAAGTTGGTGAACTTCTTATTGACTAGAGCCATGAATAACCAACCTCAAGCTCCACCAAACACAACGTTTAAGGACTTGGCGGTGGGACCGCCGCTTGTTCAAAGGTTCCATGAACCCAATCGAGGCTCAAACGTGGGTTATGGAAATGGAAAAGTTTTTAAAGGTTCTTGAGAGTTAGAAGACGACCGCTTTTGCGGGCAACGTTTACGTTGAAGTCCGAGGCTGTTTCTTGGTGGCAAGCAAATAAAGTGCGAGGAGGTGAAGGTGTAATTACGTGGGAGAGATTTAAAGAGATGTTTTTCGAAATGTATTTCCCAACTAGTTCAGAGAATCCGGATGGAGTGTCCGAATTTCTAGAGTTGAAGCAGAAATATGAGCGTGCGACTATGCTGGCTAAATTCAACGAGTTGATAGGGTTACGCCAGTATCAAGTTCTGCCATGGATGAAAGGAAGGCGAGAAGGTTTGAACAAGGACTAAAGCCTTGGGTGTCAAGTTAAGGTATCAATGTTTCCGCTAAACACGTTTGTTGAGTAATCTTGGAAAAGGCCATCCTCAATTTGAAAGAGGAAGCGATCGTATTGACCAAGTACAATCAAGATCGAAAGAAGAAGAAAGAGTGAAGGTGAAGGAAATAACAAAGGTCGAGTGGAAGTGGCATAGGAGGTGGAAATTTCAATCGAGAAGAAAAGGTGGAACAACTGACTCATCATCTAGAAATCAAGAAGGTAGTCGAGAAGAAAAGAATCGACATGCCCAGCTCTACAGGAAAGCCCATCTGGGAGTTTGCTAATGAAAAGGAAAAAGTGTGCTCTTTACAATTGTGGACGGAAGGCCACATAACACCAACTGTCCAAACCCAAAAGAGGGTGCTTGTTTTACTTGTGGTTGAAGGACCATCTCGGCAAGATTGTTTCAAGAAGGGATCGGGAGGGTCGGGGATCGAGGAGGAAAACCGGGAAATAACGGTGGAAATGCCTTAACCATCACCCGGACCAATATGCACAAAACCGACCGACGCTTCGGACTTTCAATATGACGGTGCTTGGTCAGATGCAATCCAAATCTAGTGATGTGGTGTCGAGGTATCATTCATCAATAAAATTAATGCTTATGTTTTATTTGATTCAGATTGCTACTTGTTCTTTATATCAGAAGACTTTGCTAATAGTTTAGATTTGCTTATGGATGAGTTGGAATATCCATGAATATAGAAATTGCGAATAGGGAGATAATTCACATTAAATGCGTTTAAGAACTGTAGAGTGTATATTAAGGGTAATATCATGAGCGTAGATCTTATCCCTATTCGACTTGGGGAATTTAACGTTATTTTGGGAATGGATGGTTATTGATTACGGGGCAGTAATTAATTGCCAAAAAGCGTATTAACCTTATGACTCCATCAAGGTTGTGTTTTATGGTATAATCGCCCCAGAACAAGCGAGTTGTCTAACGATGATGCAGGCCGAAGTTGTTAAGACGAAGGCCGTAGGATACTTAGCTTACATAGTCGACAATCGAAAAGAGAATCAAAGTAGAAGAAATCTGATTGTGAGGGACTTCGTTCGACGTATTTCAGCACGATTTACGGGACTTCCACCAGATAGAGAGTAGATTTCAGTGTCGATTTGCTTTAGGAATTGCTCCAATATCGAAGCACCATATTCGAATGGCACCGATAGAGATGAAGGAATTAATGGTACAACTACAAGAATTATTGGACAAGAAGTACATTAACCGAGCGTATCGTAGTGGGGAGCGCTAGATGTTGTTTGTGAAAAGAAGGATGGATCGATCGCGACTCTGCATTGACTACAGAAGAATGAATAAGGTCACGATTAAGAATAGATATCCATTATGAGGATCGACGACTTGTTTGATCAATTGAAGGGGCGAGATACTTTTCCAAGATAGACTTGAGAAGCGGTTATCATCAATTGAAGGTGAGGTAGGAGGATGTACTCAAAAGATTGCGTTTAGAACACGATCACGGTCACTACTGAATTTTTAGTAATGTCGTTTGGTCTTACAAATGTTCTGCGGCATTTATGGGACTAATGAATGGTGTGTTCAAGCCATTTTTGGACAAGTTAAGTAGTGGTATTTATAGATGACATTTGGTTTATTCAAAACCAAGAAGAACACGAAGAGCATTTGAGATTAACGTTGGAAGTATTGAGAAGGGAAAAGTTGTATGCCAAGTTTTTGAAATGCAAATTTTGGATTGAGCAGGTGTAATTTCTTGGTGCGCGTGATCGATAAAAGCGAAATTTGGTAGATCCATCAAAGTTGAAGCCAGATTAACTTGGAATCAGAGGGCGCCATCGGAAGTATGAAGTTTTCTTGGATTGGCGGGATATTATAGAAGGTTCATACTGAAGACTTTTCCAAGATCGCAACTCAAGTTAACAATTTAACTTTCGAAAAGGTTGTGAAATTTGTTTGAATGGATAAGTGTGAGAAAGTTTTCAAGAATTGAAGAAAGAGAGTTAAGTCTGGCCCTATGTTATCTCTTAGGATGATACATGAAATTTTGTTATTTATAGTGATGCGTCGCATAAAGGACTTAGTTGTCTTTGATGCAAAATGGAAGCCAAAGTCATTCACGTATGTGTCACTTGATAATTGAAGGATTACGAGAAGGGATATCCGACCCATGACTTGGAGTTAGGCTGCGATTGTTTTTGCTTTGAAAATTTGGAGGCACTATCTCTACGAGGAGAAGTGTGAAATATATACGGACCATATAAGTCCTGAAATATATTTTCACGCGGAAGGAATTGAATATCGTCGAAGAAGGTGGTTGGAGTTAATTAAGGACTACGATTGTGAGATTTTATACCATACGGGTAAGGCGAATGTAGATTCTTGGCGCCTTAAGTGAAAGGGTCGGGAGAAGTTGATGATGTTGATTCGCTTCGTGGCGAATTTAATTGCGAAATGGAGAAGCTGGAATTGGAAGTGAAGTATCTATGGAGATTGATGAAAAATATTTAGGATGCTTGATCTGGTATAACCCTCTTGGATAAAGTTAAGGAGGCTCGACTTGGATCGAAGAATGTAAAAATGTGACAAAGAAGATATCTGAAGGAACCAAACCAAGATTTAAGATGGATAAGGAAGGAATCTTGAGATTTGATAATAGAATTTTGGTACCACCCGATTCGAGAGATTAAGGAAGATATTTTAAGCGAGGCTCATAGTTCACGATATTCGATTCACCACAGGTAGTACCAAGATATACCAAGATCTTAGACAACATTTACGGTGGCCGTAATTTGAAGCGTGATGTTGCAGAATGTGTTGCCAAGTGTCCGCCTGTCGAGAAGTGAAAGCGGAACATCGAGACCAAAGTGGATTACTTGCTAACCATTAGAGATTCCAGTGGAAATGGGAACATATTACAATGGACTTCGTGGTTGGCCTTCCGAGGCGACTCGAGAAAGGCTACTGACAGCAGTATTGGTTAGCGTTATTGGTAGCCAAAATCAACACTTTCTTCCGATCGAAATAAGATTGAACTTAGATCGGTTAGCGAGGTTATATGTAAAGAGATTGTTTGAGGCACGGAGTTCGGTATCAATTGTTTTGATGGGATTCGCTTCACATCAAATTTCCTGGAAGCGTCTTGAGGAATGCATGGGTACAATTGCGAATGAGTACGACTTACCACCCTCGAAGCAGAATGAATGAGTGTGAGAGAAACGATTAAGACGTTAAAATATATGCTAAAAGCACGTGATGGACTTTAAAGGAAATTGGGATAATAACCTACCATTAGTAGAGTTTGGCTACAACAACATTACCACGCTAGTATAGGCATGCCGCTTATACGAAGCGTTGTATGGCGAAAGTCACGAACTCAACTTTATTGGGATGAAGTTGGTGAAAGACAATTCTTAGGGCGAGGTTGGTGAATGGATGGCGAAATAATCAAAGTGATCCGAACACGACTTGGTAGCGGCTCAAGATCGACAAGAAGAAATACGATTGATCCACATCATAAAAATATCGAGTTTGAATCGGTGGTTATGTTTTCTTGAAGGTCTCTCCTGGAAGGGAAGATCGAGTTCGAAAAGAAAGGGAAATTGAGCCCAAGATTCATTGGACCCTTTGAAATCTTGAGAAGAATTTGAGAAGTTAAATGCGAGGTAGCCTTACCTTGACACTTTCGAGAATGTCCTGAACGTCTTCCATGTTTCTATATTCACGAACTTACTGAAGTAGATTACAAGCATGTAATTGAATATGAACCCCTACATTTTGAGAAAGACTTATCTTACGAAGAAATTCATGTCAAATTGTCGTGAAAAAAGAAGTTCTCGAAATAAAGTTATACCTTACATTAAGGTAATTTGGAGGAACCACAACAATGACGAATGAAGCTACGTGGAACTCGAAGAGAATAAGATGAAGAATTACCTCATTTATTTACTTAATTATGTATAGCAGATTAGGGGACGAGAATCTTTGTAAGGAGAGAATGTAACAGTCAAATTTATTGAGTCGTGATTACGAAGACGAGAATCCTTTTAAGGGGGAAAAGATGTGATGAGCGAGAATTTTGTAATTAATTTTAATATTTATTGAATTAAATAAATATTTTTCGATGATTTAATTATTAGATTAAATAATTAATTGTGCGTTAATTGTGGTAGATTAATTTAATTATATGTGTTACATTTATTAAATTAATGTAGAGAGTTTTATTATCAAAGTATGTGATTATGTGAGCTTATTGTATTAAAAAAATATTTAATAAGCATATTGGTATTTTAATTAATTTAATTATTAATTAGAGAATTAATAATTTGACATTATTTATTAATGAGAAAATTATTTATGTGACTATGTGAATTTATGAGAAATTATTATATTTTATTTAAAATATATTAAATAAAATATTGGATTTATTTTATAAGGAGTGTGACATTTTCAAACTATATGATAAAGCTTTATTAAATTAAATGACTTTGAATCAATTAAGGGTTGCCAAACAAGGCCCTAGTAGTGGTTGGATGCGATTACCCATGTTTTGGGTTAATCGGCCATTCTGTGCATCAGTTCTCTTCTCCCTACATTATATTCGTCTTCTTTTTATTATTATTATTCTAAGTGCGGCAAGAGAGGTAGAGAGTTTGAGAACTTTGAGAGAGATTGCGAATCTTTTGTGATTAAAGGTGAAGAAGTGTGAGAAATTGGGAATTGTTGTCACCTACAATCTAATCTAAGGAGTATTGAGGTAATCCCTCTTCCCAAATTTTAAAGTTACGTCATTTAGTTTTAATAAAAATGGCTTTCATATATTTTGTAAAATCTACGTAATTGAAAAAGGGTTTGATTATGAGTTTATATATGGGTTAAGATATATCAAATCGTATTTGATTATATATATATTATGTGAATTATCATGTCATCGGTTTAATAATCTTATGAATTGCTATTTCAAAATTTATAGAGTTTGGGTTTTGGCCATATGGCCTTATCGTGATATTTCATGTATTGAGCGTATATTATCCTAAATTTTACATTAAGTATGTTGTTATGCATGTTGATAGAAGAGACCAAAGTTTAAATAAGCGGATTCGGTGTTATAACGAATCCGTAGTGACAATTTTCATTTTTTTATTTTCAAAACCTTGAAGAACATCAAGAACATCAAGAACGAAAAGTAAATGTGTTGATTTTGCAAATTATGTGTTATAACTTGTTAAAAATCATGCTTTAGATGGGTTAAGTAATGATTGTATATATGTATTACAATGATTGGGTAAGTCTAAATTAGTAAAAAAATAACTAATTGGAAGTTATGACCATATTCATATATAATTTTACGTGTGATTGATTTTGGCCTAATTTGGCCTTGTTATGTTCATGATGAAGCTATGAATCTAATGACTAAGCAAGCAGAAAATGAGCACAGGTAACTTACACCAAACTATTTACCAAACTACATTACCACTTCTCGTAATAAAAAAAAAGTAAAAAAAATAAAAAATAATAATAAATATTCGATGAAAATTATTATTAAAATATTTATAAAATAAATTAAATATTTTAATTTAGATATTTATGGAATAAAATAAATATTGATGAAAATTATTATTAAAATATTTATAAAATAAATATTTTAATTGAGATATTATGGAATAAAATAAATATTCGATGAAAATTATTATTAAAATATTTATAAAATAAATTAAATATTTTAATTGAGATATTTATGGAATAAAATAAATATTCGATGAAAATTATTATTAAAATATTTATAAAATAAAGTAAATATTTTAATTGAGATGTTTATGGAATAAAATAAATATTAGATGGAAATTATTATGAAATAATTTATTCGAGTGTAATAATAGTAAGAAGAATGAAAATATTCTAATTTAATTAAGTAATTAAATTAGAAGGGTAATAATTTGTTAAATAAAGTAGAGTTTATATTAAATAAGTAAGTGAAAATGTAACTAATGAATATAAGTGAATACATATGGTATGTGTGTAGGATTTGTGGTGAGCGAAGTAGTAATCGTTTAGCTACCTTGCGAGGCAAGTTACTTAACCCTACTTGTCATTATTGTTCAAGTTTATTATTTACCTCGAGTAAATTATCATTACTATTATTCAAGTTCAAATGTTATATTAAAGATTGATTATCTTTTTCAAAGCATGATTGAGTTATACAATAATTGTTCTATTGTATACTTCACTTGAGATTATTATTCATTTTGAATATCATTATTATTGAACCTTATTAGACTAGCGAACCCTTATTGATTCGACTAGTCCATGGTTGATAAAGCGTTCTAAATTTTAGAACCCTTGATGAATTATCCAAATCAAACTTCCTTTGGTGCGGACTCGAATGTCAAATTGAGATGAACAACCTGCGAAGGGGATTTACTTATCGTTAGCGTTAAGATATTATGCACGTGATGTAGTACTAAGAAATGATCCCCCCTACGCATGCAGTAGAAAGGTCCATAGTCTTATATTGTTAAAGGTTTCAAGTATAACCGCCCATTAACCTAGGACACGGTTTAAGGTCTTATGACCCTCGAAATCTTTTGATTCTTGTTATTCATTCTTGATTCAAAAGTTGAGCTTTTATTCGGATGTCTTTGATTCACTTTCGCATTATTATTATATTGTTATTTCATTGTTATACTTGTGGGCATTTGTGCTCACTCTTGCGTAATAATAACATTGCGGTTAAGAATGAAAAAACCAAGCAGACCTTCTACTAGTAAAGGCGAGGAGGAAGGTTAACAAGTGATGAAGACTTGTTATTTTTATTAAATGATGTATTTATGTTTAAGACTTGAGTTAATGTTGTTATTTAAGACTTATTTGTTTATGATTCCATACGGATGTTTAAGGTTAGTTTAACACAGGATTGTATTATTATTATTTGGATGTTGTAACCCTTAAGGGAAGATTTTTATTCTATCTATTGCATGGTTTGCATTTATTATGGGTAGATAGATAGATGATATTTGTACAATGAACACCGATCCGTGGAATCAAGTACGGATTTGGGGTGTCACAATATAGAGTCGTAAAGAGGTCTTTTGCGCTTCTCGGCTATGTTTGTAATAACAAAACGCCTTTTCTATTTTCTTGACCCGTATACTGGCCTCCATTAGGTTCGTTGTTAAGCTTAAATTGGTGGACCTACACTTTTAAATTCTTTAAAGGTAGTCATTCGGGCTACCACTAGGTCCTGGTTGGTGCTCTACCCCGACTTGGTTAAATCAATTCGTTAATAAATTAACAAACTCTTGCAATTGGGTTATTAGGACCCCCTACCGTTATCATTATGCGATTCCGCCTCTTGGTTACATTGTCTTCTTCTTGGCGGCATTTTGATTAAATAAATAAAGTTCCGTTATTACTTATTTGCTTATTTCTTTATAAGTCAAACAAACAATGAACAATAACTTCATATACGTAACAAAGCAATTTAAAATAAAACTTCCTTATATTAAAATGCTTTATAGCTCAAAACTATTTACAAGTTGCTTTCCATAGCCCAAAACCTATTACATATATATCCCACGATTGACTTTCACTAAAATTGGATTACAAAAAAGACTACCCTTTAATTATATAAAAGAAGGTTTTACGTCACTATACAAAAGTATGCCATACTAACTCCTAATCTTTTGCTAACAACATTTTCATGCTTCTCATTCGCTAAATCGACAATATCTCGATTTATAGTATGTAAAGTCCGTCTCGACTCGATAGAATAACAAGCTATCTTAAGCTTGAAATCCTCGTCTTGCTTGTCATCATTTATATATGACATTCGTAATGCTATAATGCAGTCTTTTTCAACAGTTTCTTCGAAGTTCTACGACCTCGTTCTTATAGTCCCTAGCCTTATCGGTCGTGGTACTTTCTCATCATGTTCTATCTCATAGTCGACTCTGCGAGACTCCTTGGCTCCATGAGATCAATGATCTCTTCCTTACAGTCTTTGCACCTTATTGTGCGATTGCACATTACTGATCAAGCAATCGAGAGGTACATTGCCCTCATAGTCTCTGTGAGGGTGTTGACTCTGGGCGTGCATCACCATAATGTCGATGTCACCTCCATATCAACCTCCACATCTATCATCATATTCAAATATGATCTTTATTCCCATGGTCTCCTCGGAATAGTCCTCCTCAAATAATATTCCTCGGGATCGACTCTTCTAGAATCACTACGGTATATATACGCTATGAAGCACGAGTCTTGTCTCAACTCGCTTCACAGGTCTCCTCAATTGACCACATGTATATCCCTATACATCAAGCTATCGTGAAGACATCTACAATAACACATAACAAATTGATTAGTACATAATACTGCGATAATATAAGCACAAATCACATTTAATCCTTTTAGGGTTACTTTTCATCTTTTAAATCTTTCAGTCTTGAGTTTCTTCAATACCTTATTAACTTCATTTGACTCGAGTTAACTTTCTCCTGGACTCTTCCTTTTCTAACGAGGTTATTAGCTTTAAGATTCTTCCCCCTTAAGTTTTATAACCTAATTCTCACGATACCGACCTATGACTCCCCAAATGGGTATCTTCTAACTTGCGAGCAAATGGTGCTCCACGATACTACAATCCATACAATCATTCCATTGAAGTAACAACAAAATGAGTATAATTACTATCTTTGTATTACATTTATAATAAATCCTTTCCCAAGTTCATAAACCTGAATACATTACGTTGTTCTTCATAAGTATATTACAACGAATACACTAATCTATTATGAGACGATTAATTATCCATCTTAGCCTTGCCTTTATCACTCTTAGAACTCTCGGTTAGATTAAACTTTATTTGCAAATATATGGCTCAAGCAAGAATGAGCATAACTAGCTCAACAAGTCTTAACAAAGAATCATATGAATTATCACCTTGACAATTACATGCTTTATTTCCATATCGGAAAAAATTAACTACTGAAGCACTATGAAACCTTTTGACTAGTACTTCTCATGTCATAAAAACAATTCCAAAGTATATATAATTGCTTAGGAATGATGAGCCGATCAATAGACCATGAACATACTCTTTTCATTTTCATACTTAAAAGGATATCCCACTAAGGCCATCCACGCCTTTACTTCACGAGAACTTCTAGGTGATCACCTGTTGTACTCTATGTTGATCGACACTCTTTAAATCAACGTATTTGCATTTAACATTTGGCGACCTGCGTGCCCATCGAATAATCGATGAAAAATACTTTTGTTTGTACATAGATAAACTTACCTTCTCATCCGTACGAAATGCTTGGCATAGGATAGATTTAATAGTTCTATATCGTGGACTTGTAAACAAACCAATCGACTCGAAGATTAGACAAACATGCATCACAGAAAAAATTGGCTAACACGAAGGTTAGACAAACGTTAAGAAAGACTTGCCTTCAAGCGTCTTTGAATAAATAATTCAACAATTCTCAGTCTTTACAGGATCTACATGATATATTCACATAGCATACTGTAATTAGTATCAAATAACTAACGTTATTCTCCCTAACCAACTTCTTTCTCTTCTATGTCTTACTTGAATTAACTTCGTTATTAAATTCGATTCGACTTTCTATACTTTGTTACGGCTCATTAACGTTTTTACGTTATTAACCGACATTCGATCATTATTGGTTAAGTACCAACATTGAATGTCATTTACGGTTTACTTATTACGTTCTCACGTTCTTCGTTTAGTTTCTATTAAACCTTACTAAATCTTCTTACATTATCACCTTATAAGTGATTTAAGTTCAATCTTATTATGTACATTAAGTACCTTCAATGTCTTATCTTAGGTCTACATTTAAATGAAACATAACCTAACTTGGTCAACATTTTTCTACTGTCGGCGCTGCGGTGCGACATCCCTAGTATTTTAGTGGCGCTGCGATGCCAGTTAATAGGGGACTTCAATGAGTGCAGGCTCTACTGGCACATGACTACTTTGTCTTTGGCTTTTGTGTTGTGGCCCCTCTTCTGCACCAGGTTGGCCAAAACAGTCCACTTTTCTAACGAAACTTTCGGTTTCCTAATTGGTTTGTTTTACATCCGAATTAACCCATTCGAAAGCCTACAACTCACAAATCACATCCTTTATGTGTTCATATAAGAATTTCACATTTTCGAATCCGTTAACTCGGAATTCACCTTTGAGTTCATGTTTGAGCGTTCGTTTAACGTTTTTTTGACCGAATTCAATACTTTCGTTTTTCTTCGTTATAAGTCGAATGCGACGATTCTTGCATGCTGACTCTTAATTACCTTATCTCACGTGTTGACATTAGAAACCAATGTTTTCAGTCACACGACAACTTTTGACCTTTAATCAGAAATTTCTACGTTTTTCGACGTTTAACTTCTATTTTTGCAAAATTCGCCATAACTTCGTTACTAAATGTTCTATAAGCCAAATCAAATGGAAAACTCCATTGATTCATCATAGTCATTCTAACCAAAAATAGGCACATTCCTTAGCTATAACGGACTTTCAAATCGTTCATTCATAACTAAGTTCACGTTCAAGACTTTCTACGGTTTTTAACTTAAGTAAACACTTACGATTTACTTTTGGTCATGACCTATCAATTGATTTGATCATTAATAGACATCCTTATATCTCCTCAATAAATTTGCTCCACCAATCTAAGATTCTTCTACGAAAGAAATCGAAAAGATAAAGATTACGGTTTATGAGAATTTACCTTTGAAGTAATTCCGTTCTTGATAAGCGTCTAAAGATTTGCTTGGAAGTAGAATGATTAAGCGTTTCTAGCTTTTCTCTCTCTCAATATAGGTTGAACAAGATTTTCAAAACAACCATTAACCAACTCTAGCTTTGTATTTATAGGTGTAGCGCCCCAAAAATTAGGTATCATCACCCATCTTGGGTTGTCGGATACATGGTACAAAATTCAAATACAACTTACTAATACAACTATATCGTGTACAATACGACAAAACATAATTGTGAGTTTGAATACAATTATTGTCTACTAGAGATTATACAAACTCAAAAGGAGTCCTCATTACAATTATTAACACACTATTTCACGCGAATAGTGAGGACTACTAATGCTATCCTGCACAGATGATCACTCAGTCCCCAGATTAGTCCTTGCTATGTTCTCATTTCACGAAGAGAACAAAGGAAAGAAAGGGTGAGCTCAACTAGCCCAAGAAGAAATATTATGACTAAAATAATGCGAGAATAAATTATTGTTAGCCTTCAACGGTGTTAAATTGATAAAATATAACAACATCAAGTTTAACTGCAATGGATCAAGCAATCCATTAAAAGAGTCGAGTAGAGAATAGAATCTACTATCTTTTATGATTTAAAAGTTTTTCATCACTTTTATCATTTGAGACTCGACTTAAAAATAATCCACATCATCCCACACTTTTCTGACGAGGATATTCATTTAGAATTCGCGACCACAAATTCCATGCTTACTACGGGCGAGGATATTTGTGTATTCATCAATAATCATGATCATGCCAACAACATGTCCATCAATGCACTACGGGCCAATGAGGACTTTACCACATCATTTGTAACATTACGGTCGTGATTACACCAAATAATCCCTCAGTCATAATCATACCAAGTCCATCTATGCTTTGAGGCCACGTAGATGACTTTCAAAAAAATATAAACATGAGGATGATGACAATGATATAAAAATTCAATAAAACAAGTTTAAGAATTAAGTTATTCAGGAACTAATAACGTCCAAATTGTCAACATGATCTTTGCTTTGTAGAGTAAAATTTAAGATTTCTCGAAGAATATTTCCATGAAAATCTTGGATGAAGCCTTGAAATATCAAGGATATTCCACTAATTTCATGGAGTATAGATGTCAAAATTTTAACCAACCGAGAATAATAAGGAATAGAATAACAACAGAAATCACCATGCATGCGGACTTGCGCGCCGTGAGTTATTCAACGAGAATAATAATAATGGAACCAATCGGTGAAAATCACAATCGGCGGGATGTTCCAACAAAATAATAAAGAATAAAATAATAAAGACGAAACCAAGTCCCAGAAGAAAAAACACAGGCATGGATGTTCCAACGAAAAATAAAGAGAATAATAAAAAAACGGAACCAGTCCAGTATATAAAGACAGACAGGGATGTTCCAATGAGAATAATAAAGACAGAATAATGAAGAATTTCACCACGTATAGGGTATTCAGCAGATCTGAGTTATTCCAATGTAATAATAAAGAAATGGAATAACAAAAGTTCTCTTCTTAAATACAAAAAGAATAATATCCCTTCAAGTAAAAGAAACCGAATATAAAAAGTAGTTAAGTAGCGAATACTTTTCTTCTATCTCTATAGTCTCTCTCCATAGTTTCTCTCTCTGTAGTTCAATTGAATTAATAAGAAAATGATGAAGGAATGAGCTTCTATTTATAGGAAAATGGAATGCATAAGTAACTAATCCATGAATCGGTCCAGATTGATTTACTTTAATAAATTACCATAATTAAAGCAAAATCTTTTAAATATAATATATATATATATATATATATAAGGCACATATTTGATTGAAAAATAATTCACTCTCCCGTGAATCATGTCATCCAACTTTCCCAGCACAATAATAGCCTCCAACTGTGGGCCCCACCATTATAATTATATATATATATATATATATATAATATACATATATTATATATCATATAACATATACATAATAACATATATATATATATATATATATATATATATATAAAAAATGATATTAACTCTCTCCCGTGACTAACATACTCCCCCACCCCCAAAATCATTTTCAATCATGGGCCCCACATGTGGGCCCTCACCTTTATTATACCGAATAACTTTCTATCGATTATTTTGAAAAATAGGTAAATGGGGGTCCATAAAATAAGCAAAACTGAGTGACTTATCACGTAAGCCTTAATAATCAATACCGTGTGTCTTATGCAACCATGCGCATATCGTTTATTTTTACTACCAAGTAGTTCAATGATGATCTGTAAAACATCCGATGTTATTTCAATAAAATATTTTTGTCATTTTCTCGATCAAGAAAATAATTACATTGTGGGGTCCACTGATGATTGTATCGTCAAATGCGAATAATTCTGTTTAAAACGAATATTCCCCAGGCCAATCGAATATTATATGACAACTTGCATACTTTGCAAAATTTATAAATATTACCCACAACTATAACATTGTATTAAATTCATTCCATAATATTCAAAAATGATAATTATAGAAAATTCATTTTTATTCAAAAAGTTGGGGTCTTACAACCTCCCTTTCTTAAGAAATTTTGCCCTCAAAATTAGTGGTGCATTACTGGTATATCGAAGAGGTAAGGATACCTTGACTTCATTTCAGATTCTAACTCCTGGTCATTTCCTCAACATCGTGGTTTCTCCACAAAACTTTGACTTGAGGTATAACCTTAGAAGCGTAGAATATGTTCCTTCTTATCCAAGATTTGAACAGGAACCTCTTCATACGTTAAATCTTCCGCTATTTCGTCCGGTTCCAACTCAATATGTTCCTTCTTATCCAAGATTTGAACAGGAACCTCTTCGTCCGCTATTTCGTCGCATGTTGAGTTCCTTTTGAGTGAAGAAATATTTGAGGCTTTTATGATCCGTAAAGATCTCCACTTTCTCCCCATACAAGTAATGCCTCCAAATCTTTAGTGCGAAGACAACAGCTGCCAACTCTAGATCATGAGTAGGATAATTCCTCTCATATTCTTTGAGTTGTCGTGAGGCATAGGCTATGACTTTCCCATGTTGCATGAGAACACATCCCAATCCTTTGCCCGAAGCATCACTGTAGATGACAAATCCCTCCTAACTAGATGGTATTGTCAAAACAGGTGCTGAAATGAGTCTCCCCTTGAGTTCTTGAAAACTCTTCTCACATTCCTCGCTCCAACCGAACTTTGTATCTTTTCGAGTCAGCTGAGTTAGTGGAGTAGCGATTCGAGAAAACCCTTCTACTTAATCTCGATAATAACCAAATGTAAGCCGAGAAAGCTACGTACTTAGGTCACTGATTTAGGTTGCTCCCATCTTTGAATAGCTTCAATCTTTGCTGGGTCAACAGATATTCCATGACTTGATACCATGTGCCCAAGGAATGCTACTTCCTCAAGGCAGAACTCACATTTCTTCAACTTGGCATAAAGCTTATATTCACGAAGCTTTTGGAGTTTCAGCCTCAAGTGTTTCTCATTATCTTCACGACTTTTGGAATAAATAAGGATGTCATCAATAAAGACGACCACAAAGTGATCTAAATATTCCTTGAATACTCAGTTCATCATATCCATGAAGGCAGCAGGAGCATTAGTCAATCCAAAGGACATGACTAGGAATTCATAATGCCCGTACCGAGTTCTGAAAGCCGTCTTTGGAATGTCATCGGTTCTAATCTTCAATTGGTGATATCCGAAACGAAGATCAATCTTTGAAAAGAATTTGGCTCCTTGCAACTGGTCAAACAGGTCATCAATACATGGCAATGGGTACCTATTTTTGATGGTGACATGATTCAACTCTCGATAATCAATACAAAGTCGCATACTCCAATCTTTCTTCTTCACGAATAGAACAGGAGCACCCCAAGGAGAAGTACTAGGACAAATAAAGCCAACGTCTAACAATTCCAGCAGTTGGGTCTTTAACTCCTGAAGTTCAATAGGAGCCATTCGATATGGGGCTTTGGAAATAGGTTTTGTACCAGGTTCAAGGTCGATACAAAATTCAATTTCACGCTCTGGGGGTAGGCCAGGAAGTTCTTCAGGGAATACGTCAGGAAATTCATTAACAATAGAAATATCATTCAAAACCGACGTATTTTTGTTTAGATCCGTGACATGAGCTAAGAAAGCTTGACATCTATTTTTCAATAAACAAATAGCTTTATGGCTTGAGATGACAGTGATTGATTTTAATGGTTTAGTGGCTTGAATTCGCATAACAGATTGGTTAGGAATATGAAAGCTAATAACCTTACGAAAACAATCAATTTTTGCATGATGAGTAGTTAACCAATCAATCATTAGAATCACGTCAAATGCAAGTATTTTCAATGAAATAAGATCGACGTGTAATATGAGGGTACCGATTTGCACCAAACAAGACTTATAAATAGTGGATGTAATGAAGGTTTCTCCCAATAGAGTTTCCACAAATAAGTCAAAGTCTATTTTCTCCTGAGTCAAATTTAATCGTTGAAATAAGTAGGAGAAATAAAAGAATGGGTAGATCGGTATCAAATAAAGTATAGACTTCGCTAGAGTTTATAATAAGCTTACCCATGATGACCTTATTCGGGTTCCTTGCTTTCTGGGAGGTCACAACAAACGCTCTCCCTTGCACTACCGGCTTTGACTTTTCTTGGACTGGTCTTTGGTGCCTCCATCCTAGTTGAATTTGTCTTGATGAATGACAAAATCGGGCTAAGTGACCTTCTCTTCCACAATTATAACATGCTTTGGACGGCATTGCGCAATTTGGACTGATGTGTCCCTCCCCTTCGTATTTGAAGCATATGATAGGTGGTCTTTCTCCTTCCATAACAACGGGTGCTGGTGCTGACGTCTTTCCATCAATGTTGAATCTCCTCTTCTTGAAATGTCCATTCTTATTGTTTTGGCCCTGATTACCACCGAAGTGGTTACCATTTCTGGCCTGTTGATTCCCTCCATGCTTGTTGTCACCGCTTCGATGACTGCTCTCACTGGTATTATCATTTTGCCGGCTGCTCTCTTTTGGTTGCGTTGACTCGTTATTGCGCTCCACCAACTGAGCCCTATTTACAACATCTGAATACAAACATAGTTTATGAGAACTAAGATGTTGGCGTATCTCCGCTTTCAAACCTCTTAAAAACATTCGCGCCATTCTCTCTTCATTATCCACCAAGTGGGACAAAACCAGATAACTCCGCAAATTTTGTCTCGTGTTAATACACGGTCATATTATTTTGCTCCAATTTGATAAACTCCACCTCCTTCATGTGACGAATACTTTCGGAAAGTATTTGTCATTGAACGACTCTTGGAACTTCTCCCAAGACATCTTGATCTGGCAGTTGAGTACGTTTTATCGATTCCCACCAGTAATCTGCCTCTCCGCGCAACATAAAGGTGGCATAGGGAACCTTTTGCTCCACAGAGCATCCCAAGACATCAAATATTTTGGTGATCTGCTTTATCCATGCTTCCGCCATAAGTGGTTTTGGCTCTCCCTTAAACTCCGATGGTCCCAGCTCCTTGAATTGTTTAGCTATGACCGCCCGAGAGTTTCCAGTGTTTCCACCTACATTTTGGATGAGTCTTCGCTTCTCGTCATTGCTTGCATTTGAATTGCATAAAGCCTCTGAACAATCCATTATTCATCATTTGCTCAGTGTTATTGTTTGCATGAGGATTGTCGCCTTCCTGATGCACATTCTCCTGATTATTGATATGTGGAGACTCAACGGTCTCTTGTCCTCCATTGCTATTCTCAATATTTTTGGATGTCATTTTTAGATACTGCCACAAAACAAAGGTTAATTGACATGTAACATAATATCTCTAAACTCTGAGCAACCAATTTAAATACAAAATAAATTTAATTAGGTCATATTAGCGAAGGAATTCCGTCTCTCCCTCGTAGTTCTAGTCTCACATCTTAGCTGTGGATCATATCCTAAGCTTTGATACCAACTATAGCGCCCCCCAAAATTAGGTATACATCACCTATCTTGGGTCGTCAAATGGGACACATGGTACAAAATTCAAATACAACTTACTAATACAATGTCAGGTATACAATAATGACAAAACATAACCTGTGAGTTTGAATACAATTATTGTCTACTAGAGATTATATAAACTCAAAAGGAGTCCTCATTACAATTATTAACACACTATTTCACATAATAGTGAGGACTACTAATGCTATCCTATGGACCAGTCACTCCGCTCCCCAGACTAGTCCTCGCTATGTTCTCATTTCAAGAGAAAACGGTGAAAGAAAGGGTGAGCTCAACTAGCCCAAGAAGAAATATTATGACTAAGATAATGCGTAATAAATTATCGTTAGCCTTCAATGATATTAAATTGATAAAATATAACAACATCAAGTTTAATCTGCAGTAGCCGATCAAACAATCCATTAAAATAGTCAGTAGAGAATAAAATCTACTATCTTTTATGATTTAAAAAGTTTTTCATCACTTTTATCATTTGAGACTCGACTTAATAAATAATCCACATCATCCTGCAAGACTACCACGAAGGATATTCATTAGGTCACGACCACAAATTCCATGCACTACGGGCCAGGATATTTGTGTATTCATCAATGGTCATGATCATGCCAACAACTATCCATCAATGCACTACGGGCCAATGAGGACTTTTACCACATCATTTGTAACATTACGATCATGATTACATAAGAATAAGCCCTCGGTCATAATCATACCAAGTCCATCCATACTTTACAGAATACGATGACTTTCAAAAAATATAAACATGAGGATGATGACAATGATATAAAATTCAATAAAATAAGTTCAAGAATTAAGTTATTCAGGGAACAAATAACGTCCAAATTGTCAACATGATAATCTTGCTTTGTAGAGTAAAATTCAAGATTTCTCGAAAGAATATTTCCATGAAAAATCTTGGATGAAGCACAAATATCAAGGATATTCCACTAATTTCATGGAGTATAGAAGTCAAAATTTTAACCAACTAAGAATAATAAGGAATGGAATAACAATGAAAATCACCATGCATGTGGTACTTTCTGGATAAGCGGGTTATTCCAATGGAATAATAATAATGGAACCAAAGTTAGGTGAAAATCACACCAGACACGATGTTCAAATGAAATAATAAAGAATGAAATAATAAAGACAAAATAAGGTCCGGCATAAAGCACACACAGGATGTTCCAACGGAAAATAAAGACAGAATAATAAAAATGGAACCAGGTCTGGCGTATAGCACAGACATGATGTTCTAACAGAATAATAAAGACAGAATAATAGAAGAATGTCACCACGTATATGGTATTCCGCGTATACAGGTTATTCCAACAGAATAATAAAGAAATGGAATAATAGAAGTTCTCTTCTTAAATACAAAAGAATAATATCCCTTACCGTAAAAGAAACTTAATATAAAAGTAGTTAAGTAACATAATACTTTTCTTCTATCTCTATAGTCTCTCTCTATAGTTTCTCTCTAGAGTTCAAATTGAATTATTAAGAAAATAATGAAGGAATGAGCTTCTATTTATAGTAAAATGGAATCCATAGTAACTAATCCATGAGCGGTCCGTATTGATTTACTTTAATCGGCGGTCCATAATTAAAGCAAAATCTTTTAAATATAATATATATATATATATATATATAAAGGCACATGTTTGATTGAAAAATAATTCACTCTCCCGTGAATCATGTCATCTAACTTTCCCAGCACAATAATAGCCTCCAACTGTGGGCCCCGCCATTATAATTATATATATATATATATAATATGCATATATTATATATCATATAACATATACATAATAACATATATATATATACAATGATATTAACTCCTCTCCGTGACTAACATACTCCCCATCCCCAAAATCATTTTTGCAATCATGGGCCCTACATATGGGCCCCCACCTTTATTATACTTTGAATAATTTTCTCTGATTATTTTGAAAAATAGGTAAATGTGGGTCCATAAAATAAGCAAAACCGAGTGACTTATCACGTAAGCCTTAATAATCAATCTTGTGTGTCTACTTATGCAACCACGCGTATTCTTCGTACTTTTACTACTGAGTAGTTCAACAATGTCAACGGTAAAACTTCCGCCGTTATTTTAATAAAATATTTTTGTCGTTTTCTCAATCCGACAATAATTACATTAATAGGGGTCCACCCAATGATTGTCTTGTCGTGCGAATATTTTCTCATTTAAAATGAATATTCCCAGGCCAATCGAATAATATATGACAACTTGCATACTTTGCAAAATTTATAAATATTTCCCACAACTATAACATTGTATTAAATTCATTCCATAATATTCAAAATGATAATTATAGAAAATTCATTTTTATTCAAAAAGTTGGGGACTTACATTAAGCGACCAACGAAAAGAGCAATATTGTCCAATTCCCCACCTCCTTACTAAGTACCTCCTTTTTGTAACTTAGCCACCAAGTAATCACTTTACTTGGTGGCCAAGTCTTGATGTGACACCCCAATCCGGTACTTCAATTCCACGGGATTTGGTGTTCATTTGTCTAAATATCATCTATCTATCTACCCATAATAAATGCAAACCATGCAACAGATAGAAATAAAATCCTCCCCTTATGGGGTTACAACATCTGAATAATAAATACAATCCCAGGTCAAACTAACCTTAAACATCTGTGCGGAAACATAAACAAATAAGTCTTAACAACACCAATTCTTTACAATAACATTCTTAAAATCAAATAACAAGTCTTCATCACTTATTAGCTTTGCCTTTGCCTTTGCTAGTAGAAGGCTCATCATACCTTTCGTTCTTAACTTCAATGTTATTATTACGCAAGAGTGAGCATTATTGCTCACAAGTATAAAAATGAAATAACAATATATAATAACATGCGAAAGTGAATCAAAGACTTCTGAAATAAAAGCTCAACTTTTGAATCAAGAATGAATAACAAGAACTCAAAAGATTTCTGAGGGTCATAAGACCTTGAACTATGTCCTAGGTTATCAAGGGTTATACTTAAAACCTTTAATAGTCATAAGACTATGGACTCTTCTACTACGTGCTTAGTGGGATCAACCCTTAGTACCATACTGTGCACAATATCTTAACGCTAACGCATAAGTAATCCCCTATCTGAGGTTGTTCATCTCGATTTTGACGTTTGAGTACGCACGAAAGGAAGTTTGGTTTGGATAATTCATCAAGGGTTCTGAAATTTTGAACGCTCATCAATTATGGACTAGTCGAATCATAAAGGGTTCGCTAGTCTAACAAGGTTTAATAGTAATTGAATATTTAACTTGAATAAAATCTCAAAAGGTATACAATAGAATAAGTATTTTATAATAGCATCATGCTTGAAAGATTAATAGGCTATAATATAACAAAACAGACTTGATCAATAATAATGAGAACTTGCTCAATGTAGAAAGGTGAACCCATCACTTATATAACGATAACAAGTAGGGTTAGGAAACTTGCCTCGTGCGTAAATTACACTTTAATAAACACGTTCCTTGAATTTAATCCTACATATCATTTCCATTCACAACTCTAGTTAATTATAATGTAATTAGTCATCATAAGTTCATTCTCTTTGTTTAACTTTGATTATGACTATACTTAGTCAATTTATCATATTCATTGTCACATAATTTACACTTTACGAATAACAAGCTAATTATGTATTCAATAATTCAATTTACATGCAATTATGTTATTTACATGCTAAGCATCTATTTTAACATCTCATTATACTTCTAACATATTTCTATGTTCTTTAAATTAAGTTGCTATCACATTACTAAACTTAAACATTTTTAAAAATTCATTTCTGAACATTTTGGAGAGTGGCGCTGCGCCGCCACTTTTATACTTTCGTTCGGCATGGCGTATGGTCTTTAAATATTTCTTGTGCTGCAAGTAATCGTCACAAGTAGTCACAAGGCTTGAGCTCGGTAGCCAATATGAGACTCTAGTTTTGAGCTTCTGCGATTGCCGAAAATTGCGAACATGGCCAAAAAAACTCAATTAAATTATTACTACACGAAATTTAATCATACCCACATATTAGAATTAAGTATATAATCATTACTCAAAGATTTATAGAGTGATTTTAACCAATTAAAACACATAATCACGTAATTAAAATATGTAAATTTCACTGTTCTTGATGTTCTTGAAGGTTTTGAAAACAAAACATGAAAATTACTACTACGGATTCGTTATAACACCGAATCCGTTCATTTAAAGTTTGGTATCTTCATATCAACATGCCTAATAACATACAAGTGTAAATTTTTCAAAACAATTTATGTTTGACATATTAAAATCACGTATAAGGGCCATATGGCCATATCCCATACTCTGTTAATTTTGAAGCAATCATATACGATGTATTTTCATGAAACTGAAGATATGATTTATACAATATATATAATCAAATATGATATGATAACATTTATTACATATATCAACACATAATTCATACCCTTTATAAATACAGAGACCTTACAGAACTTTGAAAGCCATATTCATAAAAACTTTAATAACAAAATTTATAATTTGGGAAGGAGGAGATTACCCTGAGTGTAGAGTATAAATTAGTAGGCTTAGATGCTTTTCAATTCCTCACTCTCAATCTCCTTCACAATCTCTGAATTTTTCTCTGACAATTATCTCAGTAAATTCTCAAACACTCTCCCTCTCTGCTATTCCAGACTCAGAAAATAATAAAAAGAAAAAGAGAATAGGTATAATAAATAAGCAAACTACCGCGCATAATGGCCAGTTAACTCAATAATGGGTAATTGCTTCCAACCACTACTAGGGCCTTGTTTGGCAAGCCTAAATTGATTCAAAGTCATTTAATTTAATAAATCTCTTATACTATAGGTTAAATCGTGTCACACCCAATTATACAATAACTCAAATATATTATTTAATTTAATTTGAATAAAATATAATAATTTCTCATTAATTCACATAGTCAAATAATTAAATTTTCTGATTAATTAATAATGTCAATTTATTAAATCTCTAATTAATTATTACATTAATTAAAATAATATTATGCTTATTAAATATTTCATTTAATACAATAAGCTCACATAAATACGTACTTGAATAATAATTATTCTCCACATTAATTTAATAAATATAACACATATAATTAAATTAATCTACCACAACTTCATCAATTAATTATTTAATCAAATAATTAAATCATCAAAAATATTTATTTAATTCAATAAATATTAAAAATTAAATTATAAAATCTCGCTTTGTCACATCTTTCCCCCCTAAAAGGATTACGCCCCCGAATCACGACTCAATAATTTTGACCCGTTACATTCTCCCCCCCTTACAAAGATTCTGTCCCCAAAATCGCTTACACAAAATTAAGTAAATAAATGAGGATAATTCTTCATCATATTCTCTTCGAGTTCCCACGTAGCTTCTTCAGCATTGTGGTTCCTCCAAATTATCTTAACAGAAGGTATTACTTTATATATGAGAACTTGTTCTTTTCTATCGACAATTTGAACAGGAATTTCTTCGTAAGATAAGTCTTTTTCAAAATGCAGGGGTTCGTATTCAATTATATGTTTGTAATCGGGTCTGTAGGGTCGTAAAATAGAAACATTGAAGACGTTGTGGACATTCTCGAGTGCTCGAGGTAGGGCTACCTCATACGCAACTTCTCCGATTCTTCTTAGTACTTCAAATGGTCCAATGAATCTTGGGCTTAATTTTCCTTTCTTTCCGTACCTGATCTTTCCCTTCCATGGAGAGACCTTTAAGAACACATAACTACCCGATTCAAACTCAACGTTTTTACGATGTGGATCGGCGTATTTCTTCTACCTATCTTGAGCTGCTACCAGTCGTGCTCGGATCACTTTAACTATCTCTGCCGTCTGTTGAACCAATTCTGGCCCTAGCAACCGCTCTCGTCATTAACTTCATCCCAATAAAGTGGAGTTCTGCACTTTCTGTCGTATAACGCTTCATAGGGCGGCATGCCAATACTAGCGTGGTAACTGTTGTTGTAGTCGAACTCTACTAGTGGTAGTTGATCGTCTTAGTTTCCTTTAAAGTCCATCACACAGGCTTTTAGCATATCTTCTAATGTCTGAATCGTTCTTTCGCTCTGTCCATCTGTTTGAGGGTGATATGCCGTACTCATCCGCAATTGCGTACCCATGCATTCCTGTAGACGTTTTCAGAAGTTTGATGTAAAGCGCGGATCCCTGTCAAAAATAATTAACACCGGCACTCCGTGCCTCGAAAAAATTTCTTTTACATATAACCTTGCCAATTGATCTAAGTTGAATATGATTTTTATCGGAAGGAAGTGTGTGGATTTCGTTAGTCGGTCAACGATAAACCATACTGCGTCGTAGCCTTTCTGAGTCGTCGGAAGGCCAACCACGAAGTCCATTGTAATTTGTTTCCATTTCCATTCTGGGATATCTAACGGGTTTAGCAATCCACTCAGTCTTTGATGTTCTGCTTTCACTTTCAGACATGTCAGACACTTGGCAACACATTCTGCAACATCACATTTCAAATTCGGCCACCAGATGTGTTGTCAAAGATCTTGATACATCTTGGTACTACCAGGGTCAATCGAATATCGTGAACTATGAGCCTCGCTCAAAATGTCTTCCTTAATCTCTGTGACTGGCGGTACCCAAATTCTACTCTCGAATCTCAGTATTTCTTCCTTATCCAGCTTGAATCTTGGTTCAGTTCCTTCAGATATCTTCTTTATCACCTTTTTGCATTCATCATCCTGAAGTTGAGCTTCCTTAACTTTATCCAGTAGGGTTGTACCAGATTACATCTAAAATAGCTTCTCATCAATTTCCATAGGATACTTCACTTCCAACTCCAGATTCTCCATTTCTAAAATTAGCTTCTCCTGATCGGTCAACATCATCAACTTCTCCCTACCCTTTCTACTTAAGGCGTCGGCAACGACATTTGCCTTACCCGGATGGTATAAAATCTCACAGTTGTAGTCCTTAATTAACTCCAACCACCTTCTTTGGCGCATATTCAAGTCCTTCTGTGTAAAAATATATTTCAGACTCTTGTGGTTTGTATATATTTCACACTTCTCCCCGTAAAGATAGTGCCTCCAAATTTTCAAAGCAAAAACTACTGCAGCTAACTCCCATTCGTGGGTCGGATATCCCTTCTCGTAATCCTTCAATTTTCGTGATGCATACGCAATGACTTTGCCGTTTTGCATCAGCACACAACCAAGTCCTTTATGCGACACATCACTATAAACAACAAAATTTCCCGTATCATCCGAAAGAGACAACACAGGTGCTGTACTCAACCTCTTCTTCAATTCTTGAAAGCTTTCCTTACACTTCTCCGTCCAAACGAATTTCACATCTTTTCGAGTTAAATTCATTAACGGAGTTGCAATCTTGGAAAAGTCTTGTATGAATCTTCTATAATATCCTGCCAATCCAAGAAAACTTTGTACTTTCGACGGCGTTCTCGGCTGATCCTAGTTAATCATGGCTTCTACTTTGGATGGATCTACCGAAATTCTATTTTTATCGATCACGTGCCCAAGAAATTGCACTCGCTCGATCCAAAATTCGAATTTTATAAACTTGGCATACAACTTCTCCCTTCTCAATACTTCCAACGTTAATCTCAAATGCTCTTCATGTTCTTCCTTGGTTTTTGAGTAAACCAAAATATCATCTATAAATACCACTACGAACTTGTCCAAAAATAGCTTGAACACACCATTCATTAGTCCCATAAATGCTGCAGGAGCATTCGTAAGACCAAACGACATTACTAAAAATTTGTAGTGACCATATCTTGTTCTGAACGCTGTCTTTGGTACATCCTCTGGTCTCACCTTCAGTTGATGATAACCACTCCTCAAGTCTATCTTAGAAAAATATATCACTCCCTTTAATTAATCAAATAGGTCATCGATTCTTGGTAATGGATATCTATTCTTAATCATAACTTTATTCAGTTCTCTGTAATCAATGCAGAGCCGCATCGTTCCATCATTCTTCTTCACAAACAACACCGTCGCTCCCCACGGCGATACGCTTGGTTGAATGTACTTCTTGTCCAATAACTCTTGTAGTTGTACCATTAATTCTTATATCTCTACTGGTGCCATTCAGTATGGTGCCTTCGATATTGGAGCGGTTCCTGGCGCCAAATCGATCACGAAATCAACTTATCTATCCGGCGGAAGTCCTGGCAAATCGTTTGGAAAAACATCGACGAAGGCTCTTACTACCGGTATTTCCTCTCTTTTCGGAATCTCTTTACGACTGTCGACTATGTAAGCTAAATATCCTATCATTACTGTCTTAACAACTTCACGCTGCATCATCCGTCGAGACAACTTCGCTTGTATAGGCGACTTGCTACCGTAAAATACAACCTTTGGCGGAGTCGTAAGGTTATCGCTTCTTTGGCAATCAATTCGTTCGTAATAATTGAATAACCATCCATTCCCAAGATAACATCAAATTCCCCAAAGTCGAATAGGGATAAGATCTATGTTCATGATATTACCCTTAATATCCACTCTACAGTTCTTATATACGTACTTACCAGGAATTTTTTTCTCTATTCGCAATTTCTATGTTCATGGGGTAATCCAACTCTTCCTTAGGCAAATCTAAATTCTTAGCAAAGTCATCGGATATAAAGGAACAAGTAGCACTTGAATCAAATAAAACATAAGCATTAATTTTATTGATCGAATGATACCCGACACCACATCACGAGGACTGAAATCGCATCTTCCACCATCATGTTGAAAGTCTGGCGGTTGGTCGGTTGGTTGCGGTTGGTCCATGATAGTCAAGCGCGTTTCCTTTGTTATTTCCTTGTTTCCTTGATCCCCGCCCCTCCGATCCCTTCTTAGAGCGGTCTCTTGCCAAATGATCTTTTGAACCACAAGTGAAACAAGCACCCTTCTTTGGGTTAGGATAGTTAGGTGCTTTATGTGGCCCTCCCGACCACAATTGTAGCACACCCGCTTCCTTTCATACAAACCCCTAGATAAGCTTTCCATGAGTCGGGCATGCTTGATCCTCTTCTTTTAACCTCCTTGATGATTCCCCAGATGATGAGTTGTCATTCCACCTCTTCTTGATTAAAATTACCACCTCCCATGCCACTTCCACTAACCTTATTATTTCCTTCACTTTCGGTCTTCTTCTTCTTCTTCTAATCTCGATTGTACTTGGTCACCATGATCACTCCCACCTTCGGTGAGGATGGCCTTTTCGATTACTCAACAAAAGTGTTTAAATTTGAAACATTGATACTTTGTTGTATACCCATGGTTTTAGTCCTTGTTCAAACCGTCTAGCCTTTCTCTCATCCGTCTGAACTTGATATGGGGCGAACCTTGCCAACTCGTTGAATCTAGCCGCATAATCTGGTACAGACATATTCCCCTGCTTCAACTCTAGAAACTGAACCTCCATTTGGTTCTGCGAACTGGTCGGAAATACATCTCGAAAAACATCTCTTTGAATCTCTCCCAAGTAATCACTCCTTCACCTCCACGAACCTTGTTAGCTTGCCACCTGTAACTGGCCTCAGACTTCAACATAAACATTGCAAAAGCGGTCTTCTAGTCTTCTCTAACTCTAGCAACATCAAAAACCTTTTCCATTTCCATAACCCACGTTTGAGCCTCAATCGAGTTCACGGAACCTTTAAATTCTGGCGGTCCTACTGCTTTGAAATCTTTAAATGTTGTATTTGGTGGAGCTTGAGGTTGATTATTTATTGCTCCAGCTAGCAAGTTAACCAATTGCTGAACAGGATTAGCATTGGCGTTATTGTTGTTATTAGAAGATCCTTCTTGAGCTGGTTGACGTTGTTGTCTTCTTCTTGGTGACATATTTCTATTAAAATATATGCTTATTAAATCTCTATTAAATTCTCTAAATAGTTAAGACTTATCTCAACAATTTAATATAATTATTTTACACATTATCTCAAACAACTTGATATATATTCATTCAAACCAAAATTTTTAACATCAAACGATAGCATTATCGCTATTTACATCAACTATCCTAAGATAAAGAATCCACGAGATTTAAAATATTTAAAATATTCCTTTGTTCATAACCACATCCTGAATTTACATCTAAATACTAGATAAGTTTATCACATAATTAAACAAATTTTATCACTTTATCATCGAAGGCGTTGAATAGCCTTGATCTGTTGCTCTTCCATGATCACGAGACATCATCCTGCGATCCAAAGATATACGATGGAAGTCCTTCAAACTGGATGGGGTACCTCAAAACTTCGATCTGGGCCTCATCCATTGCATTATTAAGTGTAGAGTACGACTCCCCAAGCTTAGCCTTTTTTTGCACGACCATCCTCTTACTTCGCAAGATCGAGACGACGTGACTCTCTTACCCAAACCTTCTTCGCTATGATTAGCCTTTGAGCTTTCCTTGATTCTTTCTTCAACTTCTCTATCTCCTCGGTCTTATCTTCGGTTTGACCCTTCTTGTGGACCAAATCCCATTCTACATTTCCAAGTCATGAGTGAAGAGTCAAAATCTCCCTCTCCTTCTGCTCGAGAGTAATCTGCTGAATAATCGCCCGTTCAGTCAGATCCTGTACATCATCTCGTAGCTCAACGTTACGGTCGTATAACGCGTCGTACATCTCAGCATCAATGGAGTGCTGTGGAAACTCCTCTTCTTCCTCTTCTTCTTTAATTCCTCCTCAGGATCCTCCTCAGGATCAGTCTCAGGTTCATGTTCCTGACCAACAACGGTGATCAACGGAGATGACTCCCTCTGTACCAACCGTTCCCTAACGACATGAATGTCTCGGGGCTCCTCCTCTATAGAGTCTTGTAGGTACTTTCTGGGGTTCCTCCTCCCCAGCTCGACTAGTGCCTCCAACGTCCGACATCCTGACAACAAAATTTTAGGTTTTAGTTACTAAGTCGTACTAGTGAGCACATAATTTAACACATAAGCACATAAAGTCTTTTATTATCTTCAATGAATTACAAAAATTCATTTCCTAGAAATCGATAAGAGTTTTTCATTACTATGTTCTTCCTATAAGGCTACTACCTAAGGTTGTTCCCCCACCTAAGGTTCATAGCCTATAGCTTTGATACCAACCTGTGACACCCCCAAATCCGGGTACTTCAATTCCATGGGATTTTGTGTTCACTGTACAAATATCATCTATCTATCTACCCATAATAAATGCAAACCATGCAATAGATAGAAATAAAATCCTCTCCTTATGGGGTTACAACATCTGAATAATAAATACAATCCCAGGTCAAACTAACCTTAAACATCTGTGTAGAAACATAAGCAAATAAGTCTTAACAACATCAATTCTTTACAATAACATTCTTAAAATCAAATAACAAGTCTTCATCACTTATTAGCTTTGCCTTTGCCTTTGTTAGTAGAGGCTCATCCGTACCTTTCGTTCTTAAGCGCAATGTTATTATTACGCAAAGAGTGAGCATGATTGCTCACAAGTATGAAAATGAAATAACAATATATAATAACATGCGAGTGAATCAAAGACTTCTGAAATAAAAGCTCAACTTTTGAATCAAGAATGAATAACAAGAATTCAAAAGATTTCTGAGGGTCATAAGACCTTGAACTACGTCTTATGTTATCAAGGTTATACTTGAAACCTTTAACGATCGTAAGACTATGGACTCTTCTACTCAAACTTAGGGGATCGCCCTTTAGTACCATTCTGTGCACAATATCTTAACACTAACGCATAAATAATCCCTTATACAGGGTTGTTCATCTCAGTTTGACGTTTGAGTCCGCACCAAAGGAAGTTTGATTTGGATAATTCATCAAGGGTTCTGAAATTTAGAACGCTCATCAACTATGGACTAGTCGAATCATAAAGGGTTCACTAGTCTAACAAGGTTAACAAATAAATGAATATTTAACTTGAATAAAATCTCAAAAGGTATACAATAGAATAAGTATTGTATAATAGCATCATGCTTGAAAGATTATTGTATAATATAAAAGATTAATAGGCTATAATATAACAAAGACTTGATCAATAATAATGAGAACTTGCTCAATGTAGAAAGGTGAACTCATCACTTATATAACGATAACAAGCAGGGTTAGGAAACTTGCCTCGTGCGTAGATTACACTTTAATAAACACGTTCCTTGAATTTAATCCTACATATCATTTCCATTCACAACTCTACTTAATTATAATGTAATTAGTCATCATAAGTTCATTCTCTTTGTCTAACTTTGATTATGACTATACTTAGTCAATTTATCACATTCATTAGTCAATGTAAGGGGTGTTATTCTTTCTTATTCATGAAGAGAACTGTTGTTATTCCATTGCTTATTATTTTGTTGGAATAACTTTTGTATCTGCGCTGCTTTACCCTATACTTGGTGACATTCTTCTATTATTCGTAGGAACATCACATGCGTGTATTTTTACACCTACTGGTTCCGTCATTATTATTATTACATTGGAACATCACATGCGTGTGTTTTACACCGACTGGTTCCGTCTTTATTTATTATTACATTTGGAACATCCTGTTTGTGTTTTTACGGGACCGGGTTCCATTCTTTATTATTACATTGGAATATCACATACATGTGTTTCTGTGGGACTGGTTCCGTTATTTATTATTCTGTTGGAATAACTTTTGCACATCTTGATCTATCGCATGCACGGTGATTTCTTTTGTTATTCCATTCTTTATTATACTCGGTTGGTTAAAACTTTGACTTCTATACTCTATAAAATTAGTGGAATATCTTTGATATTTAAACTTCATCTAGTATCTTTTCATGGAAATATTCTTACGAGCATTCTTGAATTTTACTCTACAAAGCGATGTATCGTGTTGACAATTTGGACATTATTAGTTCTGGATAAATTAATTCTTGAACTTGTTTTATTGAATTCTTATATCATTGTCATCATCCTCATGTTTATATTATGTTGAAAGTCATCTATGGCCTATAGTGCATAGATGGACTTGGTATGATTATGACCGAGGATTATTGATTGTAATCATAACCTTAATGTTACAAATGATGTGGTAAAAGTTATCATTGGCTAGTAGTGCATTGATGGGCCGATTGTTGGCATGATCATGACCATTAATGAATACTACGAATGTCCTTGGTACGTAGTGCATGGATAATTTGTGGTCGTGATACTAAAGAATATCCTTGGCCATAGTGCGAGGGGTGATTCGATGATGTGGATTATTTATTAAAATTTGAGTCCCAGTGATAAAAGTCATGAAAAAAACCTTTTAAATCATAAAAGATAGTAGATTTTATTCTCTACTTGACTCTTTTAATGGATTGTTTGTTTATTGCTATGATTAAACTTGATGTTGTTATATTTTATCGGTTTAACACTTTGTTTGAAGGCTAACGATAATTTATTACGCATTATCTTAGTCATAATATTTCTTCTTGGGCTAGTTGAGCTCACCTTTTCTTTCACTTTGTTCTCTTGAAAATGAGAACATAGCGAGGGACTAGTCGGGGAGCGGAGTGATGGTCCGGAAGGATATCATTAGTAGTCCTCACTATTTTGTGAAATAGTGTGTTAATAATTGTAATGAGGACTCCTTTTGAGTTTGTATAATCTCTAGTAGACAATAATTGTATTCAAACTCACGATTATGTTTTGTTGTATTGTACCTGATTTGTATTAGTAAGTTGTATTTGAATTTTGTACCATGTATCGGCGACCCAAGATGGGTGATGTATACCTAATTTTGGGGCGTCACGGTTGGTATCAAAGCTTAGGGATATGATCCACGGCTAAGATGTGAGAATAGTACTAGGAGGGAGGCGGGGAATTCCTTACAGCTAGTATGACCTACCTAAGTTTATGTGGTATTTAATTGGTGGTCGAATTTAGGGATAATATGTTACATGTCAATTAACCTTTATTTTGTGGCGATATCTTAAAATGACATCCGAGAATGTTGAGAATAACAATGGAGCCACGTGACCAGTTGATTCACCATATATCGATAATCGGGATAATGTGCATCGGAAGGTGACAATCCTCATACAAACAACAACATGACCAAATGATGAATGATCAAATGTTAGGGGCTTTATCTGAATTCATGCAACATCGAGTGAGGCGGCTCTGTCCAAAATGCAGTGGAAACACTTTGAAACTCTCGGGCGGTCACCGCTAAAGCAGATTCAAGGAGCTGGGACCACGGAGTTTAAGGGAGAGCCAAAACCACTTATGGCGGAAGCATGGATAAAGCGGATCACCAAGATATTTGATGTCTTGGGATGCTCAGGAAGCAAAAGGTTCCTTCTTGGCTTTTATGTTGCTGTGAAGAGGCGATTCTTGGTGGGAATCGGTAAAAACGTACTCAACTGCCCGTCTTGAAGATGTCTTGGGAGAAGTTCGAGAAGTTGTTCAACGACAAATACTTTCCCAAAAGTATTTGTCACATGAAGGAGGTGGAGTTTATCAAGTTGGAACAAAACAATATGGCCAGTAATCGTGATCTGAGGCTAAATTTTGATGAGTTATCCGGTTTGCGTCCCACTTGGTGGATAATGAAGAGAAATGACCGCGGATGTTTTAAGAGGTTTGAAGCGGGAGATCGTCGACATCTTATTTCTCATAAAGCGTGTTTATATTCAGATGTTGTAAATAGGGCTCGATTAGTGGAGCGCGATAACGAGTCAACGTAACTAAAAGAAGCGGCCGTGAAAATGATAATACCGGTGAGAGAGCGATCATCGAGCGGTGACAACAAGCGTGGAGGAATCAACATGCGAAATGGTAACCACTTGGTGGTGTCGGGGCCAAAATAATAAGAATGGACATTTCGAAGAGAGATTCAACAATGATGGAAAAGCGTCGGCACCAAACACTGTCGTTAAGGAAGGAGAACGACCACCTATCATATGTTTCAAATCACGGAGGGAGGGCACATCGGTCAAACCACAGCGATGCCGTCAAAGCATGTTATAATTGTGGAAGAGAGGTCACTTGGCTTGATTTTGTCATTCACCAAGACAAAATTCAAGCTATGATGGAGCACAAGGCGTCGAAAAAAAGTCAAAAACCCGGTAGTGAAAGGAGGCGTTTGTTGTGACCTCCAGAAAGCAAGGAACGAATGAGGTCATCACGGGTAAAACTATCATAAACTCTAATGAATTCTATACTTTATTTGATACCGGTTCTACCCATTCTTTTATTTCTCCTACTTGCGCTCATCGATTAAATTTGACTCGGAGAAATTAGACTTTGACTTATCTGTGGAAACTCCATTGGGAGAAACCTTCATTACATCCATTTGTTTATAAGTCTTGTTTGGTTCAAATCGGTACCCTCACATTACACATAGATCTTATTTCATTGAAAATACTTGCATTTGGCGTGATTACAGGGATTGATTGGTTAACTACTCATCATGCAAAAATTGATTATTTAAAGTAAGGTTGTTAGCTTTCATATTCTAATCGACCTATTATGCGAATTCAAGCGACCAAACCATTAAAATCAATCACGGTCATCTCAAGCCATAAAGCTATTCGTTTATTGAAAAAGCGGATGTCGAAGCTTTCTTAGCTCATGTCACTGATTTAAACAAAAAAATACGTCGGTTTTGAGCGATATTTCTATTGTTAATAAATTTCTTGATGTATTCCCCGAAGAACTTCTGGCCTACCCCAGGCGTGAAATTGAATTTTGTATCGACCTTGAACCCGATACAAAACCCATTTCAAAGCCCCATATCGAATGGCTCTATTGAACTTGAGGAGTTAAAGACCCAATTGCGAGGAATTGTTAGACATTGGCTTTATTAGTCTAAGTACTTCTCCTTGGGGTGCTCTGTTACATTACGTGAAGAAGAAAGATGGGAGTATCGACTTTGTATTGATTATCGAGAGTTGAATCATGTCACCATCAAAAATAGGTATCCATTTCCACGTATTGATGACTGTTTTGACCCGATTGCAAGGAGCAAATTCTTTTCAAAAGATTGATCTTCGTTAGGGATATCACCATTGAAGATTAGAGCAGATGACATTCCAAAGGCGGCTTTCGGAACTTCGATGCGGGCATTATGAATTCTAGTCATGTCCTTTGGATTGACTAAGCTCTCTACTTTGCCTTCATGGATATGATGAGCCAAGTATTCAAGGAATATTTGGATCACTTTGTGGTCGTCTTTATTGATGACATCCTTATTTATTCCAAAAGCCGTGAAGATCATGAGCAACACTTGAAGTGACACTCCAAAAGCTTCGTGAATACAAGCTTTATGCGAGTTGAAGAAATCACAATTACGGCGAGGAAGTAGCATTCCTTGGGCACGTAGTATCAAGTCATGGAATATCTGTTGACCCGGCAAAGATTGAAGCAATTCAAAGTTGGGAGCAACCTAAATCGATGGCCGAAGTCGTAGCTTTCTCGGTTTAAGTTTGGTTATTATCGGAGATTCATGGAAGGATTTTCTCGAATCTCTACTCCATTAACTTCATTGACTCGGGAAGATCTGAAAGTTCGGTTGGAGCGAAGAATGTGAGAAGAGTTTTCAAGAACTCGAGAGGAGACTCATTTACTTTACGTACGACAATACCATCGGCTCGGAGGGATTTGTCATCTCTGATGATGCTTGAGCGAAAGGTTGGGATGTGTTCTCATGCAACATGGAAAAGTCATAGCCTTTATGCCTCGAAGACAACTCAAAAGAATATGAGAGGAATTATCCTACTCATGATCTAGAGTTAGCGGTTGTTGTCTTCGCACTAAAGATTTGGAGGCATTACTTGTATGGGGAGAAGGTGGAGATCTTTACGGATCATAAAAGCCTCAAATATTTCTTTACTCAAAAGGAACTCGACATGCGACAACGGCGTTGGCTTGAACTATTGAAAGATTATGATCATACCATCGAATACCATCCTGAAAAGCGAGCGTGGTAGGTAGCGCGTTGAGTAGAAGATCATATGCAAATCTGAGTGCGATATTGTCGTCAGCATAAAGGCCCATTTGTGTGTGACTTGCAAAGGATGGAGATAGAGTTAAAGACTCGAGGGACCCATGTGATGATGGCGAATATCTGAGTAGAACCAGACTTTAATCGATAAAGTTAAAAGTTTGCTGCTCGAAATTCTGACACACAGGAGATGATCGCGTATGAGGAAGAAAGTGCGAAGGTGCTATCTTTGGAAGCAAGAATCGATGAAGAAGGAATACTTGAGTCGACTCCGGACTTTGTGTTCTAACGACCACGATTTAAAGTATAAAATCATGATGGAGGCGCCTGACACACCATTTTGCAATCCATCACAGGAGTACCAAATGTATCATGATATTAAATCATACATTTTGGTGGAAGCAATATGAAGAGAGAGATAGCGTTGTTTATCTCGAGGTGTCTAACTTGTCAGCGAGTTAAAGCGGAGCATCAAGTACCAAAAGGTCCATTGCAACCACTTGAAATTCGAGAATGGAAGTGGGAGCACATTACCATGGATTTAGTTCTTAGGTCTTCTAAGGTTTCTCAAGGCGTAGATGCGATTTGGGTCATTGTTGATAGATTGACCAAATCTGCTCATTTCTTCTGCGTCGAAAAACTTATACACTTGAGCGTCTTGCTCGTATGTACATAAATGAGATTGTAAGATTTGCATGGTATCTTGGGTATCCATAGTTTACGATCGAGACCCAAGATTCACTTCACGATTTTGGGTTAGTTTGCAAAAAGCTATGGGCACAGACTTACGATTTAGCTTCGGCATATCATCCTCGAGAGGACGACAGACGATCGGAGGACTATTCAAACTCTTGAAGATCTATTAAGACTACGTGTCCTTGATTTCAAGAGAAGTTGGGACAAGTTCTTACCATTGGTGGAGTTTTCCTACAACAACGATTATCAAAACAAGTATTGGCATGGCTCCATTCGAGCGTTGTATGGAAGAAAGTGTCGTTCTCCGGTTATCTTTGGGATGAGATGGGTGAAGCAGCGTTGTTGGGACCGGGAGTTGATGCGTATGACTATGAAAAAGATTCAAACGATCAAATAACGTATAAAAACCTCACAAGATCGACAAAAGAGTTATCTTTGATCTTCATCGAAAGGGCGTGGAATTCGATATAGGAGATCATGTGTTGTTGCGTGTTGCTCCATGGAAAGGAGTTCTGAGATTTGGAAAGAGAGAAAACTTCGATCCTCGATTCATCGGCCCATTTTAATCCTCGATCGAGTAGGAGCGTGGCTATAGACTACGCTTTCTGCCAAGTATGTCTACGTGTTCATAACGTTTTTCACATATCCATGTTACGTAAATATGTGAAGACCGAACCACATTATTGAGTTAGAACCAGGACGAAATAGCGGAAGATTTGGCGTATGAAGAGGTTCTGTTCAAATCTTGGATAAGAAGGAACATATTCTACGCTCGAGGTTATACCTCAGTCGAAAGTTTTGTGGAGAAACCACGATGTTGAGGAAATGACTTGGGAGTTAGAATCGAAATGAAATCAAGGTATCCTTACCTCTTGACATACCGTAATGCACCCTAATTTAGAGGGCAAAATTTCATAGAAGAAGGGAGGTTGTAAGACCCCAACTTTTATAAATAAAGATGAATTTTCTATAAATATTATTTTTGAATATTATGGAGTAAATTTGATATAATGTTATAGTTGTGGGTAATATTTATAAATTTTGCAAAAGTAAGCAAGTTGTTATAAAATATTAGTTTGGTGGGGAATATTCTTTTTGTCGGGGAATATTAAATGCGACAGCACACAATCATTAGTGGACCCCACAATGGAATTATTGTCGGATTGAGAAAATGACAAAAATGCTTTATGAAAATAACGGCGGAGGTGTTACTGATTAAAGCTGTTGAACTACCCGGTAGTAAAAGTGCGATGTCTGGCGTGGTTGCATAGTAGCACTACGGTATTGATTATTGATGCTTACGTGAGAAGTCACTTTCGGCTATACTCGATTATTACTACGATAATTGTTGCATCATATCTCTTATATTATTGATTCAATTATTGTCACGATTATCATACATATAATATGTTATATTATTAAATCAATAATTGAGATGACAAGTTATAAATGATTAATAATTGTTGAAAGATTAAATATGTGTTGATTAAAAATAAAATGATTTGTGGTAATATTTATTGATCCTTGATGTATATAAAGTCTATTATGAGGCGTTTGTGGTAAGTTTGGTTATTTTATGGGGGCCCATATGTCATCATCTAAGAGTCTCTTAAATCGATAGTAATTACCTTACGTCGATAGTAATTACCTTTAATTACCTTTACTTTCGATCGAACCACTTGCCGTATATTTATTTTACGATGTCGTCGAACCACTTGCTTTTTCACATTCTGAGCGTCGAACCAATTATCGTTTCACATTACTGATTGTCGAACCACTTTTCTTTTCACATCACCACGTCGTCGAGCCACTTGCCTTTTCACATTTCAAGTGCTAAGCTAGAAATCTTCTATAAATAGAGGCTAGTGCTTCATTATTTTCATGAATTCATTCAAGCTATAGAGAGAAAGTATATAGAGAATAAGAGAAAGAAGAAGAGTATTACATTCTTACACTCTTTGCGTATTCAATCTACTACTAATGTAAAGGGTGTTATTCTTTCTTATTCATGAAGAGAACTGTTGTTATTCCATTGCTTATTATTACATTGGAATAACTTTCTGTCTGTGATTTACCTATACTTGGTGACATTCTTCTATTATTACATTGGAACATCACATGCATGTGTTTTTACCGGGACTGGTTCAAATCTTTATTATTATTACATTGGAACATCACATTTGTGTGTTTACGCGGACTGGTTCCATTCTTTATTATTATTACATTTGGAATATCACATGCATGCGTTTTTGCGGACGTTTTCACATTTTGCAAATTTTGCGACTGGTTTTATTTATTATTATTACATTGGAATAACTTTTGTACATCGATACAATCTCGCATGCATGGTGATTTCTTTTGTTATTCCATTCTTTATTATACTCGGTTGGTTAAAGTTTTGACTTCTATACTCCATGAAATTAGTGGAATATCCTTGATATTTGCGCTTCATCGATATCTTTTCATGGAAATATTCTTACGATCATTCTTGAATTTTACTCTACAAAGCGATATCATGTTGACAATTTGGACGTTATTAGTTCTGGATAAATTAATTCTTGAACTTGTTTTATTGAATTCTTATATCATTGTCATCATCCTCATGTTTATATTATGTTGAAAGTCATACATGGCTGTGGTGCATAGATGGACTTGGTATGATTATGACCGAGGATTATTCGGTGTAATCATGGCCGTAATGTTACAAATGATGTGGTAAAAGTTATCATTGGCCGTAGTGCATTGATGGATGAGATTGTTGGCATGATCATGACCATTAATGAATACGAATGTCTTTGGTATAGTAGTCATGGATAATTTGTGGTCGTGATACTAAAGAATATCCTTGGCCGTAGTCGTGGGGGATTCGATGATGTGGATTATTTATTAAAATTGAGTCCCGTGATAAAAGTCATGAAAAACCTTTTAAATCATAAAAGATAGTAGATTTTATTCTCTACTTGACTCTTTTAATGGATTGCTTGTTCATTGCAGTTAAACTTGATGTTGTTATATTTTATCGGTTTAACATTTTGTTGAAGGCTAACGATAATTTATTACGCATTATCTTAGTCGTAATATTTCTTCTTGGGCTAGTTGAGCTCACCCTTTCTTTCCTTTGTTCTCTTGAGAAATGAGAATATAGCGAGGGACTAGTCGGGGAGCGGAGTGATGGTCGAGAGAGGATAGCATTAGTAGTCCTCACTATTACGTGAAATAGTGTGTTAATAATTGTAATGAGGACTCCTTTTGAGTTTGTATAATCTCTAGTAGACAATAATTGTATATTTTTGTCGTATTGTATTACTATATAGTCATTAGTAAGTTGTATTTGAATTTTTTGTACCATGTATCCGGCGACCCAAGATGGGTGATGTATACCTAATTTTGGGGTCGTCATCACATCAATAACCAATAGTTTTGGTATTAGTTTTAATAGTTGTATTTTTATAAAAAGAAATTTTGTACCATGTGATTGTGCTCGTGACCAAAAGATGGGTGATGTATACTTTAACTAATATTTAATATTAAAAAAATCGAGAAATTTAAATCTTTATCCATAATGGGGTCTCACAATCTCCATCCTTATGAAATTTCACCCTCGAAATTTACATATGTACTTGGTATCTCTATCCAAGAGATGAGGATACCTTGACTTCATTTCAGATTCTAACTCTTGAGGTATAACCTTTGAGTGTTGAATACGATCCTTCTTATCAAGATTTTAACACGTATTTCCTCATCACGTTAAATCTTCGTTAAATCTTACTATCTCATCTGGTTCTAATTTAATAATGTGGTTCGGGTCATCCATATATTTACGTAACATCGATACGTGAAAAACGTTATGAACACGCGACATACTTGGCGGTAAAATTAGTCTATAGGCCACATTTCCTACTCGATCAGGGATTTTGAATGGGCCAATAAAATCGAGGGTTGAGATTTCCTCTCTTCATCAACTCTTGCTTCTAGAATAACACCCTCTTGAACCTTTTTCTTCACATTCATCAGCTCCGGGTGTGTAGCTTGAGCGACCTTTAACTTTATCGATTAGAGTCGATTCTACTCGTATATTTATTATCACTACGTGGGTCCCTAGAGTCTTTAACTCTATCTTCATCATTTGTAAGTTATACGAAATGTGTTTTTGTACTGGGGTCAATACAAAATTCGTTTTCACGCTTTGGGGGTATGCCAGGAAGTTCTTTAAAAATACGTCAGGAAATTTATTAACGATGGAAATATCATTCAAAACTGTGACCCTCATCCCAAGACTTGGATAGTACGTCACATTGATACCTATCAACTTGTCATCGTCATTCATGACGTCGCCTACAGAAAGTCTAGCTTCGGTGCATTCCACACAAGGAAGTCACCCGATAAAGGCTCAGAGCTCTTTATTTATGGCTTGATATGACAATGATTGACTTTAGTGGTTTGGTTGCTTGAATTAGCATAACGGGTTGGTTAGGAATATGAAAGCTAACAACCTTACAAAAAAAGCTTTATGAGTAGTTAACCAATCGATTCCTAAAATCACATCAAAGGCAAGTATTTTCAAAGAGATAAGATCGGCGAATTAGCGTGAAAGTGTCGATTTGAATCAACAAGATTTATAAGCGATGGAGGTAACGAAGGTTTCTACTATCGAAGTTTCAACCATAAGTCAAAGTTTAATTTCTCCGAAGTCAAATTTAAGCGTTGGTATGCAAAGCAAGTGAGATAAAAGAATGGGTATAATAGGTATCTAATAAGGTATAAACTTCGCAAGAATTTATAATTAACTAACCCGTTGCGTAACTAACCCGTTCGGGTTACTAAACTTTTTAGAAGTCACAAAAATGCTCTTCCTGAAACCACCGACTTTGTTTTGTCCGTATCAGCCTTTGGTGCCACATTTCTAGCTGGACTTGACTTTACTATACGACAAAATCGAGCTAAATGACCTTCTCTTCTTGAAATTTCCACTTCTATTATCTTGGAAATGATTACCACCGAAGTGGTTACCATTCTTGGCATGATAATTTCCCCCACGATGGTTATCATTGTTCTGATGGTCGTTGCCACCGGTATAATTATTATCAAGTTGTTGCTCGCTACCTTTTGGTTGTGCTGACTCATTATCGCGCTCCAATAACTGAGCCCTATTCACAACATCTAAATATAATCAAAGTTTGTGAGAAATGAGGTATTGACGTATATTAGGTTTCAAACCTCTTAGAAACATTCACGTCATTCGCTCCTCATTATCGACCAAATGGGATGCAAACCGGGATAACTCGGCAAACTTAGCTTCGTAATACGACACGTTCATATTGTTTTGCTCCATGGCACATCTCAAAATTTTTAGAGGTCATTCTCAAATACTGTCACAAAACAAGGGTTAATTAAACAAATTAACATATCACATGTTATCCTATACTTTGTGAGCCAATTAAATACCAAATAAACTTAGGTAGGTCATACTAGCGAAGGAATTCCCGTCTCTCCCCTCCTAGTTCTTGTCTCACATCTCATCCGGGATCGTATCCTAAGCTTTGATACTGTTGTGGCGCCCCAAAATAGGTATACATCACCCATTCTAAGTCGCCAATACATGGTACAAAATTCAAATACAACTTAATTATACAACAGTCGTGTAAAATACGACAAAACATAATCTCAGAGTTTTAATACGTATATTGTCCTCTAAACAGTATACAAACTCAATGAAGTCCTTATTACATTTATTATCACAATATTTCATAGAATAGTGAGAACTACTAATGCTATCATCTCGGACCGTCGCTCCATTCCCCGACTAGTCCCGGCTACGTTTTCATTTCCTGAAGAGAACAATGAAAGCAAAAGGGTGAGCTCAACTAGCCCAGTAAGAAATATTATGACTAAGGTAATGCAGAATAAATTATCATTAGCCTTCAACAATGTTAAACTGATAAAATACAATAGACATCAAGTTTAACTGCAGCGGAACAAGCAATCCATCAAAAGAGTCAAGTAGAAAATAAAATCTATAAAATCTACTATCTTTTATGATTTAAAATGGTTTTTCATCACTTTTATCGTTGAGACTCAGCTTAATAACTAAACCAAATTATCGAATCATCCCTGCACTATGGGCCAAGGATATTCATTAAATCATCAATGGTCATGACTATACCGAATAATCTCTGGTCATAATCATACCAAAAGCATCCATCGATACACTACAGAATATTTGAGGACTTTCACCACATCATTAAATCACATTACGGTCATGATTATCTTAAGAATAATCCTGGGTCATAATCATACCAAGTCCATCTATGCACGTAAGCCAAAGATGACTTTCATCCACAATATAAGCATGAGAATGATGACAATGATATAAGCATTAATCAAAAGCGAAAACAAGGATAAATATTAAAGAATTTAAATTTATCCTAATATTATCACACACTTAATAAACTCATAATCAAATATTATTAATATTATAACAATATTTTATCACTTCTTAAACTTATAAACAATTTATTTCAGTTGTTTATACTTTAACCAATAATGCATTTAATCATTAAAAAATGCCATACTCATAAGATTTCATCACCAATGATCAAATCCCTTATCAAAAATCTGTATATACCCTATATAGGATTCCCAAGCCATAAAATCATATTTTCCAATTTTGTTACTTCACATAACATATTTAACTCATATGTTCGTAACTAAACCATTTTCATGAAAAATTACAAAATCAACTTTTTATTTTTCTATCCTTTGCCCAAACATATATACATATATTTCATACACAACAAGTATTTTTTTATAATTTTTCAACTCCCTTAAGTATTTTTCAAAAATCAATTTCTCATTAATTCCTTAAGAAATTAGCTACCTCAAGTTTAACTCCAGAAATTCTCAAATCTTGACAGGATCTTACACAAGTTAATGTGAGCTTCAAGTTTAAATTTTATGGTCATCAGAGTTATAGAACTCCGGTTATAGCGTTTTTCATCGGAAAAACCTAAATATTGAAATAGTCATAACTTGCTCATTTTAATTCGGAATGAGTTCATATTTGGACAGGAGGTACTTTATACCATATATTTTCATGTCCCAAAAGGCCGGAATTTATTTCATAAGCTAAGTTGCTGAAAATTCCCTTTTAAACTTCAGGGCAGTAGCCTTTTCGGTAATTTGCAGTTTTTGACTCTTTTGCTAAAATTAGTCCACACGAAAATATACAACACCTTTTCTAGTGATTCCACTTGGATAAGTTAGAAAACTCATAGATCTAACTCTATAACTTGACCACACTCAAAAATTCAAAATATAATAGGAGATATGGTCAATTGAATTTCATACTCCATTTTTACCAAAATCTGATTTCCAACCTTTGTGATTTCTAAGAAACTTTCATGTTTTCACATAATAACCAACATAACTCATCATGACAATGACATAATAATTCAATAAAACAAGTTCAAGAATAGGTTTTAAAGATTTAAAAGTTAATTTATCCTGAACTTAATAATGTCCAAATTGTCAACATGATACTGCTTTGTGGAGAAAAATTCAAGAATGCTCAAAAGAATATTTCCACAAAAAGATACTGGATGAAGAGCAAATATCCAGGATATTCCACTAATTTCAAGGAATATATAAGCCAAAACTTTAACCAACAGAGTATAATAGAATGTATGAAGTTGTAAATGGATTTTCACCTGTCATGCGGTAATCCACGTATACAGATCATTTTCACAATTTAATAAGGAATGAATACAAAGGATCATTCACCATACATGTGGTAATCCACATGAGCGAGTTATTCAATGAGAATAATAAAGAATGGAATAACGAAGGATTCACCATCGTGCGATAGATTGCAGAGACAAAGGTTATTCCCAATGTAATAATAAATAATGGAACCGGTCCCAGCGTAAATGCACGTATATGATATTCCTAACAAAATAATAAATAATGGAACCAGTGCATGTAAACGCATTGCAGACGGGATATTCGATAAAATAATAAATAATGGAACCAGTGTCCGGCGTAAATGCAAAGACAGGATATTAAACGAATAATAAAGAAACGAGAATATTAGAAGAATTTCACCATTTATGTGGTACTTCTCATAAATGAGTTATTCAATGTAATAATAAAGAATGGAATAACGGAAGAATTTCACCATGTATGCGGTTACTTAGCATATCAAAGTTATTCCAACATAATAATAAAGAATGGAATAATGAAGTTCTCTTCATGAATACGAAAGAATTAATTCCCCTTACGAGTACAATAAATAATATCCCTTACCTTAGAAGAAACTGGATATTAGAGTAGTGAAGTAGCGAAATATTTTTCTTTTTTCTCTCTATAGTTTCTCTCTCTAGAGTTTCAGTGAATTCGTAAGAAATAATGAAGGAATGAGCTTCTATTTATAGGAGAATGGACTGAATAGTAACTAATTCATGAACAGTCCAGAATGATTTACTTTTAAAACTTAAAGCAACGATCCATACTGATTTACTATTAAAACTTTAAACCAACGATCTATATTGATTTACTATTATAACTTTTCACGAGCGGTCCATATTGATTTACTATTGTATCTTCAACCAATGGTCTGAAAAATTATCACATCTCCTCATGGAATAATATTGTACCCAAAAATGATTTGGACTGAAAAGAATTATATTTTTCGGGTGAATAGTACCCCGTGAATAGTAACTCATGAATAGTAGCTCGTGAATAGTAATTCATGAATAGTAACTCGTGAATAGTAACTCATGAATAGTAACTTGTGAATAGTACTCCGACACGAAAAGTGCCCCGAATACCCGATTAAACAATATAACCTCCAGACATCAATTATTATCGAAACAAATGTCGATTTCCATTTCAACATACTGGAACTATAAAATTCATCTCTAATCAACACGAACTTATTCATCATTAATATTATAACTCACAATATTTAACAACCAGGTCGTTCTCAGGAAAGAGGGGGCTTTCCAATAAGGATTTCTCATTGGCGCACAATTAGGTGACCAAACATCTCCTTGACATCACTTCTAGACATTGTAAATATAGTAATTTAATAATATGAATAACTTTGTCGTCTCAATTATTGATTTAATAATATAACATATTATGCAGATGATACTGTGACAATAATCAAATCAATATTATGAGAGATATGATGCAACAATTAGTGTAGTAATAATTGAGTATTACTGAGTGACTTCTCATGTAAGCATCAATAACCTATCTGATGTCTTCTTATGCGACCACAGCGTATTCTTTGTACTTTTACTACTTTGGGTAGTTCAACGGTTTTAATGGTAACACTTCCTACCGTTATTTTTATAAAAAGATAATTCTGTCGTTTTCTTACTACGACAATACTTCCGTTGTGGGGTCCACCTATGATTGTGCCGTCGTACGAATATTCTCTATAAAAAAAAAATTCCCCGACCAAACGAATATTTTATAACAACTTGCATACTTTGCAAAATTTGTAAATATCACCCACAACTATAACATTATATCAAATTCACACCATAATATTAAAAAAAAAATATTTCGAGAAATTTAAATCTTTATTCATAAAATTTGGGGTCTCACACCATTAATACTTCTCGTATTCTACGCGTATAACTCCCGTATTCTCTTCGTCAAATACTCATACGATATTCATATTATATGTCATACTATTCTTCATACAATACTCATATTCATACTAGTATAATACTTGTATCTCATATGTATAATCATCGAAATGACTTACGCATTTCATTTCCCTTTCGAAAACCTCTTTCACAAACCCTTAGGTTTTAAGTCCACAGGCGAAAACTTCGTTTTCCATAACGGAAATATTATTGGATATTCCATAATATCTTCATATTCTATCATTCTGGCGTTTCTCGAATTTCAAACCCTAAGCTACGAGCGAAATTAGATGAATAGTGTTTTTAAGGAAAACTTCTCAAAAAACATTCATTTTCATCTTGATAATTCACAACAATTAATCCTAGCACAAAGCCAGAATACTAACCACATCCGTATATTCTAGGTCATAGAGCGACCTACGAACATCTTATTCACATAATAAATCAATTAAATTCATTTAATTCACATAATCAAATAAAAATTCAATTTATTGAAAATCCAAAATTCTCGGGCGTTACAGACCCCACAATGGAATTACTGTCAGAATTAGAAAACAACAGAAATAACTTTTTATAAAAATAACGGCAAAAGTTTTACCGTTAACTGTTGAAATACCCGGTGGTAAAAGTACAGTAATACGCGTGGTTTTATAGTAGCACACGATATTGTATATTATCTTTATTGATGCTTACGTGAGAAGTCACTCAGTTTTATTCAATTATTGCAACAGTTGTTGTTGCATATTATCTCATATTATTGATGCAATTATTGTCATAGTATCATCTGCACAATATTTTATATTATTAAATCAATAATTGAGACGAAAAAAGTTATTCATATTATTATTTGCATTATTAACGATGTTTAGAAAGTTATGTCGAGGAAAGGGGTTTGGTCACCTAATTGCGCGCCAATAAGGAAAAGTCCTTATCGGAAAGTCCCATCTTTCTTGGGAATGATCTGGTTGTTAATATTGTGAGTTATAATATTAATAAAAAATGTTATTAAAAACGTGTTTTGTGAATTATTTGTTGTAAATTTTGTTTATTACATGGACCCCCAGTTACCCATTTTTCAAAACTGCAGGTAGAAAGTTATCTAAGTTTTGTTTTATATATATATATATAATTATATATAACTAGAGGGAGGGGGGGGGAGGAATACTATTATTATATATATATATATTATATAAGTTTTATTTTTTATGTATAATAGAATATATTATATTTTATATTTTATTATGCGTAGTCTTTGCATAATTGAGCGTAGTGTGCATGTAGTGAAACATAGTAAAATCAAAAAATTTAGTTAAATTAAATCTTGAATTACATTGAGAAATTTCTCCTGTGCATCCTTGATTTTCTAAATTCAAATAGTATCTTGCCATTCTCCTATTAATAGGATGCTTAGTTAGAAATAAAAATCACACCAGAATAAGAGAATTCTTGGTAGATGAGTAAAATTTAATTTAGGAATTTTTATATTGGATAGAGTAATTAATTTTTATTTTTAATTTAATAATTAAATCATATTATCGATTAGAATATTATATTTTTATTTTTAGAATAATAATGGTTATATTACCTTAATAATGATAAAGTCTTACTTACACTCGAAGCATTAATTATACTTATATATTTTAATAATAGTACCAAATTTAAGTTTGGTAGATGAGTAAATTTTAATTTGGTAATTTTATATTGGATAGAAATTAATTTTTATTTTAATTTAATAATTGATAAAAGTAATTAAATATTATATTTTTATTTTAATAATAAAATTATATTACGAATAATGATAAAGTCTTACTTACAATAATCATTATTATACTTTTATTTTTAATAATAATATTTAAGTTAATTATATGAGTTTTATGAGAATTTTCGTTTCTTAAAATCGTATATCTATGATAATATAATTTTACTTAAACTTACACTATTATTATTATTAATTATTATTATTATTATTATAATAATTATTATTAAATTTATTATTATTAATTATTAATTATTATATATTTAAATAAAAGAAACCAATTAGTATTTGGTAATCTTATTTTGATTATTTTCGTATAAAACTATATAATGAATTCATGTTTTTTTACAAAACTACGATACTAATTTTATTTTTGAACAAAAATAACTAACTAATATTAGGTAGACGATCTATTTTGATTCTATTAGGAACTTTGCTGATTGGTTCCTATTCCTAGCCATCCGTGGTTAAGGTGTTAAGCAAAGGGGACTTGTGCAGGTTGTCTATTGGCATAGCAGATTTGGGATCACTGAAATTGTGTTGTACATGGAAAACTTGAGGGGAATTTTAATGTGTTGGTTGGGAGGTGTCTCGATTTCTTTCATCAATTTTCTGAAACTATGAGATTTATTAGGCACTTTCTTGTTCAACCTGAATTAAGGCAAGTTACTAAATGGTGTAAACTTATCAGCCATGTTTTTAAAATAATTTGTTATGCCTCGATGAAAGGTAATGGTTTTTGCAGAATTGGTTTTGTTTTTCGAGATGAACATGGGCCTGTTTTAGGAGTTGGAGCAGACAGTTTGGTCGGTAATTTACAGGTTGCATGTGCCAAAGCAATTGCTATTCGTCAAGCTATTAAATTTTCTATTGAGATAGGTCTTAGTAACATTGTTATTGAAGGAGCTAGATTGTAAGATGTTGATTACACGCCTATAAAAAGAGATTGTTGAGGATTCAGATTAAAATTTTAGAAGGTGAGTTTCGCTAAGAGAAAGCTATCAAGTAGCTCATGAACTAGCAGGTTTAGCTCAGTTAGATAATATTTTTTCCTACATATTGGATGGATGATTGCCATCATAGCTTGCTTTCTTTAATTATAAATTAATTTGCACATGAATAAAAGTTTGTGTCCTTTATGAAGAAGTTATTTCAAAAAAAGAAATAAAAAAATATCAAAATTAATTAAATGTAACTAAATATGATTGACCCAATAGTTTTTTATTTATATTGTCATGTCTAAATGTGACAACCCATCATGTAATACATAGGATTAACAAGGATATTTACAGAAGCAAGTATCAACAAGTATACATCTTCCTGAAGCAAAGTGACCCTTTTCTTGCTTGCACTTTTTGGCACAGGCATCTTCAACACAATTTTTAGTAGGATCTGAAAATTGTACCTCACATGCATCAACAATCGTCAGCTCATTACCTAAAATTATCGAAATACGTAAACGAAATCAATAGACAAAATAATATAATTTGGTGATTTTATGTAAAATTTTGTCATCTATATAATCCTTGTGTTTTAGAATTAGAGTTGCATTTTTAACATTTGTAAGCTAATTCATAATTTTTGAAACATAATACTAATACATATTTATTTACTTTAAATAAAAAATATATAATTACTGTATACTAATTAAAAGATAGTACTAATTAAAATATTTAGTCTTTCAAAAGTTAAATCAATTTTGAATTTTAAGAATTTAAAATTTGACTTAAAAATCAAAATGTATCTCTATTTTGAAACAAAGTAATTATATATTTAACAAATCAATTATATATTTATATGTAACTACCGTAAAAAAGATCACTACAATTGAACTCGTGATTTTTTTATTTTTTTTATTTTACAAAGACATGGGTCATTATTACTTGAGCTAATATGACAGAGTTAGTGGAGTTAAACTTCCATCATAGCATCCTAACACTAGAAAAATGAGTTTTATCTGATAATTTTGAGAAGTAAAATAAAAAATAATTATATATAACAAAATAAACAAAGGCATGAGCATGCAGGATAATAATTATTTAATAAAATTAGAAGACTTTAAACAAAAAAAAGGGTCATGGTTTTCTTAAGCTCTCATGGTTATTATCTAAATTACATTTGTAATAAAAAATACAAAATGCTAATAATCTTAAATAATTTTGATCTATTCATGTTACTCAATATATGAAATCTATTGAAACATTTATAAAGTAAGAAATAGTATTTTAAAAAAATGAAATACATGATTAAAAAAGCATAGTGTGTCTATATGTAACTTTAGTTAAACACAAACACCCATATATTATATACTAAATTAGTGTTTACCTGTAAAAAGGACTAGCAAGAGAAGAACACTAGCAAATGTAATGGAATACTTCATACTTAATTTTTTTTCAAGTGTCTCCAAAAAATACGATATGTGATTTGTGAACAAAACCATTCAGTTCCTACAATTTATAGCGCGAAAGGATAAAAACTTCTTAAAAATTTTCTTTTAATTTTCTTCTATAAATATAAATGTGCAACTAATGAATTTATTTAGGATCTCATTTAAAAATTAGATACTGATATATGCACATTATATGTTAATGGATGCACACCATATGCATAGTAATATTGTATTTAAGATATTGCAATATTAGTAATACAAGCATTCAATGCGTATTATTAGAGTACACATAATTATCAATATAAGATGCGTAGATATCTAACATCCTTGAGATTTATAAAATTTTAGAATGTGATTATATTAATCAAATTTTACATTTATTATACACCTAAGAATATTAGGATATATTTATTATATATGAATTAAATTTTGCATTATTATATACTATTTTTGAGAAACGCATTATTATATACTTAAAAAACACAAAAAACAAATAATGAGCGAAGACCCCGATTTTATGAAAATTTAGTCAGATGAATCAAATTTTGAATTAGTACATTGTACATACATAAAAGTAAAGTAGTCAAAATATATAGGCAATGATGATAGGTGGTGGTGTCACCCTTATCGACTAGTTAGATTGTCAATTTTTTTAATAATGCTACTATCACATAAAAAAAATGGTCACATAATACTCACATACACACACATGAATATTGTGGGCTCCCGTCTGACATGTGGGGCTCGCAGTATACATGTGTATATTTGAGTATTATGTGACCCTTTTTATGTTATAGTAGCATTATTTATTTATTTTTCTCTAATTTATACCACAAAAAAGTGTACTTGTTAAATATATTCATTTAATATCAAAATATGTAAATTTGAATCAATTCCAAATATATTTTGAAAATCAATCATTAGTCAAAGGTTATTCAACTTTGTAGATATTTTTTATAATTTAGCACATCTATACACTAAGTAAATAAAGTAAGCTTGAGTTATGGTACAAATCATTGTCACTAATTTATAATAAATTAGTGATGTGAAATTATAATATACTAATCTATATACAACTAGCTATATATATACTATATAGTTATATATATATATATAATATATATATATATAATGCACGAGCTAGTTTAAATAATGAATTAACATAAGAAATTAATCCATAACAACTGACCTATTATTATATTTGTGAAATACTCTAGTCACATAGATGATAAGTAATACCTAGTAGAGAATGAGATCTTATTTCAAACTTTCATTAGTTGTACAATTGTTTGTAATAAACATGCAAACAAACACACATCATCCCAAGTGACGATCAAGCATTTTATCGAACATGTCTTGTACATTACCTTTTACTTAGTGTATTAAATTCAGAAAAAATAGGAATGAAATTGAGGAAAAAGCATGTTATATTAAACTTTGGATTCAGAGAATTGCATCTATCTATATACTAATACTTCTATATGAATTGTGAAGCATTAACTTGATAAGCATTAAGAGTCAATAATATTTTTCTTGTAGTTATTGACTTGATAAACATCCAGAGTCGATACTTCTATATGTACTTACAACCAAATAAAAGTAAAATAAATGTACATGGGGTCTCGAGTTTGAAAATTTTTGGCAGTAAAGAACTTATTGGAGAGTTGAATCATGAAGCACTTCGTTATAGTGAAAATTGTCACTGTGAGTGCCAACTCGCTTTGTTGACAAAGTAATTATGAAGAAAGAAGAACATGGAACCAAAGAATATGAGTTTAACCATTATTGAAATGATAAAGGAAGAGGATGGGCTCTTCCCTTGCTAGCTCCACTTGTGGAACGGCGTCCTGCAACCTAAAATGATAGAAGACATTTAAATTAATCTGAAAAATTTCTAAACTTATCAAGCGAATATAAAAATACACATTTAAATTAAATTAAAAGTCCAATCCTCGTAAAAGGCCATCTAAAATGAAAATAAGTTTGTCTCTTGGAAAACAATTGTCTATTTAAATAAAGTTCATAAACCTCAACCTCAGGATCTGACGGGGGGTAGACTGACATTGGTTGGGGAACAAGGAATTGAAAAGGCTCAACATGTGGATCCAGGCGGGCCAGTCTCTCAACCAAAGCATCGTTGAAGTTGTTTTGTGTAGAAAACATATGCTCTTGCCTCACTTCTAGTCATTCCATCTTTTTATCCACTAGCTTATTCTGTGGGTCAAGATATTGTTAGAGACTCCAAAATTGGATTTTGAACGAGATGTATTGGATGGTCCGACTGGATCTTGCTCTTGGTCCTCCTCATCAAAGTCTGCATCTTCTTCTTCATCCTCCTCATCTTCAGAATCAGTCAAAAAGGTAAAACCAAGGCCTCGTGGGTGAGATTTCCCTCCTTTCCAAATTGAATAGCGTTTAACCATCATGTGGTCCAAGAGTTGCAATAGTTGTTAAACCGGCTCATCCTTACTCCATTTCACCCCAGCTCATGCAAATAGCCCACAAATGAGAGAAGGATGGGGTAATCCTCCTTGAAGAGGGCCCCACAAACAACGACGAATGGAATGATGTATTATGAGGCCTACATCTATTGGACAATCCTTGATGATAGAGTATAATAATACAACCTTCTCTTTGGTAACATCACTAGTGTTCTTTGAAGGCATCAATTTAGCGTAAAGGAATGCATGCTATATCTTTCCATAACGACTAAGATTCTTATTTGGAAAGTACGTACCCTTCGAGGACCATGAGGACTCTAGCTTACATAACTCACTCAGAGCATTCACAACAGTTTCTTTATCTTTATCCCTACTCTGCAGTGCTATTGGGTCATGTCAGGAATAAACATGTGAATGATATTCCTATTTAATATATGATTTGATTATGATATATATATGAATGAATATATATGATATATATATAGAATGAATTGATCAAATATGTTAGGTTGATCCTACATAAGCAAAACAGCTTTGTAAAGTCCTTAAAAAGAAATGATGTACAAGGACTATAAATATAGAAAGATCAAGCTTGTTAGGTTGATCTTATGATGTAATAGATAGGCTTGTTTGATCGTCGAGCACTGCACCAGAAGTCGTAGTCTGCCAGGAGAGTCAGAGTTAACTCGGGAGCTATCGAGGCAGAATAGGAGTACGCAAGATAGTGAGATCTCGGAGTTCGTAGACTTCCAGGGGAAATGAAGAAGGATCGTAGTGTGTCGAGAAGAGCTTCCTCGGGATCGTAGTGTGCTGAGGAAGTCATGTTCAGAATCGTAGAGACAGCCTGTCTATAAGCCGAACGACCATCTCGCCGGGCCAAGTATGAAGCATAGACTACACTCAGTCGTCGAGAGTCTATCGATGCTAAAGCCAAGACAAGGATCGTAGGCTACACTCTGAGATCGTTGAGTCCACTGAATGAATGCGAGAGATCGTGAGTGGGCAAGATCGGATGAAGACAACAAGCAAGCAAGCGCGAAATCGTAGAGTGTTAAGATCTGATCTCGGGATCGTGAGTGTCTGCGCAAGCCAAAGTCAATCGTAGAGTGCAGGACTACGACTCCAACAGTAAGTGCTCAAATGCTAAGTCGAATCGTAGTAGATATACGATTCTCAACGAATGAGCACTCCCAAAATATCCAAAGATCTGAAGCCTCCGGTTGTACTAATGCAATAATGCATTCCACAGTTAAGGGAACCAGAGATCACTCAACGAATGGCATGCGAGGCTAATGTAAGATCTAAGCACAAACCCAATCAGCGTTAAGATTGAGGTGTAAGGCCATTTGTGATGAAGTCTTCCACAAGGAGATCCAATGAAGACTTCAGCAGCTGACTAAGGAAAAGTCGGCTAATGCAAAGAGTCACAAGAGAATGAAGACAACGATCTTGGAAGCAACCAAGATCGTAGTGTTTCTGAAACAAAGAAGGAATCGATGGAAGGTGAACCTGAGATACCGTCACCTCTGGAGAGCAAGACTAAAGTGATTAAGTGCAGGGTTAGTTCATTGATGATAAGTGAGCGAAAGATCAACAGGAGAAAGCAAGCTGGACGCGTCATAAATCTGAAGTGTATTGATATTCAAGGGGACCAGAGCAAGGAATTAGGCCATCAAGATGTCGAGAACAATGGCAAAACGTAAGTATCAAGCACTTGCACAATACAAGGAAGAGGTGTTCTACATTGAAGATCCAATCAACACTCTTCGTGATCGTAGTGTTAACTCTTCTAAGTCAACGAGCAACACTTTCGGCAAGACACTACGATCGGGTCCCCAAGACGCGTGCATCGTAATCGTAGAGTTTGGATACCTGAAGACTGAAGCATTGGCAACGGTTCAATCTGAAGGGTAATATTCGGACAAGTGCTTATGAGAGCATCAATGCAAAAGGACAACCTCTGATCAAGAAATCATAAGAAATAAAGTCTTTGACCTGCCCAAGATAGTAAAGTGATACATCTGACAGGGTAGGTGAAACAGTAGACTGCAGAGTCAGAAAAAGTATGTCATCTCACATCAAGCAGTCTACCTCAAGCAACTTGAGATCTGTGAAGACATTTGAATAGCTTCCAATGGCTACTTTCCAACGGAAGGATTGGGAAGGTGTATAAATGTAGAAGAGCTTCAAAGATCAAAGGTTGCTAGAGTTAACAGTTTTGGAGAGAAGGTGGACTGATCTAAACCATGTGATAGTGAGTCCGAAGGCTCACTCTACGATCCACCAAGAACACTTAGAAGTCAGATAAAGAATAAAGTAGAAGTGTGAGTTCTACTATGTAGAAGTGAGAGTTCTACTACTTGAAGAGTGTTCTGAACTGCCGAGAGAAAAGAGAGCATCATGCCATCTGGATGTCCACCATGGGAAGACTCTAAGTACAATAAAGAAGAGCTTACGGTCATCTTAGCAAGTCCATCATGAGAAGGCATCGAGTAGCAAGAAGGGAGATCACAAAATCCATCTTGGTGTCAAGCCTGAGAAAGCTTCTAAGTACTTTACAGAAGAGCTTACAGTCATCTTAGAAGCCTCTCATGTGCAGTCATCAAGTACCAAGAAGAATGATCTTCAAGGCGGTTCATCAAGGGGTAATCTAGAGTAGTTGAGCAACCTAAGAAGATGAGCATCATGCAACACTCAACTGCTCTTCAAGGATAATCAAACCAATCTGCTAAGGATAGAAGATGTTCAGAGCATGAAGACATCTTAGCAGCTCAGCACCGACTCCAACAATAACAAACAAACAACTCAACGAAGCCAGGGCCTGAGGGGTCCTTATCCAGAGGGACTAAATGAAGCAGGGCCAAGAGGGTCCTTTTTCGGAGGGACTAAACAAAGCAGGGCCAAAGGGTCCTTGTCCAAAAGGACTAAATAAAGTTCCAAGCCTGCTGGGCTTGAAGAGTTCCTAGGGTGCTGGGCTTGAAGAGTTCCTAGGGAACTAGAGGAGTCCCAAGGCTACTGGCCTTGAAGAGTTCTTAGTGAACTGAAGTCCCAAGGCTGCTGGCCTTGAAGGAATCATAGAGATTCAGGGTGCTGCCCTTCCTTAGTGGAAATCCTGCTAGTTGAAAGCAGAAGAGTGAATTAGGAGCTTGAGTCTCTGAACCACTTCAAACTCCTTGTGTCTTTTACATTATGTCATTTACATTATGTCTATAACTGCTATAACTGCTATGTGTGTTCTAACTGCTTACAACTAAACTAACCTTATGAACAATGTATGTATGATTATGAATATATCAATGAAGGGGAATCTTTTACTTATTCCAACATGGTGGCTTTGAAAAGATTCTTATGTTTTCATATACTCTAATATGAACAATACAACATAAACCGAGAAAAGTATTTAAAATAAAAAGGATCTATTCAACCCCCCCCCCTTCTAGATCTATTGTGCCCTCTGGGAACTAACAGGTTATTCTGTAGGATAGAGATTCAATTTTTTCACTATGTACCCAACAGGTTCCTTATATTGTTTCCTTAAATTTTAAATTTTGAAATATAAAATTAAAATTTAAAAGTTCAAATTTGAAAGTTCCAACAGTCAAATCATGTTTTGAACGTTGTAACTATTTTTTATTTAAAAGTAATTGTTGTTTGAATTTAAAATTTGCAATTATTTTAATTTAAAAATAGATATTGCTAGAAATCAAAATATGCAACGATCATTATGTGTTTATGAGAACTTTATTTTAATTATAAAATAATAAAATTTATAATTATTAGTAATATTTTTTACAAAAATGATCAAAATCAAAATTTGACTGATTTTTAATTTTTTTATAGTTCTCTTTCTTCTTTAAATCCTTTGTTTAAAAAATAAAAATGAGTGAATTTGATTGGCATACCCAAATCAGCAATTAAGTAAGATAAGATCATTTAAGCAACATAAAATTGCAATAAATAGGGTGTAAAATGTCATTTTACATAAATAGGGAAGACTCTTTTGATTCCCTCATCCTAAGGAGTCAAATCATATATAGGGATTAAAATAGAGAATTATATAAGGATAAAAAAACTGTTGGATACTGATTTATTGATATATTCTTCAAATGTGGGGATAGAGAGTCTATTGGGGAAACTGCTGTGAATGCTCTCCGTATTTGTTCATAATTTAAGCCTTGGTCCTTATATGCCATATACTCACAAACAGTTGGAGATTGGAGATTGTAATAATCATTGATTTCTTGAACAGTAAACGACACCATTTTACCCCGGACGAATGCAAAATAATGGTGATTTATCTGGTGCATTGGCATAAAACTCTTTCACTAAAGCCACCACTGCTGCTTCTGGTAGTTCGGTAAAGGTCCCACATACCCTTTCTATTACCTAGTGGCCCATCTCACCATTAAACTCATCGAGGCTTAGTCCATGCTCCTGAATAAGGGATTTGGAGGCTAAGTATTCAAATCTGGTCGTCGCCTCAGAAGTTATAAATTTCCTTATATTAAACTACCGGACGGGGGTGGACGATCCCTCACCCCATTTTCTTTTTTATGCTTTTGGCGTCATTCTGTATGTTGTTGAACTGTAGTTCCAAACTTATCAAAACGTTCACAAGACGGTTTACCCCTAAATCTCAGTTATCTTAATGAATCCCCCCATTATAGTGTCTAGAATGTATCCAGGTAGTCGACTGTTGAAACCAATATGACTAGGAACCGAGCCAATCACTCTATGGATACCTTGTGTGCACTAAATTGTATGTTCAAAATTTACGCAACCTTAGTGTTCAACCTAACTTGCAAGTCACAAAGCAATGTATAGCATTATACCTGATCAAATGTAATAATTACCAATAACAAACATTTTACAGTTGAAGTAATTAGTCTAGCAATGAAAATCCCTACTCACGCTTCCAACTTACCCAAATCAGATGAACAAACGTCCAAATAGGCAAAGTATGTGGGTTTACTTAATGAGATGTTTGATGATCGACGACAACCCTAATGAATTTACCCAATTTCATGTAGAATGATTCATGCTGAGAAGAACACTGGATGCACTTGGAGCCCTAGTTTGGGTTAAGTCCTTGATGAAATTTTAGAACTAGAGATCCCTTAAATCGGTGCATAGTGATTTGGGACAAGAATTTAGTTGAATTTGGTTCAACATCGAGATGGGGGTCGGTTATTGGGGGTTAGGGCACTTGTGTGTGTGTGTGTGTGTGTGTGTGTTTGGAATGAAAAGGAAGTGTTTTAAGTCGAATGAAAGAGGAACTTTAAAAATTGAAAACTGTGATTTTCGTCGGGGCGAGGATTATTGTTTAGTAATCTTTGTCGGGGGGAGGTTTGACAGAGGAGTCTGCACTTAGGAGCGATGAAAAGCCTGCTGGGGTGAAATCTGGCAGAGAGCTCTGCGCCTAGGCACAATTTTATTTGTTAATTTCTCTGCTAGGGTGCATATACTATTTTCCTGAAAAATTTTCTTTTGCTTTCGGATCCACTTAATTGCTTAGAACACTAATCATACTTCCATTTACTTGCTTCCTCATGTTTTTTGATGTAAATTACTCTCCACATACTAATCTACTCATATGCTTGACCGCCATCATCCTTTCGAACCTTACCTAATGGTTGTCTCGTGATTTACTCTTGTGAATGTCAATCTCAACCTTGAAATGATGATGATTAAATCGGATTAGGGTTCACGTGGAGAATGAATAAGAAAAGTTGTACTACAACAATACTATTGTAAACTTACTACAAATTTTCTAAGTGTCAAATTAAAAGAAAAACTAAATACTGATTGGGTTGCCTCCCATCAAGCGCTTAATTTGAAGTCTTTCATTTTGACTATTCCCTGTTTTTATGGTGAATCCGCGAGAGTGATAGAGGTCTTGTGTCGATCCACAATTCCACCCCAGTAATGTTTTAATTGATGTGCGTTGACTTTAAATGTTTTGTCTTGATTTCGACCAACTAATTCAACGGCAGCATAGGGAAATACTTCTTTGATTATGAATGGCCTGACTAACGTGATTTGAGTTTTCCCAAAAATAGTTTCAACCAGGAATTGTAGAGTTGCTAGGTTTGACCAGGTTCAAGCTTTCGATCCATAATTTTCTTATCATGCCACAGTTTTATTTTCCCTTTGTACAGCTTTGCATTTTCATACGATTAAAGGTTATACTCTTCCATCTCATTGAGTTGTAACAATCTTTTCTCGCCTACTGCATTCAAGTTGAAATTTAATTTCTGAATAGCCCAATATGCATTATGTTCTAACTCCACGGGAAGATGACACGCTTTTCCATACACCAATCGATATGGTGACATTCCAATGGGTATTTTATATTTTTTTCGGTACGCCCACAGTGCGTCGTCCAATTTAATTGACCAATCCTTCCGATTCGGGTTCACCATTTTTTCCAAAATACGCTTCACCTCTCTATTCGATACTTCGGCTTGACCACTAGTTTGGGGATGGTTGTGACGCCCCCAAATCCGGGTTACCTGACCCCCGAGTTTGGTGTTCACGATCCACAATATAATACCATTTAACTACCCATTCATATATAAATAGGAATACATAAGTCAATAACATATGTTGTTAATACTTAAGTCCCAAGTTCTTTAACCTTAACATTACATTCATACCCTTTAGATATACAAAAATTGTTTACAAATACAACATATTCATAAGGTTTATAAAAACTAATCCAACATTTTGCCTTTGCCATTGTTCTTCTTTGACCCGCTGGCCTCTTCGTTCCTAGCTCAAATATTTTATTTAGCAAGGGTGAACAAAAAGTTTGCTCCGCAAGTTAAGACATACAATAAATGTATATGCATCAATAAGAACAGACTATCTATTTTAATAGAATGAAACCAAAGTTAGGGGAACTTTGAAATAGCTGAACAAATCGTTAATCTATAACAAGTCTTCTCGTATTCTAGGCAACACAATAATTTGGTAATGAAAGAGTATAACACTTTCAAAGTTTCTGCGATATTCTAATGAATAATCAAGAATCAATTCTACGCAATTACAAAGTGGAATGTTTTCCAGATTTATGTTGAGTGATCACACTAGATCTAGAACTTCTTTTCTCGGGTATCTATCAAAGATTTACTTTGATACATACGTAGGAGTATCAGATAACCATAAAGATTAAATCATACCCCTCTGCAAGTACTTAGAGCCGGCTAACTCCTTGTACCCTATATTATGCATAATACTTAACAGTGCGCAATGGTCGAATATACGACCTAAAATGTTCCCTTTTTATAAAAGTTTGTTCTTCTCAGTCTCAGAATCAAGATTTTGATTTAACAACGAAATACTGTGATTTCAAATTCTAGTTACTTCTTGATCTAGCCAAAATAATTGGCATCGATCTGTCAATAATAATTGAATTCTTTTCTCAAACCTATCAAGTTTTAACAAATGTTCGTCTAGTCCAGAATAATTGGCTAAGACATTTCTCAACATAATTCGACAATAAACAGGAATTATCTGTACTGTCGATATTAGCTTCTACGAATATAAATATCCAATAACAGTTATTCTACGAATATATTTTCAGAATTAGTAATTCAATTTGAATTATTAAATACGCACTAACTGTGAATAATCAACAATAAATCCCTAGACGTGGTATAATTAGCAATAATTAACGACTATAATAATTGAATGAATATAACTCAAGGTTGAGTTAGGAAACTTGCCTCTTCCGCTGATTACAACTACACAATAAACTTATCTGCTTTCGAAAGACCTATAACCAATAATATCGGTCTCACAATTAGCACAATATTTCATAACACACAACAACTTTGTATTCCACGATCCAAACTTCTCTAGACACATTACCACATAGCCACATCAGTGTTTATAACATATATAAAAACTTATCAAGTCTAACTATTTCGGTCTGGTTGGACTTCGATCCATTCTCGGTGTTCTGGTCACCCTATCCGACAAATAATACAGTTATTGTCAATTAAATTCGATTTCAAAGCTTCAATATTAATGTAGATAAGTCATATATCATTTATAATATTTTTCGGAAGCTTTTAATAATTTATAAACAATTATTATTATATATAATAATTTTTTAAACACTTAAATCATTTTAAATGATTTAATTATCAAATAATCTTATTATCATTAATATTTAATAATATAAAAATATTAATGTTATACTTGTCAAAATATTAAAATTATTATTAATAACTTAAAATATTTTAAATCATCAATATTCTACTTAAATGATATTTAAAATAATTAAAATCATTTTTAAATCATCACCATTAATATCTAAATATTAATGAAATTATTATCAAAATATTAAAAGCTATTAATTATAACTTAAAATATTTTTATATCATTTTTCTCATTTTAAATGATTTTAAAATCAATAAAATATTTTTTAATTCATTTATTTAATATGATAATTAAATAAATCTAATATTATTAATATTAATTTATTAATCGAAATTCTCCAAAATATTGAAAATAATATTTTATAATTTCAAATATTTTCTAACACTTTATTCTTATTTAAAATGATTTTTAAATCAATAAAATCATTTTAACTTATTTATTTAATTTAATAATTAAATAAATCTGATATCATTATTATTAAATTATTAATGAAAATTCTCTAAAAATATTAAAAGTTATATTTTATAACTCAAAATATTTTTAAATACTTTATTCTTATTTAAAATGTTTTATATAATTAAAATCATTTTTCTCTAATTTATTTAATACACTAATTAAATAAATTAAATAGCATTATTATTCAAATAATTATAATTATTAATGAAAAATATTCCAAATAGTCAGAAATTATTTTTCAGAATTTAAAATAATTTTTAAAACCATTTTTAGTAATTTTTATAATTTATTTCTATTTTTTAAATAATTTCTGGAAAATAAAAAATTAGAAAATAAATAAACTGTCGTTGTAGGCCTTTAGCGACACTTAGCGTCGCTGTTGGTGTTCTTGAGCTCAAGAACACTGACAGCCAGCTTAGCAAGGTTGCTTGTTTGACTAGCCTTAATTCCCAGATTAAACATGTTCTGGGCTATCTCAAGCATTGATATTGTAATACATATGTAGTACTACAGTTATCAATCCTCAACATGGTCTTACAATACTTCAAATGCAAGATCCGAAGCCCCAAAGTAGTTGTCAGAAGCTTCTAGCTTTTCGGGTCACCTGAAAACCCGCATGACTTCGATCGCTCACTTTGTGGGTTCGATTATCTTCCGATTGCTTCATCAAATCAATTATGTTATGGTCCAAATCTATAGTACTAGTGTCAAGGTACATGAACATGACAATATCTCAATTAAACAACATCCAAATCTCCATATGTAATCCGGTCAAACTATGTCAGAACGGGTGTTCATAAAGTTTCGGTTTTCCGTAAACAAAGATTTCATCTTTCATTGGTCAGGTTTGACCACTCACTATACCTGATCTGGTGATGCTATAAGTGATCTAAAACCGGGTATCTATAGTCCAGATAGCCGACTACACATTAATTACAAAAACATCAACAAAACGCACAAAACCTGACAGCTCAAGGAATGTGAAAATGTTGTCAGACACGGTTTATAAATTTCTGGGGTTGCCCAGATTTTGACTGGTCATGCCTGGTCAACGGGTTTTGACCAAGAATAAAATGAAATCTAGACATGTGATGACTGTGTTTACACTTTTAGATCACATACCACATATCCAGCTATAGTTCTAAAACATAGAACATCAAAAGTCATAAACATACAGAGATCTATGGCCACTGACATTAGCTTGTCAGACGACCTTAGAACTCAAGAACAGTTTTTTGAAAAACTTTATTTTAAGGCACTTTGATGCTATGGATTCATTATAGATCATCATAGATCTTCATAAAACATCCATTATCAAGATTCTAAACACAAAAACACAAAAATTATCTAAGCATACAAGATCAAATTAGGTTTTAGGGTTTATACCTTCTTGCTAGTTCTTTGATCTTAGATCTCCTTATCTGATATTGGTTGATCTAGGGCTGATTCTAGGACTGATATACTTAAGGAATTCAGAGCTTTTAGTGAGAGAGAGAGTTGGTGAGAGCAAAAGAGAAAAATGGAAAAGTAAATGAACTTTCTCTCTCTAATTCTCTTATATATGACGATGTTGTTGCTAGATCTGATGTGTTGGCCGAATTTTGTTGGATTTCTATGTCACAAGTCAATGTGGTTGCTTACCAACTAAAGTTGCTAGCACATTTTGCAAGTTAAATATTAAAATAAACTAAAAGGGCATTTTGGTCATTAGCAAAATAAATTTAATGGTATACTTGGAATTTGCACAAACCCTTAGGTTTTAACCCTCAGGGATTAACCCTAAGGTCTTAACCCTTAGGTTTTAAATACTTCAATTCTTGAATTTTCTAAATAGGGTTAAAAATAGAAAATTAAGAATTTCGAAAATGTAATTATGGTTTTAAATAGAAATTAATATTTCTAAAGTATAATTAGGGTTTCCTAGTTATATTAATACATACTAATCACTTTAGGCTTGCTAATTAGGATTAGGATTTCCTAATTAGGGTTTTTAATTAGAAAAATTAAAAATTAAAATTTGTAAATTACAATTAGGGTTTCCTAATCAAATTAACATTTATTAAACACATTAAGCTCACTAATTAGGATTAGGGTTTCCTAATTAGTGTTTTAGGATTCCCGAATATGAAATTAGGGTTTTCCCGCTTTCGATTAGGGTTTCTAACTGTACAATTGGTTTTTTAAATCTGAGATTAGGGTTTCTAATCTCTTATCGGGGTTTATAAATTTTAAACCTTATCCGATCAATCATTGATCAATAAATCTCTTTGGTACAAACACATACTCATTAATATAATTATATTAATTATATTTTCTATCGAATCCCTTTCCAGAAAATAGGGTTAGGGTTTCTAATCTTGTTAAGCACAACTCTACTCTAAATTTATTAGTCAATACACAAATTGACCTTCTCAAGACTCGTATCACAGATACTTGTCACAAAATTAATAATCAATATTAATATTAATAATAATAAAAAAATTTATTCGTAAAATTTTGATTATTCGAAATCCCGGGTTATCACAATGGTAAGCCGTGGCTATTTTGCGAGTGACTCCAAACTTTGAAAGCAATGTTGAGAAGTATTTGTTGCAAAAATGAGTACATTCGTCACTAATGATCGCCCGAGGTGTACCAAATCTAGTGAATATGTTTTTCTAAAGAAACTTGAGGACTACCTTAGCATCGTTGGTTGGTAATGTGGATGCTTCGACCCATTTTGAAACATAGTCTATCGCAACCAGAATGTACTCATTGTTAAATGACATGGGGAAGGTGTAAGACCCCAACTTTTATGAATAAAGATTTAATTTTCTCTAAATATCATTTTGAGTAATAAGGTGTGGATTTGATATAATGTTATGGTTGTGAGTAATATTTAAGAATTTTGCAAAGTAAGCAAGTTGTTATAAAATATTCGTTTAGTCGGGGAATATTCGTACGACGACAGAATCATTGGTGGACCCCACAACGGAATTACTGTCAGAGTTAGAAAATGACAGAAATAACTTTTTATAAAAATAACGGCAAAAGTTTAACCGTTAACTGTTGAAATACCCGGTGGTAAAAGTACAGTAATACGCGTGGTTGCATAATAGCACACGGTATTGTATATTATCTTTATTGATGCTTACGTGAGAAGTCACTCATTTTTATTTAATTATTGCAATCGTAGTTGTTGCATAGTATCTCATATTATTGATTCAATTATTGTCACAGTATCATCTGCACAATATTCCATATTATTAAATCAATAATTGAGACGACAAATGTTATTCATATTATTATTTGTATTATTGATGATGTTTAGAATGTTTTGTCGAGGAAAGGGGTTTGGTCACCTAATTGCGCGCCAATAAGGAGAAGTCCTTATCGAAAAGCCCATCTTTCTTGGGAATGATCTGGTTGTTAATATTGTGAGTTATAATATTAATAATAAATGTTATTAAAAACGTGTTTTGTGAAGCCAAGTGAATTGAGATAAATAGAGTGATATTTTATGAAGTATTTGTTGTAAATTTTGTTTATTACATGGACCCCCAGTTACCCATTTTTCAAAACTATCGGTAGAAAGTTATCTAAGTTTTGTTTATATATATATATATATATATATATTATATAAGTTTTGTTTTTTATGTATAATAGAATATATTATATTTTATATTTTATTATGCATAGTACTGCTTAGTTTGCATAGTGAAGCATAGTAAAATCAAAATTTTTTGTTGAATTAAATCTCGTGAATTCGCCTTGAAAATTTCTCATGCACTTTTAGTGATTTTCTAAATTCAAATAGTATCTTTTCATTCTCCTATTAATAGGATGCTTAGTTAGAAATGAAAATCACGCCAGAATAAGAGAATTCTTGGTTGATGAGTAAATTTTAATTTAGGAATTTTTATATTGGATAGAGTAATTAATTTTTATTTTTAATTTAATAATTGAATCATATTGTCGATTAGAATATTATATATTTATTTTTAGAATAATAACAGTTATATTACTTGAATAATGATAAAGTCTTACTTACACTCAAAGCATTAATTATACTTATATTTTAATAATAGTACCAAATTTAAGTTTGGTAGATGAGTAAATTTTAATTTAGGAATTTTATATTGGATAGAGTAATTAATTTTTATTTTAATTTAATAATTGAATCATATAGTCGATTAAAATATTATATTTTTATTTTAGAATAATAACAAATATATTACAATCTTACCGATAAAGTCTTACTTACACTCAAGCATTAATTATACTTATATTTTAATAATATTACCAAATTTAAGTTAGGTAGAAGAGTTTTATGATAATTTTTGTTTCCTATCAAATCATATTATCTAATTGGTATTATAATTTTACTTAAACTTGTATTATTATTATTATTATTATTTATTATATATATTTAAATAAAAGAAACCAATTAGTATTTGGTAATCTTATTTTGATTATTTTCTTATAAAACTATATAATGAATTCATGTTTTTTTTTACAAAACTATGATACTAAATTCTATTTTTGAACAAAAGTAACTAACTAATATTAGGTAGACGGTTTATTTTGATTCTATTAGGAACTTTGCTGATTGGTTCCTATTCCTAGCCATCCATGGTTAAGGTGTTAAGCAAAGAGGACTTGTGCTGGTTGTCTATTAGCATGGCAGATTTAGGATCACTGCAATTGTGTTGTACATGGCAAACTTGAGGGGAATTTTAATGTGTTGGCTGGGAGGTGTCTAGATTTCTTTCATCAAATTTCTGAAACTATGAGATTTATTAGGTACTTTCTTGTTCAACTTGAATTAAGGCAAGTTACTAAATGGTGTAAACTTATCAGCCATGTTGTTAAAATAAATTGTTATGCCTCGGTGAAAGGTAATGGTTTTTACGCGAATTAGTTTTGTTTTTGAGATGAACATGGGCATGTTTTAGGAGCCGGAGTAAACGGTTTGGTTTGGTAATTTACAAGTTGCATGTCTTTGAAAGCAATTGCTATTCGTCGAGCTATTAAATTTTCTATTGAGATAGGTATTAGTAACATTGTTATTGAAGGAGCTAGATTGTAAGACGATAATTACACGTCTATCAAAAGAGATTGTTAAGGATTCAAATTAGAATTTCAGAAGGTGTGTTTCGCCAAGAGAAAGCTATCAAGTAGCTCATGAACTAGCAGATTTAGCTCAGTTAGATAATATTTTTTTTCCTACTTATTGGATGGATGATTGCCATTATAGCTTGCTTTTTTAAATTGTAAAAGAATTTTCACATGAATAAAAGTTTGTATCCTGTATGAGGAAGTTATTTCAAAAAAAGAAAAAAAAATATCCAAATTAATTAAATGTAACTAAATATGATTGACTCAATAGTTTTTTATTTATATTGTCATGTCTAAATGTGACAACCCATCATGTAATACATATGATTAACAAGGGTATTTACAGAAGCAAGTATCAACAAGTATACATCTTCCTGAAGCAAAGTGATCCTTTTCTTGCTTGCACTTTTTGGCACAGGCATCTTCAACACAATTTTTAGTAGGATCTGAATATTGTACCTCACACGCATCAACAATCGTCAACTCATTACCTACAATTATCGAATTATGTAAATGAAATCAATAGACAAAATAATATAATTTGGTAATTTTATGTAAAATTTTTGTCATCTATATAATCCTTGTGTTTTAGAATTAGAGTTGCATTTTTAACATTTGTAAGTTAATTCATAATTTTTGAAATATAATACTAATACATATTTATTTACTTTAAATAAAAAATATATATGATTACTGTATATTAATTAAAAGATAGTACTAATTAAAATATTTAGTCTTTCAAAAGTTAAATCAATTTTAAATTTTAAGAATTTAAAATTTGACTTAAAAATCAAAATGTATCTCTATTTTAAAACAAAGTAATTATATATTTAACAAATCAATTATATGTAACTACTCAGTAAAAAAAGATCACTACAATTGAACTCATGATTTTTTTTATTTTACAAAGACATGTATTATTAGGGTCATTATTACTTGAGCTAATATGACAGTTAGTGGAGTTAAACTTCCATCATAGCATCCTAACACAAGAAAAATGAGTTTTATATGATAATTTTGAGAATTAAAATAAAAAATAATTATATATAACAAAATAAACAAAGGCACGAGCATGAGGCATAATAATTATTTAATAAAATTAGAAGACTTTAAAAAAAAGGGTCATGGTTTTCTTAAGCTCTCATGGTTATTATCTAAATTACCTTTGTAATAAAAAAATACAAAATGCTAATAATCTTAAATTTTTTTGATCTATTCATGTTACTCACTATATGAAATCTATTGAAACATTTATATAGTAAGAAATAGAATTTTTTAAAAATGAAATACATGATTAAAAAAGCATAGTGTGTCTGTAAGACGCCAAATTTTATGAAATAAAAGTATTTAATTTTTCTATTTTGGTAAATAGTTAAATTGATAAAAGATTAAAGTTAAGGGTGATATTTGAAAATTTTGCAAAGTAAGCATGTTGATATAAAATATTCGTTGTGTCGTGTCGGGTAATGTTCGATTGGTCGGGGAATATTCATTTTAAAAGGGAATATTTGTACGACGGCATAATCATTGGTGAACCCCACAACAGAAGTTTTGTCGTAGTTAGAAAACTACATAAATATCTTTTTATAAAAATAACGGCGAAAGTTTTACCGTTAAACTGTTGAACTACCCGATAGTAAAAGTATAATAATATGCGTGGTTGCATAGTAGCACAATGTATTGATTATTGATTCTTATGTGAGAAGTCACTCAGCTTTACTGAATTATTGCTACAGTAATTGCTGCATCATATCTCTCATATGATTGATTCAATTATTGACACAGTATCATATGCATAATATTTTATATTATTAAATCAATAATTGAGATGACAAGTTATTCATATTATTATTTGCATTATTGACGATGTCTAGAAAGTTCTATTGAGGAAAGGGGTTAGGTTATTTAATTGCGCACCAATAGGGAGTAATCCTTATCGGAAAGCCCCCTCTTTCTTGAGAATGATCTGGTTGTTAAATATTGTGAGTTATAATATTAATGATGAATAAGTTCGTGTTGATTAAAAATTAAATTGATATTTCCATCGCGTTGGGATTATTAGAGTTAGTGGAAATCGACATCTATTTCGATAATAATGGATGTCTGGAGGTTTTATTGACCAATCGGGTAATTAATCGGATAAATGAGCAATTAATTGCTATTAATTCACATGTTTATAACTATTTGTTCACATGTGTGTACTATTGATTCACATGCATGTACTATTAGGGGAAGTGGTGCAAGATTGATAATACTTGCATGACTAAATTAAAAATGGAGGTATAGATGAAGGTTGTGACACCCCCAAAATAGGTATTCATCACCCATTCTGAGTCGCCAAATACATGGTACAGAAACAACTACAACTTCATTAATACAATTGTCGTGCAAAATACGACAACACATAAACTGTGAGTTTAAATACAAATATTGTCTTCTACACAATATCCACACTCAAATAAGTCCTCATTACAATTATTGATACACTATTTTACAAAATAGTGAGGACTACTAAAACAACTGTCTTGAACCATTACTCCACACCCCTACTAGTTCCTGCTATATTCTCGTCTCCTGAGAAGAAAAATGGAACAAAAAGGAAAAGGGTGAGCTCAACTAGTCCAGTAAAGAATATTATGACTAAGATAATATACAACAAATTATCCTTAGTCTTCAACAGGGAAAACTCTGATAGAATACAACAGACAACAAGTTTTAGATCAACAACTACAGCAGAAACAACAATTCATTAGAAGAGTTAAGTAGAAAATGAAATATACTATCATCTATGAATTTAAAAGTCCATCATCGATATTTTATCCCTGTAACATCAATCAATATACATCTTGAATCAAATAGTCATCTTTGCACTCACGGGCCAAAGATATTAATCGATCGATCATGTTCATCTCAATACTGCTCATCTTTACTCTACGGGCCAAATATATTCATCATAAAATCATTCATCTTTGCACTACAAGCCAAAGATATTCAAAGAATATCATCATTTTTAGGATCGAGGATGATGAAAATATATTTTAAAGAAAAAGCGAATCCAAAGGAGACAAAAGAACAAATAGTAAGGATTAAGTACTTCCCGGTTTATCCATGTTCAAAAATACTCCATAATAAATTATTATGGAGTAGAATTCAAAAATAAAGATCAAAACATGGATACAATCAAAGATAGGAACCATAACAGACAATCTTGGACACAGAAAATAAAATTTATTTTTTGTATGAATAGTGTCGTATTCGTGAATAGTGTCGTATACGCGAATAGTAACTCCGACACTAAAAGGTAGAAATTCCACAATAATATTCATATCAATATTTCGGCATAATGATATTAGAAGAAATAATATCATTTATAAAAAAAATAACATCCCTTACCTCAAAAAGATGAGATTTCCGATCGAATATTTGGATATAGTTCTAAAGGAACTTGCACCGTATAGCAACACTGAAAGTATCTAAATACTCACAAAAATACACTCGATAATATAGAGAGAGAAAACTTCAGTTTCTGGTGTGATTTTCAATTCTAACCTAAGCACCCTATTTATACGAAAATGCTTAGAACACCAAAAAAGAAAATTTAATAAAATATTAATATATTTATATAAATCATACGCAAACTTGGAAATTCTGATTTCAGCATGGTTAACAACAAGTGAGGCCCACCAATCATAACAAAAACATTTTTATTAAAAAATATATTTAAAACTTCAAAAATTAATTATTCTGGAAGTTCAATAATTCATAATAAATAGCCCTTTTATCAAAAAAATTTGAATCTTATGTCCTTCAATAGGAAATTCAATTCTTTACAACTTTGTAAGTTTAAGTTTTTCCAAATTCCAAACAAAAATTGACCAAAATATTAATATATTTATATAAATCATACGCAAACTTGGAAATTCTGATTTCAGCATGGTTAACAACAAGTGGGGCCCACCAATCATAACAAAAACATTTTTATTAAAAAATATATTTAAAACTTCAAAAATTAATTATTCCGGAACTTCAATAATTCATAATAAATAGCCCTTTTATCAGAAAAATTTGAATCTTATGTCCTTCCATATGAAATTCAATTCTCTACAACTTTGTAAGTTTAAGTTTTTCCAAATTCCAAACAAAAATTGACCAAAATTCATATACGGACGATTTTATAGGCTATAATCAAATTTCTGTCAAAAATGGGGTCCATCAACACACAAAACATGATAGTAACTGACTTTAGTTAAACATTTTTTGTAACAAAAATACTCTTCCTCCTCATTTATTCATATATCACACATTCATTGTAAAATATCACCATTATTATATTAGTATAATATAATAATATATTTAAATGAATTATTTTATCGTAAAAGATAAAATATCAATTTTCAACAATTGTTACTTTTCTAAAAAATTCCTCCATTTATATCCACATAAATAAATATTTTCCTTATCATATAAATCAATAAATTAATTATTCAAAATAATATTACGTAATCACAATAATGATGAATCTGCAATGCTTCCAAGAAAGAGGGGCTTTCAATAAGGATTTCTCCTTCTTCATGCGCATAATTAGGTGACCAAACCTCTCCTTGACAGTAACTTTCTAGACATTGCCAATAATACTATCTAATAATATTATTCAAATAATATGAATTATTGATCCGATAATGTAAAACCCCAACTTTTGAATAAAGATGAATTTTCTATAAATATTACTTTTAAATATTATGGAGTGAAATTGATATAATGTTAAAGTTGTGGGTAATATTTATAAATTTTGCAAAGTATGCAAGTTGTTATATAATATTCGATTGGTCTGGGAATATTCGTTTTAACGGGGAATATTAAATGCAATGACAAGACAATCATTAGTGGACCCTACAACGGAATTATTATTTGATTGAGAAAATACAAAAATACTTTTTATGAAAATAACGGTGGGAAGTTTTACCGTTAATTGTTGAAACACTTTCGGTGTTAAAATGTACGATGTCTGGCGTGGTTGCATAGTAGCACACAGTATTAATTATTGATGCTTAGGTGATAAGTCACTCAGGTTTTGTTGGTATTATTAATGTAATAATCTGAGAAAATCTTTTATATAAAATAGAATACTTTTATAAAGTTATTCTATAAATAGAATATATTATATTCTATTATGCATAGTGTTGCATAATTATACGCTTAGGGTTTTGCATAGTAAAATCTTTTTATATAAAAATGTAATACTTTTATAAAGTTATCTATTTTATTAGACAATAATTAGAATATATTATATTTTATTATGCATAGTGTTTGCATAGTGCTCGCATAGTGTTTGCATAGTAAAATCTTTTATAAAGTTATTCGTTTTATTAGATTATAAATAGAATATATTATATTTTATTTAAAAGATTTTGCTTTAAATATGGATAGTCAGATTAAAGTGAATCAATCTGAATTTGTTCATGTGTTAGTTATTATCGTGATCCATTTTTTATAAATAGAAGCTCATTCCTTCATTATTTTCTTACTTAATTCACTTTGAAACTCTAGAGATAAACTATAGAGAGAAAGAAGAAAGTATTACCTACTTCACTACTTATATATCCAAGACTCTTCTTCTTAAGGTAGGGAATATTATTTGTTGTACCCGTAAGGGATATTATTTCTTTTGTATTAATAAAGAGAACTTCTGTTATTCCATTATTTATTATTTTGTTGGAATAACTTTTGTATATGTGAAGCTACCCTATACTTGGTGAAATTCTTACATTATTTCATTATTTATTATTACGTTAATATATCACATGCGTGCGTTTATGTGGGACTGGTTCCATTATTTATCATTACTGTTTAATATCCTCGTATGCATGCGTTTACGCCTGACACAGTTCCATTATTTATTATTACATTGGAATATCCTGTTTGTGCGTTTATGCTTGGGACTTGGTTCTATTCTTTATTATTACATTTGGAATATCCTTGTACTATCGTTTTACATCAAACTGGTTTCGTTATTTATTATTACATTGGAATAACTTTTGCTGTAAGTATATCGCATGCATGGTGATTTCTTTTGTTATTCCATTCTTTATTATACTCAGTTGGTTAAAACTTTGACTTCTATACTCCATGAAATTAGTGGAATATCCTTGATTATTGCGCTTCATCCAGTATCTTTTCATGGAAATATTCTTCTGAGCATTCTTGAATTTTACTCTACAAAGCAGTGTCATGTTGACAATTTGGACGTTATTGGTTCTTGGACAAATTAATTCTTGAACTTATTTTATTTAATTCTTATATCATTGTCATCATCCTCATATTTATATTTTTTTGAAAGTCATCTTTGGCCTGTAGTGCATAGATGGACTTGGTATGACTATGACCACGGATTATTCGGTGTAATCATGACCGTAATGTTACAAATGATGTGGTTAAAGTCCTCATTGGCCCGTAGTGCATTGATGGACAGTTGTTGGCATGATCATGACCATTAATGAATACACAAATATTCTTGGCCCGTAGTGCATGGATAATTGTGCTCGTGATACTAAAGAATATCCTTGGCCGTAGTGCATGGGTGATTTGATGATGTTGATTATTTATTAAGTTGAGTCCCAGCGATAAAAGTGATGAAAAACCTTTTAAATCATAAAAGATAGTATATTTTATTCTCTACTTGACTCTTTTAATGGATTGCTTGTTCATTTGCAGATTAAACTTGATGTTTGTTATATTGTATCGATTTAACATTTGTTTAATGATAATGATAATTTATTCTGCATTATCTTAGTCATAATATTTCTTACTGGGCTAGTTGAGCTCACCCTTTCTTTCACTGTTCTCTTCAGGAAATGAGAATATAGCTGGAACGAGTCGGGGAACGGAGTGATGGTCCTAGATGGTGCATTAGTAGTCCTCACTATTCTGTGAAATAGTGTGATAATAATTATAATGAGGACTCCTTTTTGAGTTTGTAATTCTCTAGTAGACAATATTTGTATTCAAACTCACATGTTATGTTTTGTCGTATTGTACACGACAGTTGTATTATTAAGTTGTATTTGAATTCTGTACCATGTATCTGGCGACTCAAGATGGGTGATGTATACTTAATTTTGGGGGCGTCACAGATAATGGGAAATATTGTGTAGTGACAATTATTGAAACAACAATAATATAAAATATCAACGTAGCAATTATTGAATCAATAAAATAAAATATTGAACAGTAATTACTGTAACAATTATTGAGTAGTGCCTTCTTACGTAAGAATCAATAATTGGTGCAATACCGTGTGCTACTGTGCAACAACGTGTATTACTGTGCTTTAACCACCGGGTATTCCAATAGCGTTAACGGTAACAACTACGCCGTTATTTATAAAAACTCATATTTGTCATTTTCTTCATCCAATCACTTTCCGTTATGGGGCCCACACAAGGCTGTGTCGTTGTATGAATATTCTCCGACAGCAAGAATATTCCACGACCAAACGAGTATTCCCCGACAACAATTTTATAACCACTTGCTTATTTAAAAATATTTGCGCATTTTACCCATAACTATCCACATTAATCAAATCAACCCCTTACTATTTCAAAATAATAATTAGAAAAATTAAATATTTATTTATAAAAAGTTGGGGCCTTACAACTCCCTCCTTATGAAATTTAGTTCTCGAAATTGACATGCGTAGGACATGCTCCTTTCTATCCAAGATCTTGACTGGTACCTCCTCGTACGTTAAATCTTCTGCTATCTCGTCTGGTTCTAACTCAATAATGTGGTTTAGGTCGTCCACATATTTACGTAACATCGATACGCAAAAAACGTTATGAACACGCGTCATACTTAACGGTAAAATGTGTCTATAGGCCACAGTTCCTACTTGATCGAGAATCTCAAATAGACTAATAAATCGAAGGTTTGAGCTTTCCTCACATCGTCGATTCTCACTTTTGGAATAACAACTTCTTGCATCTTCTTCTTCATATTTATCAACTCCAGGTTTCTAACTTGAGCAACTTTAAATTTATCGATTAAAGTCGATTCTAATCGTATATTCGTTATCTTCACGCAGGTTCTTGGAATCTTTAACTCTATCTCCATCTTCTGTAAGTTGTACGAAATGGGTCTTTGTGTTAACAATATCGCACTCGTAAACGCATAAGATCTTTTACTCAACGCGTCAGCTACCACGTTCGTTTTTTCTAGGATGGTATTGAATGGTATGGTTGTAATCTTTCAACAGCTCGAGCCAACATCGTTGCCGCATGTTGAGATCTTAGAAGCTCTTTTCACATTCCTCGCTCCATTCGAATTTTGTATCTTTTCGAGTCAGCTGAGTTAATAGAGTATCAATTCGAGAAAATCCTTCCACGAATCTCCGATAGTAACCAGCTAAGCCTAGAAAGCTATTTATTTCGATTACTGACTTAGGTTGCTCTCAACTGTGACTCATATCCCAATCTTGGATAACACGTCACAATGACACCTATCAGTTTACCACCGCATGAATATGACGTCCCCTACAGAGAGTCTGGTTTCAGTGCATTCCACAAAGGAAGTCACCAGATAGAGGCTAAGGTACCAACTCCTGTAGTTAGGTTTTTAACTCCTGAAGTTTAATAGGATCCATTCGATATGAGATTTTAGAAATGGGTTTTGTAACGGGTTCAAAGTCGATACAAAATTCAATATCACGCTCTGGGGTAGGCCAGGAAATTCTTCAGGAAATAAGTCAGGAAATTTACTAACAACAAAATATTATTAAAATATGACGTATTAAAGTCCATGACATGGGTACGAAAGCCTGACATCCATTTTTCAATAAACGAATTGCTTTATGGCTTGATATGATAGTGGTTGACTTTAGTGGTTTGGTTGCTTGAATTCACATAATAGGTTGGTTAGGAATATGAAAACTAACAACCTAACGAAAACAATCAATTTTAACATGATGAGTGGTTAACCAATCAATCCCTAAGATCACATTAAATGCAAGAATTTTTTAAGATATAATATCAACAGGTACGGTGAAGGTGCCAATGTGAATCAAGCAAAATTTATAAACAGCAGATGTAACGAAAGTTTCTCCTAACGGAGTTTCAACAAATAAGTCAAAGTCTAATTTCTCAGTAGTCAAGTTCAAACGTTGAGCACAAGTAGGAGAGATAAAAGAATGGGTAGAACCGGTGTCTAATAAGGTATAAACTTCGCAAGAATTTATGATTAACTAATCCGTGCTAACTTCGTTTGAGTTACTCGCTTTTGGAGAAGTCACGAAAAACGCTCTTCCAAGAACCGCTGACTTTGACTTATCCGGGACAGCCTTTGGAGTCACCATCCTCGCTGGACTTGGTTTTGCTACAGGACAATCTCGAGCTATATGACCGTCTTTTCCATAACTAAAAACACCTTGGAAGGTTGTGAACAATTTGGACTTACGTGTCCCTCTTCTCCGCATCTGTAGCATCTAACTGGCGATCTTTCTCCTCCCCTAGAATTCGTTGCTGGTGTTGGTGTCGACGTCTTTCCGTCATTATTGAATCTTCTCTTTTTTAAATTTCCACTTGACTCACCTTTCCTATTATCTTGGCCATGATTACAACCGAAATGGTTACCATTTCTGGCATGGTAATTTCCTCCACGATGGTTATCATTGTTAGATGGCCCGTTACCACCATGACACGATTATCATTGAGTTGTTGGTCATTATTCTTCAGTTGAGCCGACTCATTATCGCGCTCCAATAACTGAGCCCTATTCACAACATCTAAATATAAACAAAGTTTGTGAGAAATGAGGTATTGACGTATTTTGGGTTTCAAACCTCGCAGAAATATTCGCATCATTCTCTCCTCATTATCAACCAAATGGGATATAAATCGGGACAACTCAGCAAAGTTAGCTTCGTACTGCGACACGTTCATATTGTTTTGCTCCAGCTTGATGAACTCTACCTCCTTCATGTGACGAATACTTTCGGGAAAGTACTTGTCGTTGAACAATTCTTGGAACTTCTCCCAAGACATCTTCAGTGCGGAAGGCTGAGTACGCTTTACGGATTCCCACAATAATCTGCCTCTCCTTGCAACATGAAGGTGGCAAAAGGAACCTTTTGCTTCTCTGAGCATCCCAAGACATCAAATATCTTAGTGATCAGCTTTATCCACGTCTTTGCTGTAAGTGGTTCTGGCTTTCCCAAAAACTCCGTCGGTCCGAACTCCTTGAACTGCTTAGCGGTTACCATCCGTGAGTTGCCAGTGTTTCCACCTGCATTTTGAATAGTAGTCTCTCTCGTTTGGTTTTGCATGAATTCTAAAAAGTTCCTAAACATACCATCGTTCATCATTTGGTCAGTGTTATTGTTTACAGGAGGGTTATTGCCATCCTTATCCTGGGTATTGATTAGTGGTGACTCAACGGTCTCATGTGCTCCATTGCTTATCTCAACATCTTCAGATGCCATTTTACTGTCACAAAACAATGGTTAATTGACATGCCACATATTATCCCTATATTATGACCGACCAATTAAATAACAATTAAGTTTAGGTAGGACACACTAGCGAAGGATTTACTCGTCTCTCCCCTCCTAGTTCTATTCTCCGATCTCAACCAGAGACCATATCCCTAAGCTCTGATACCAACTGTGACGCCCCCAAAATAGGTATACATCACCCATTCTAAGTTGCCAAATACATGGTACAGAAACAACTACAACTTCATTAATACAATTGTTGTGCAAAATACGACAACACATAAACTATGAGTTTAAATACAAATATTGTCTTCTACACAATATCCACACTCAAATAAGTCCTCATTATAATTATTGATACACTATTTTACAAAATAGTGCGGACTACTAAAACAACTATCTTGAACCATTACTCCACACCCCGACTAGTTCCCGCTATATTCTCGTCTCCTTAGAAGAAAAATGGAACAAAGAGGAAAAGGGTGAGCTCAACTTGCCCAGTAAAGAATATTATGACTAAGATAATGTACAACAAATTATCATTAGTCTTCAACAGGGAAAAATCTGATAGAATACAATAGACAACAAGTTTTAGATCAACAACTACAGCGGAAACAACAATTCATTAGAAGAGTTAAGTAGAAAATGAAATCTACTATCATCTATGAATTTAAAAGTCCATCATTGATATTTTATCCCTATAACATCAATCAATATACATCTTGAATCAAATATTCATCTTTGCACTATAGGCCAAAGATATTAATTAGTCGATCATGTTCATCTCAATACCTGTTCATCTTTGCACTACGAGCCAAAGATATTCATCATAAAATCATTCATCTTTGCACTACAGGCCAAAGATATTCAGTAATATCATCATTTAGGACTGAGGATGTTGAAAAATATATTTTAAAGAAAATGAATCTAGTGAGACAAAATAACAAATAGTAAGGATTCGTACATCGGTTTATCCATGTTCAAAAATACTCCATAATAAACTATTGTGGAGCAGAATTCAAAAATAAAGATCAAAACATGGATACAATCAAAGATAGGAACCATAACAGACAATCTTGGACACATAAAATAAAATTTAATTTTTCAATGAATAGTGTCATATTCGTGAATAGTGCCGTATACGTGAATAGTAATTCCGACACTAAAAGGTTAAAATTCCACAATAATATTCATATCAATATTTCAGCATAATGATATTAGAAGAAATAATATCATTTATAAAAAAAATAACATCCCTTACCTCAAAAAGATAGTACTTCTGACTGGAATACTAGTTATAGTGCTGAAGGAACTTGCACCGTATAGCAACACTTAAAGTATCTAAATACTCACAAAAATACGCTCGATAATATAGATGGAGAAAACTTCAGTTTCTGGTGTGATTTTCAATTCTAACCTAAGCACCCTATTTATAGGAAAATGCTTAGAACACCAAAGAAGAAAATTTAATAAAATATTAATATATTTATATAAGTCATATGCAAACTTGGAAATTCTAATTTCAGCATGTTTAACAACAAGTGGGGCCCACCAATCATAGCAAAAACATTTTTATTAAAAAATATATTTAAAACTTCAAAAACTAATTATTCTGGAACTTCAATAATTCATAATAAATAGCCCTTTTATCAGAAAAATTCGAATCTTATTTCCTTCCATAGGAAATTCAATTCTCTACAACTTTGTAAGTTTAAGTTTTTCCAAATTCCAAACAAAAATTGACCAAAATCCATATACGGATAATTTTACAAGCTATAATCAAATTTCAGTAAAAAATGGGGTCCATCAAACACAAAACATGTGTTAAACATTTTTTGTAACAAAAATACTCTTCCTCTTCATTTATTCATATATCACACATTCATTATAAAATATCACCATTATTATATTATTATAATATAATAATATATTTAAATGAATTATTTTATCGAAAAAGATAAAATATCTATTTTCAACAATTGTCACTTTTCTAAAAAATTCCTCCATTTATATCCACATAAATAAATATTTTCCTTATCATATAAATCAATAAATTAATTATTCATAAATAATATTACAGAATCACAATAATGACAACCGGTAGTTCCCGGAAAGAGGGGGCTTTCCAATAAGGATTTCTCCTTCTTGGTAGCAATTGATTAGGTGACCAAACCTCTCCTTAGATGTAACTTTCTTGACATTGTCAATAATGCTATCTAATAATATTATTCAAATAATATGAATTATTGATCCGATAATGGAAAATCTTGTGTAGTGACAATTATTGAAACAACGATAATATAAAATATCAACGTAGCAATTATTGAATCAATAAAATAAAATATTGAGCGATAATTCTTTGTAACAATTATTGAGTAGTGCCTTCTTACGTAAGAATCAATAATTGGTGCAATCTGTGTATCTTTCTTGTCTGCAAAACGCGTGTATTCTTGTGCTTTAACCACCGGGTATTCCAACAGTGTTAATTGTAACAACTTCTGTTATTATTTATAAAAACTCATATTTATCGTTTTCTTCATCCGGTCACTTTTAGTTTATGGGGCCCACAGAAATTTGCGTCGTCGTATGAATATTCTCCGACAGCAAGAATATTCCACGACCAAACGAGTATTCCCCGACAACAATTTTATAACCACTTGCTTATTTAAAAATATTTGCGCATTTTACCCATAACTATCCACATTAATCAAATTAACCCCTTACTATTTCAAAATAATAATTAGAGAAAATTTAATCTTTATTTATAAAAAGTTGGGGCCTTACAAAGGTACTATACTGTAATTAATTTTTTTACATGATTGTACTATTGATTCACATGATATACTATTAGGGGAGGTGGTGCAAGTTTGATAATACTTGCATGACTAAATTAAAAATGAAGGAAAAGATGAAGGTATTATACTTTAATATTTCGAGATCCAAAACATGCAATTATCGAAACTATATTTTCCTATAAATAGAAGCTCATTCTTCCTTCATTCTCACCAATTTAATAAGACTCACAAGAGCAATTATAGATAGAAAAGCTATAGAGAGAGAAGCTATAGAGAGAAAGAAGAAGTGTAGTATGCTACTTCACTATTCTAATATTCAGTCTTCTTCTGAGGTAAGGAGTATTATTTCTTTCGTATTCGTAAGGGATATATTTTTGTTCAATATTCGTAAGAAATAATATTTTCTTCCATATTCTGTAGTATGTAAGTAATATTATTTTCGTTTCGTATCCCTAATTCTACACTCATTTTGTTGAAGTATTACTTATATACTCCCTTGAAATTAGTAGAATATCCTTCATATTTGTGCTTCATCCAGTATCTTTTCATGGAAATATTATTCTGAGCTTTCTTGATAATTATTGATCTTTTTATGCCAAAATACTATTCAAGAGTTACTATTCATGAGTTATTATTTATGGGTTACTATTCACCCAGTTACTATTCACTCGGGTATTTGGGGCACTTTTTATGCCGGGGTACTATTCACAAGATACTATTCCTGAAGTACTATTCATAGGGTACTATTCATGGGGTACTATTCACCCGAAAAATATATTTCTTTTTTGTCCAAATTATTTTTGATACATGAAAATTATTCTTGAATTTTACTCCACAAAGAAGTATCATGTTGACAATTTGGATATTCTTGAACTCTAGATAAATTGAATTATAAATATTTAATATTTATCCTTTATGTCATTTGATTGATTCCTTATATCATTGTCATGATCCTCATGCTTATATTGCGTTAAAAGTCATATTTGGCCCGTAGTGCATAGATGGACTGTTGGTTATTGGTTTTATAGTTGTATATCTTCGGTTAGTAGTGCAAAGATGATCTGTTGTTTGATAACTTTGGCACGTAGTGCAAAGATAGACAGGTGTATGACATTATTATGACCACTGGTGATACTAACGAATATCTTTGGTCATAGTACATGGATAATTCGATGATGTGATAGGTAGGATCATGACCATTAGTTAACAGTTGAATTTCTTTGGCTGTAGTGCATTGACATGCAATTGATTGGTCTGATCATGACCATTGGTTTTATAGTTGAATATCTTTGGCCAGTAGTGCAAGGATAGACAACTGATTGGTATGATCATTGTTATTACATTTGAATATCTTTAGCCTTTGGGGTAAGGATATTGAGTGAATGTTCTATTAAGCCTTTGTGACAAGGAGAAACTATTGATTCACATTATTATAAACGTGAATTGTGAATTTAACTAAAATCTTTGGTGGTTCAGGTGAAGACAGGTGATGAAAGTTCTCTTTTTCTTGGGTATTACAACGATAAACTTTTTAAATCATAGAAGATAGTAGATATCATACTCTGCTTGATTCTTCTAATGGATTGCTTGTTCCGCTATAGTTGTTGATCTAAAACTTGTTGTCTATTGTATTCTATCAGTTGTTATACTGTTGAAGGATAAGGATAATTTATTCTGCATTATCTTAGTCATAATATTTCTTACTGGACCAGTTGAGCTCACCCTTTTCTTTCATTGTTCTCTTAAGTAAATGAGAATATAGTTGGGACGAGTCGGGGAATGGAGTGATGGTCCAGGATAAGTGGCTTTAGTAGTCCACACTATTCTTTGAAATAGTGTGATAATAATTATAATAAGGACTTCATTGAGTGTGGATATTGTCTAGAAGACAATGTTCATTTTAAAACTCTCAGCTATGTTTTGTCTTATTTTACCACGACGCCCAAAATAGGTAAACATCACCCATTACGAGTCGCCAAAATACATGATACAAATTCAAATACAACTTAATTATACAACTGTCGTGTAAAATACGACAAAACATAATCTGAGAGTTTTAATACGAATATTGTCTTCTAGACAATATCCACACTAAAATTCAATCTTATTACAATTATTATCACACTATTTCACAGAATAGTGAGGTCTACTAGTGCAACCATCTGGACCGTTAATCCATTCCCCAACTAGTCTCAGCTATATTCTCATTTCTGAGAACAATGAAAGCAAAAGGTGAGCTCAACTAGCCCGATAAGAAATATTATGACTAAGATAATGCGAAATAAATTATCGTTAGCCTTCAACAGATGTTAAATTGATAAAATATAATAAACATCAAGTTTAAGCTGCGGTGAACGAACAAGCAATCCATTAGAAGAGTCAGTAGAGTATAAAATCTACTATCTTCTATGATTTAAAAAGTTTTTCATCAATTTTATCGTTGAGACTCGACAATAAATAATCCACATCATCGAATCACCCTTGCACTACGGCGACGAGGATATTCATTAAGTATCACGACCACAAATTATCCATGCACTACGGGCGAGGATATTCGTGTATTCACCAATGGTCATGATCATGCCAACAAGCGTCCATCATATGCACTACAGACCAATGAGGACTTTTACCACATCATTTGTAACATTACGGTCATGATTATACCGAATAATCCTGTCATAATCATACCAAGTCCATCTATGCACTACGACCAAAGATGACTTTCATAACAATATAAGCATGAGGATGATGACAATGATATAAGAATTCAATTAAATAAAAGTAAAGGATAAATTTTAAAGATTTATAATTTAATTTATCCAGAATTCAATAATGTCCAAATATTCAACATGATACTGCTTTGTGGAGTAAAATTCAAGACTAATATTATATCAAAAATGATTTGGACTGAAAAGATATCAATTTTTATCATGAATAGTACCCCGGGTGAATAGTAACCAAGTGAATAGTACCCGTGAATAGTAACTTTGGGAATAGTAACCTCGTGAATAATACCCCGTCATGAAAAAGTTAAAACTTATCAAGAATGCTTAGAATAATATTTCCATGAAAAGATACTGGATGAAGCGCAAATATCAAGGATATTCTACTAATTTCATGGAGTATAGAAGTCAAAACTTCAACAAAATGAGTATAGAATTCGAAATCTGAAACGAAATAATATTACTTACATACTATAGAGTATGGAAGAAAATATTATTTCAAGCGAATATTGAACAAAAATAACATCCCTTACCTTGAAAAGAAGAGTATTCCAACTGGTATAGCGGGGATATTCTTGAAGAAAACTTTTACTATTTTCTACGCTCAAAACTTTCTAAAACTAGAAAGAAATACGCTCAATATTATAGAAGAAGAATTCTCTGATTCTGGTGAGATTTTCAATTCTAACTAAACATCCTATTTATAGGAGAATGGAAAGGATACTATTTGAATTTAGATAATCACGGAATTACGATGAAAATCAATAATTGCGCTCATTCGATAAATTTTTTGAATTTTACGAATTTTGATTTTTTTTGTGCATTACTATACAATAAAATATTCTAATAAAATAAAAACTTTAAATAAAATATAATATATTCTATTTAAAATAAAATAAAATAAAACTTATAATATATATATATATATATATATATAATATATAACCTTTGCCTACATATAATAACTTATATATATATATATATATATATATATATATATATATATATATATATATATATATATATATATATATATATATATATATAATATAACTCCTTCCTTTCCCGTAACCTTTCCCCCACCTTGATTTAAGATTTCCAAATGTCACATGTGGGCCCCACCTTTATTATAAAAAAATCTTATTTTGAAAAATTTTCTACCTATTATTTTTGAAAAATAAGCAATGGGGTTACAACAAATACTTCATAAAAATCCCCTCAATATTTTTAACAACATTTATTCATATTATTATAACTCATGATATTAACAACGGATCGTTCCTAGAAAGAGGGGGGCTTTCCAATAAGGATTTCTCTCTATTGGCATGATTAGGTGACCAAACCCCTTTCTCGATAGAACTTTCTAGACATTGTTAATTATGCAAATAATAATATGAATAACTTGTCATCTCAATTATTGATTTAATAATATATAAAATATATACAATAATTGAATCAAATAACGTGAGATCTTATCACGACAATTCTTGTAGCAATAATTGAACAAAACTGAGTGACTTCTCACGTAAGCATCAATAATCAATATAGTGTGCTACTATGCAACCACGTGTATTACTGTACTTTTAACACCGGGTATTTTAACAGTTAATGGTAAAACATTCGCCGTTATTTTTATAAAAAGATATTTTCATCGTTTTCTCATTCCGATAATAATTCTGTTGTGGGGTCCACCAATGATTGTGTTGTCGTACGAATATTCCTTGCTAAAACGAATATTCCCTGACCAATCGAATATAATATAACAACTTGCTTACTTTGCAAAATTTATAAATATAACCCACAACTATAACATTATTTCAATTTCAAACCTTAATATTCAAAAATGATATTTATAGAAAAATTCATCTTTATTCATAAAAGTTGGGGTCTTACAACCTCCCCTTCTTATGAAATTTTGCCCTCGAAATTAGGGTACATACTTGGTATGACGAAGAGGTGAGGATACCTTGATCTCATTTCAGATTCTAACTCCCAGGTCATTTCCTCAACATCGTGGTTTCTCCACAAAACATTGACTTGAAGTATAACCTTGGAGCGTAGAATATGTTCCTTCTTATCCAAGATTTTAATAGGAACCTCTTCATATGTTAAATCTTCCGCTATTTCGTCCGGTTCTAACTCAATAATGTGGTTTGGGTCTTCTACATATTTACGTAACATGGATATGAGAAAAAGTTTATGAACACGAGACATACTTGGCGGTAAAAGCGAGTCTATAAGCCACGATTCCTACTCGATCGAGGATTTCAAATGGGCCAATGAATCGAGGATTGAGCTTTCCTCTCTTTCCAAATCTAAGTAACTCCTTTCCATGGAGCAACACGTAACAACACATGTTCTCGAACATTGAATTCCACGTCTTTTCGATGAAGATCGACATAACTCTTTTGTCGATCTTGTGAGGTTTTTATCGTTGTTGGGATCATTTGAATCTTTTCGTAGTCATACGTACCAATTCTGGTCCCAACAACGTTCCTTCACCCACCTCGTCCCAGCATCTTTGAGAAGCGACACTTTCTTCCATACTGACGCCTCGAATGGAGCCATGCGATACTTGCTTGATAAGCTGTTTGTTGTAGGAAAATTCCACGAATGGCAAGAACTTGTCCCAACTTCCTTTGAAGTCGAGGACACGAGTCTTAATAAATCTTCAAGAGTTTGAATAGTCCTCTCCATTTGCCCGTCCATTTGAGGATGATATGCTGAAACTAAATCATAAATCCGTGCCCATAGCTTTTTGCAAACTAACCCAAAATCGTGAAGTGAATCTTGGGTCTCGATCGAAACTATGGATCTTGGCATACCATGCGTCTTACAATCTCATTTATGTATATCTGAGCAAGGCGTTCAAGTGTATAAGTTTCTCGTATAGGTAAGAAATGAGCAGACTTGGTCAATCTATCAACAATGACCCAAATTGCATCTATGCCTTGAGAAACCTTGGGAAGACCAGTAACACAATCCATGGTAATGTGCTCCAACTTCCCTTCTGGAATTTTAAGTGGTTGCAATGGACCTTTTTGGCACTTGATGCTCTCTTGCCTGACGTTGACAAGTTAAACACCTTGAGATAAACTCGCGATCTCTCTCTTCATATTGCTCCACCAAAATGTATGTCGAAGATCACGATACATTTTGGTACTCCCAGGATGGATTGCAAACGGTGTGTTGTGCGCCTCCATCATGATTTTATACTTTAAATCATGGTCGTTAGGAACACAAAGTCTGGAGTTGACTCAAAGTATTCCTTCTTCATCGATTCTTGCTTAGGATAGCACCTTCTTGCACTTTCTTCCTCATACGCATCAGCTCCAGGTCTGTAGCTTGAGCAGCTTTAACTTTATCGATTAAAATCGGTTCTACTCGTATATTTTCGCATCATCATCATGGGTCCTGAGGTCTTTAACTCTATCTCCATCCTTTGCAAGTCATACAAAATGGGCCTTTGCGTTGACAATATCGCTTTTCGTACCCGTGCGTATGATCTTACTACTCGTCGTCGTCTACCACGTTCGCTTTTCGGGATGGTATTGAATGGTATGATCATAATCTTTCAATAGTTCAAGCCAACGTCGTTGCTTTGTATGTTGAGTTCCTTTTGAGTGAAGAAATATTTGAGGCTTTTATGATCCGTATAGATCTCCACTTTCTCCCCATACAAGTAATGCCTCCAAATTTTAAGTGCGAAAAACATTTTTGACAACTCTAGATCAGATCAGAGTAATAATTCCTCTCATATTCTTTGAGTTGTCGAGAGGCATATGCTATGACTTTCCCATGTTGCATGAGAACACATCCTAACCCTTTTCACGAAGCATCACTTGTAGATGACAAATCCTCCGAAGAGCGGAGATGGTATTGTCGAGCAGTCTTTGAAATGAGTCTCCTCTTGAGTTCTTGAAAACTCTTCTCACATTCCTCGCTCCAACCAAATTTTGTATCTTTTCGAGTCGGTGAGTTAATGGAGTAGCGATTAGAAAATCCTTCCACGAATCTCCGATAATAACCCGACTAAGCCGAGAAAGCTACGTACTTGATCAATGACTTAGGTTGCTCCCGACTTTGAATTGCTTGATCTTTGTTGGGGTCGATAGATATTCCATGACTTGATATCACGTGCCCAAGGAATGCTACTTCCTCGAGCGAACTTCGCATTTCTTGACTTGGCATAAAGCTTGTTTTCCACGAAGCTTTTGGAGTATCGACCTCAAGTGTTGCTCATGATCTTCACGGCTTTTGGAGTAAATGAGGATGTCATCAATAAAGACGACCACAAAATGATCCAAATATTCCTTGAATACTCGGTTCATCATATCCATGAAGGCGGCGGGAGCATTAGTCGATCAAAAGACATGACTAGGAATTCGTAATGCCGTCTGGGAGTTCTACGAAAGCGATCTTTGGAATGTCATCGGTTTTAATCTTTAATTGATGATATCCGGAAAGAAGATCGATCTTTGAAAAGAATTTGGCGCCTTATGGCTGGTCAAAAGCAGGTCATCAATACGTGGCAATGGGTACTATTTTTGATGGTGACATGATTCAACTCCAGATAATCAATACAAAAGTCGCATACTCCCATCTTTCTTCTTCACGAATAGAACAGGGAGCACCCCAGGAGGCGTACTAGGATGAATGAAACCGATGTCTAACAATTCCTGCGGTTGGGTCTTTAACTCTTGAAGTTCAATAGGAGCCATTCGATATGGGGCTTTGGAAATGGGTTTTGTCTGGGGTTCAAGGTCGATACAAAATTCAATTTCACGCTCTCTGGGTAGGCGAAAGTTCTTGAGGGAATCGTCGGAAATTTATTAACAATAGAAATATCATTCAAAAGCGGCGTATTTTTTGTTTAAATCAAGTGACATGAGCTAAGAAAGCTTGACATCCATTTTTCAATAAGCGAATAGCTTTATGGCTTGAGATGAGCGGTGATTGATTTTAATGGTTTGGTTGCTTGAATTCACATAATAGGTTGGTTAGGAATATGAAAGCTAACAACCTTACGAAAATAATCAATTTTTGCATGATGAGTAGTTAACCAATCAATCCACAAATTACGTCAAATCTGAAGTATTTTTAATGAAATAAGATCGACGGTAATGTGAGGGTGCCGATTTGAACCAAACAAGACTTATAAGCGATTGGATGTAATGAAGGTTTCTCCCAATGGAGTTTCAATAGATAAGTCAAAGTCTAATTTCTCCGAGTTAAATTTAAACGTTGAGCGCAAGTAGGAGAAATAAAAGAATGGGTAGAACAGTATCAAATAAGGTATATACTTATTAGAGTTTATGATAAGCTTACCCGTGATGACCTTGTTCGGGTTCCTTGCTTTCTGGGAGGTCACAACAAATTCTCTCCGTTGAACTACTGGTTTTGACTTGTCTAGGATGACATTTGGTGTCACCGTTCCAATTGGACTTGGCTTCCCTATATGACAAAATCTAGCTAGGTGACCTTCTCTTCCACAATTGTAACACGTTTTGGATTTGCTTTGCATGCAGTTTGGGTGATGTGTCCCTCCCCTCCGCATTTGAAGCCTATGATAGGTGGTCGTTCTCCTTCCTTAACAACGGATGCTGGTGATGACTTCTTTTCATCATTGTTGAATCTCCTCTTCTTGAAATATCCACTTTTATTGTCTTGGCCATGATTACCACCGAAGTGGTTACCATTTCTGACATGTTGATTCCCTCCACGTTTGTTGTCACCGCCTTGATGGCTTGCTACCCTTTGGTATTATCATTTTTTTGGTGTGCTTTCTCTTGGTTGGGTCGACTCGTTATTGCGTTCTAATAACTGAGCCCTATTTACAACATTTAAATACAAACACAGTTTATGAGAAATTAGATATTGACGTATCTCTGGTTTCAAACCTCTTTGAAATATCCGCGTTATTCTCTCCTTATTATCAACCAAATGGGACCTGGCAAGGGACAACTTCGGCAAAACTTAGCTTTGTCTTTGCGACACGGTCGTATTGTTTTTCTCTCCGACTTGATGAACTATACCTCCTTCATGTGAGCGAATACTTTCGGGAAAGTACTTGTCGTTGAATAGTTCTTGGAACTTCTCCCAAGACATCTTTGAGTCACGGCGGGTTGAGTACGCTTTCTGATTCCCACCGATGTCTGCCTCTCCTCGCAAACATAAAGGTGATAAAGGGAACCTTTTGCTCCTCGGAGCATCCCAAGAAATCAAATATCTTGGTGATCTGCTTTATCCACATCTCTGCCTTAAGTGGTTTTGGCTCTCCAATAAACTCTGGTGGTCCCAGCTCCTTGAACTGCTTAGCGGTGACCGTCTAAGAGTTGCCAGTGTTTCCACCTGCATTTTGGATGAGGAGTCTCTCTCTTTGATGTTGCATGAATTGCATAAAGCCTCTGAACATCCCATCGTTCATCATTTGATCGGTGTTGTTGTTTACCTGAGGAATATTATCTTCCTGTTGCACATTATCCTGGGTATTGATCTGTGGTGACTCAACTATCTCTTGTGCTCCATTGCTATTCTCAACATTCTTGGATGTCATTTTCAAATACTGCCACAAAACAATGGTTAATTGACACACCACATAATATCCATATATTACGATGACCAATTAAATAACAAATAAACTTAGGTAGGTCATACTATTGAAGGAATTACCCGTCTTTCCCCCCTAGTTCTAGTCTCACATCTTAGCCAGGGATCATATCCCTAAGCCTTAATACCAACTGTGATGCCCCCAAAATAGGTATACCCACCCATCTTGAGTCGCCAAATCATGGTACAAAATTCAAATACAACTTAATTATACAATTGTAAATGTAAAATATGACAAAACATAATACGAGAGTTTTAATATGAATATTGTCTTCTAGACAATATCCACACTCAAATTCAATCTTCATTACATTTATTATCACACTATTTCACGAAATAGTGAGGACTACTAATGCAAACATCTCGGACCATCAATCCATTCCCCAGACTAGTCTCGGCTATATTCTCATTTCACGAAGAAACAATGAAAGCAAAGGGTGAGCTCAACTAGCCCGATAAAAATATTATGACTAAGATAATGCGAGAATAAATTATCGTTAGCCTTGAACAGTGTTAAAGCGATAAAATATAATAAACATCAAGTTTAAGCTGCGTGAAACAAGCAATCCATTAGAAGAGTCAGTAGAGTATAAAATCTACTATCTTCTATGATTTAAAAGGTTTTCATCACTTTTATCATTGAGACTCGACAATAAATAATCACATCATCGAATCACCCTTGCACTCTGACGAGGATATTCTTTAGTATCACGACCACGAATTATCCATGCACTACATGCCAGGATATTAGTGTATTCACCAATGGTCATGATCATGCCAACAAGCGTCCATCAATGCACTCACGGGCGATGAGGACTTTTACCACATCATTTGTAACATTACGGTCATGATTATCTTGAATAATCCATGGTCATAATCATACCAAGTCCATCTATGCTTTACGGGCCAAAGATGACTTTCATAACAATATAAGCATGAGATTGATAACAATGATATAAGAATTAAATTAAATAAAAGTAAAGGATAAATTTTAAAGATTTATAATTTAATTTATCCAGAATTCAATAATGTCAAAATTGTCAACATGATACTACTTTGTGGAGTAAAATTCAAGAATAATATTATATCAAAAATGATTTGGACCGAAAAGAAATCAATTTTTATCATGAATAGTATCCCAGGTGAATAGTAACTGAGTGAATAGTACCCGTGAATAATAACTTTAGGAATAGTAACCCCGTGAATAGTACCCCAACATGAAAAAGTTAAAACTTATCAAGAATGCTCAGAATAATATTTCCATGAAAAATACTGGATGAAGCGCAAATATCAAGGATATTCTACTAATTTCATGGAGTATAGAAACCAAAACTTCAACAAAATGAGTATAGAATACGAAATCTGAAACGAAATAATATTACTTACATACTACATAGTATGGAAGAAAATATTATTTCAAGCGAATATTGAACAAAAATAACATCCCTTATCTTGAAAAGAAGAGTATTCCAACTGGTATAGCGGGGATATTCTTGAAGAAAACTTGTACTATTTTCTACGCTCAAAGCTTTCTAAAACTCGAAAGAAATGCGGTCAATATTATAGAAGAAGAATTCTCTGATTCTGGTGTGATTTTCAATTCTAACTAAGCATCCTATTTATAGGAGAATGGAAATGATACTATTTGAATTTAGAAATCACGGACTACCTGATGAAAGAATGCACTGAGCTCAATAGGGTGAAAATTTTTTTAATTTTGATTTTTCTTTGTGCATTACTATGTAATAAAATATTCTAATAAAACAAAAACTTTAAATAAAATATAATATATTCTATTTAAAATCAAATAAAACAAAACTTATATATATATATATATATATATATATATAATATAATAATAACTCCTTCCTTTCCCATAACCTTTCCCCACCTTGATTTACGATTTCCAAAGTCATATATGGGCCCCACATGAACCCCACCTTTATTATAAAAAATCTTTGAAACATTTTCTCTGGAGATTATTTTCAAAAATGGGTAAATGGGGGTCCAACAAATACTTTCATAAAAAATCCCCCAATATTTTTAATAACGTTTATTCATATTATTATAACTTCATGATATTAACAACGAGATCGTTCCCGAGAAAGAGGGGCTTTCGATAAGGATTTCTCCCTATTGACGCCCAATTAGGTGACCAAACCTCTCATCGACAGAACTTTCTAGACATTGTTAAATATGCAAATAATATTATGAATAACTTGTCATCTCAATTATTGATTTAATAATATATAAAATATCGACAATAATTGAATCAAATAACGTGAGATCTTGTCACAACAATTCTTGTAGCAATAATTGAACAAAAGCGGTGACTTCTCACGTAAGCATCAATAATCAATATCGTGTGCTACTATGCAACCACGTGTATTACTGTACTTTTAACACCGGGTATTTCAACAGGTAATGGTAAAATGTTCGCCGTTATTTTTATAAAAAGATATTTTTGTCGTTTTCTCATTCCAACAATAATTCTGTTGAGGAGTCCACCAATGATTGTGCAGTCGTACGAATATTCCTTGTTAAAACGAATATTCCCCGACCAATCGAATATAATATAACAACTTGCTTACTTTTCAAACCATAATATTCAAAAATGATATTTATAGAAAAATTCATCTTTATTCATAAAAGTTGGGGTCTTACAACCTATATATTATATACTAAATTAGTGTTTACTTGTAAAAAGGACTAGCAAGAGAAGAACACTAGCAAATGTAATGGAATACTTCATACTTAATTTTTTTTCTACTGTCTCCAAAAAATAAGATATGTGATTTGTGAACAAAACCATTCAGTTCCTACAGTTTATAGCGCGAGAGGATAAAAACTTCTTTAAAATTTTCTTGTAATTTTCTTCTATATATATAAATGTTCAATTAATGCATTTATTTAGGATCTCTTTTAAAAATTGGATACTGATATATACACATTATATATTAATGGTTGCACACCATATGCATAGTAATATTGTATTTAAGATATTGCAGTATTAGTAATACAAGCATTCAATGCGTATTATTAGAGTACGCATAATTCTCAATATAAGATGCGTAGATATCTAACATCCTTGAGATTTATAAAATTTTTAGAATGTGATTATATGAATCAAATTTTGCATTTATTATAAACCTAAAAATATTAAAATATATTTATTATATATGAATTAAATTTTGCATTATTATATACTATTTTTGAGAAACACATTATTATATACTTAAAAAGCACAAAAACAAATAATGAGCGAAGACCACGAGATTATGAAAATTCAGTCACATGAATCAAATTTTGAATTAGTACATTGTACATATATAAAAGTAAAGTAGTCAAAATATATAGGCAATGATGATAGTTGGTGGTGTCACCCTTATCGACTAGTTAGATTGTCAATTTTTTTAATAATGCTACTATCACATAAAAAAAGGTCACATAATACTCACATACACACACATGCATATTAAGGCCTTTTATGCCGCATGTGGGGCCCTTGATAGATACATGTGTGTGAATGTGAGTATTATGTGACCCTTTTTTATTATTATATTAGCATTATTTATTTCTTTTTCTCTAATTTAAACCACAAAAAGTGTACTTGTTAAATATATTCATTTAATATCAAAATATGTAAATTTGAATCAAATCCAAATATATTTTGAAAATCAATCATTAGTGAAAGGTTATTCAACTTTGTAGATATTTTTTAAAATTTAGCACATCTATACATTGAGTAAATAAAGTAAGCTTGAGTTATGGTACAAATCATTGTCACTAATTTATAATTAATTAGTGATGTGAAATTACAATATACAATCTCTTATCTACATATCTGACTAGCTAGTTGATGTATATATATATATATATATATATATATATATATATATATATATATATATATATATATATACGAGCTAGTTTAAATAATGAATTAACATAAGAAATTAATCCATAACAACTAACCTATTATTATATTTGTGAAATACTCTAGTCACATAGATGATAAGTAGTACCTAGTAGAGAATGAGATCTTATTTAAAAATTTCATTAGTTGTACAATTATTTGTAATAAACATGCAATCAAACACACATCACCCCAGACGACGATCAAGCATTTTATCAAACATGTCTTGTACATTACCTTTTACTTAGTGTATTAAATTAAGAAAAAATATGAATGAAATTGAGGCAAAAGCATGTTATATTAAATTTTGGATTCAGAGAATTGCATTTATCTATATACTAATACTTCTATATGAATTGTGAAGCATTAACTTGATAAGCATCAAGAGTCGTTAATATTTTTCTTGTAGTTATTGACTTGATAAACATCAAGAGTTGATACTTCTATATGTACTTACAACCAAATAAATGTAAAAGAAATGTACCTGGGTCTCGAGTTTGAAAATTTTCGGCAGTAGAGAACTTATTGGAGAGTTGAATCATGAAGTACTTCGTGATAGTGAAAATTGTCCTTTGTGAGTCTTGACTAAGCTTTGTTGACAAAGTAATAGTGCAGAAAGAAGAACATGAAACTAAAGCATATGAGTTTAGTCATTAATGACATGATAAAGGAAGAGGATGGGCTCTTCCCTTGCTAGCTCCACTTGTGGAATGGCGTCCTACAACCTAAAATGATAGAAGACCTTTACATTTAAATTAATCTGAAAATTTTCTAAACTTATCAAGCAAATAAAAAGATACACATTTAAATTAAATTAAAAGTCCAATCCTCGTAAAAGGCCATCTAAAATGAAAATAAGTTTGTCTCTTGGAAAATAATTGTCTATTTAAACAAATTTCATAAACCTCAACCTCAGGATCTGACAGGGGGTAGACTGATATTGGTCAGGGAATAAGGAATGTAAAAGGCTCAACATGTGGATCCAGGCAGGCCAGTCTCTCAACCAAAGCAGCATTGAAGCTGGTTTGTGTAGAAAACATATGCTCTTGTTTTGCTGCTAATCGTTCCATCCTTTTATCCACTAGCTTATTCCGTGCGTCAAGATATTGTCGGAGACTCCAAAATTGGATACTAAAAGTGGCTTTTGAACAAGATGTATTGGATGGTCCGACTGAATCTTGCTCTTTGTTCTCCTCATCAAAGTCTGCATCTTCTTCTTCATCCTCCTCATAATCAAAATCAGTCAAAAAGGTAAAACCAAGGCCTAGCGGGTGATATTTCCCTCCTTTCTAAATCTAATAACGTTTAATCATCATGTGGTCGAAGAGTTACAACAATTGTTAAATCAGCTCATCAGCATTCCATTTCACCCCAGCTAGTGCACACAACCCACAAATGAGAGAAGGATGGGGTAATCCTCCTTAAAGAGGGCCCCACAGACAACGACGAATGGAATGATGTATTATGAGGCCTACATCTATTGGACAATCCTTGATGATAGAGTACAATAATACAACCTTCTCTTTGGTAACATCACTAGTGTGCTTTGAAGTCATAAATTTAGCGTAAAGGAATGCATGACATATATTTCCATAACAACTAAGATCCTTGCTTGGAAAGTGCGTACCCTTCAAGAACCATGAGGACTCTGGCTTGCATAACTCACTCAGTATTTGCTCATAATTCAAGCCATGGTCCTTATATGCCATATACTCACAAACAACTAGAGATTGGAGATTGTAATAATCATTGATTTCATGAACAGTAAACGACACCATTTTACCCTAGACGAATGCAAAAAATGGTTATTTATCTGGTGCATTGGAATAAAAATCTTTCAATAAAGCCACCACTGCTGCTTCTGGTAGTTTGCTAAAGGTCCCCCTTCCACTTTCTATTATCTAGTGGCCCATCTCAACATTAAACTCATCGAGGCTTAGTCCATGCTCCTGAATAAGGGATTTGCAGGCTAAGTATTCAAATCTGGTCGCCGCCTCAGAAGTTAGAAATTTCCTTATATCAAATTGTCGGACGGGGGTGGACGATCCCTTACCCCATATTCTTTTTGATGCTTTTGGCGTCATTATGTATGTCATTGAACTGTAGTTCCAAACTTATCAAAATGTTCACAGGACGGTTTACCCCCAAATCTCAGTTGTCTCAATGAATCCACCCATTATAGTGTCTGGAATGTATCCAGGTAGTCGATTGTTGAAACCAATATGACTAGGACCCATGCCAATCACTCTATGGATACCTTGTGTGCACTAATTTGTATGTTCAAAATTTCCCCAACCTTAGTGTTCAACCTAACTTGCAAGTCACAAAGCAGTGTATAGCATTATACCTAATCAAATGCAATAATTACCAATAACAAACATTTTATAGTTGAAGTAATTAGTCTAGCAATAAAAATCCCTACTCACGCTTCCAACTTACCCAAATCAGATGAACAAGTGTCCAAATAGGCAAAGTATGTGGGTTTACTTAATGAGATGTCTGATGATCGACCACAACCCTAATGAATTTACCCAATTTCATGTAGAATGATTCAAGCCGAGAGGAAGGCTGGAAGCACTTGGAGCCCTAGTTTGGGTCAAGTCCTTGATGAAATTTAAGAACTAGAGATCCCTTGAATCTGTGTGCCGTGATTTGGGACAAGAATTTAGTCAAATTTGGTTGAACAACGAGATGGGGTTCGGTTATTGGGGGTTAAGGTACTGGTGTGTTTTGTGTTTGGAATGAAAAGGAAGTGTTTTAACTAGAATGAAAGAGGAATTTTAAAAATTGAAAACTATGATTTGTGTCGGGGCGAGGATTTTTATTCAGGAAACTTCGTCGGGTCGAGGTTTGACAGAGGAGTCTGCACTTAGGAGAAATTAAAAGCCTGCTAGGGCGAAGTCTGGCAGAGAGCTCTGCGCTTAGGCACAATTTTATTTGTTAATTTCTCTACTAGGGTGATATACTATTTTCCTAAAAAAAATTCTTTTCCTTTCAGATCCACTTAATTTCTTAGAACATTAATCATACTTCTAATTACATGTTTCCTCATGTTTTTTGATGTAAATTACTCTCCACATACTTATCTACTCATATGCACGCACTGCCTTCATCCTTTCAGAACCTTACTGAATGGTTGTCTCGTGATTTACTCTTGTGAATGTCAATCTCAAACTTGAAATGATGATGATTAAATCACATTAGAGTTCACGTGGAGAATGAATAAGAAAAGTTGTACTACAACAATACTATTCTAAACTTACTACAAATTTTCTAAGTGTGAAATTAAAAGAAAAACTAAATACTGATTGGGTTGCCTCCCATCAAGCGCTTGATTTTAAGACTTTAATCCTGACTACTCCCTGTTTTTATGGTGAATCCGCGAGAGTGATAGAGGTCTTGTGTCGATCCACAATTCCACCCTAGTAATATTTTAATTGATGTGCATTGACTTTAAATGTTTTGACGTGATTCTGACCAACTAATTCAAAACGCCATGGGGAAATACTTCTTTGATTATGAATGGGCCTGACTAACGTGATTTGAGTTTTCCCAAAAACAGTTGAGTAGCTCGGTTTGACCATGTTCAAGCTTTCGATCCATAATTTTCTTATCATGCCACCGTTTGATTTTCCCTTTGTACAGCATTGTATTTTCATACGATTGAAGGAGAAACTCTTCCATCTCATTGAGTTGTAACTATCTTTTCTCGCCAGCTGCATGAAAGTCAAAATTTAATTTCTGAATAGCCCAATATGCATTATGTTCTAACTCCGTGGGAAGATGGGAAGCTTTTCCATACAACAATAGATATGATGGCATCCCAATCGGAATTGTTATAAGTTTTTCGGTATGCCCACAATGTGTCGTCCAATTTAATTTACCAATCCTTCCGATTCGGGTTCACCATTTTTTCCAAAATACGCTTCACCTCTCTATTTGATACTTCGGCTTGACCACTAGTTTGGGGATGGTAAGTCGTGGCTATTTTGCGAGTGACTCCAAACTTTGCAAGCAATGTTGTGAAGTATTTGTTGCAAAAATGAGTACCTTCATCACTAATGATCGCCCGAGGTGTACCAAATCTACTGAATATGTTTTTCTAAAGAAACTTGAGGACTACCTTAGCATCGTTGGTGGGTAATGTGGTTGCTTCGACCCATTTTGAAACATTGTCTACCGCAACTAAAATGTACTCCTTGTTAAATGACACGGGGAAGGTGTAAGACCCCAACTTTTATGAATAAAAATTTATTTTTCTCTAAATATAATTTTGAGTAATAAGGTGTGGATTTGATATAATGTTATGGTTGTGAGTAATATTTAAAAATTTTGCAAAGTAAGCAAGTTGTTATAAAATATTCATTTGGTCGGGGAATATTCGTACAACGACACAATCATTTGTGGAACCCACAACGGAATTACTGTCGGAGTTAGAAAATGACAAAAATAACTTTTTATAAAAATAACGGCAAAAGTTTTATCGTTAACTGTTAAAATACCCGGTGGTAAAAGTACAGTAATACGCGTGGTTGCATAGTAGCACACGGTATTGTATAATATCTTTATTGATGCTTACGTGAGAAGTCACTCAGTTTTATTCAATTATTGCAACAGTTGTTGCATAGTATCTCATATTATTGATGAAATTATTGTCACAGTATCATCTGCACAATATTTTATATTATTAAATCAATAATTGAGATGACAAAAGTTATTCATATTATTATTTGCATTATTGATGATGTTTAGAAAGTTCTGTCAAGGAAAGGGGTTTGGTCACCTAATTGCGCACCAATAAGGAGAAGTCCTTATCGGAAAGCCCCATCTTTCTTGAGAATGATCTGGTTGTTAATATTGTGGGTTATAATATTAATAATAAATGTTATTAAATACATATTTTGTGAAGCCAAGTGAATTGAGATAAATAGAGGTATATTTTATGAAGTATTTGTTGTAAATTTTGTTTATTACATGGACCCATTTTTCAAAACTATCGGTAGAAAGTTATCTAAGTTTTGTTATATATATATAATGGTCACAGAGGGGGGGTAGGGGAAGCTTTATATATATATATTATATAAGTTTTGTTTTTTATGTATAATAGAATATATTATATTTTATATTTTATTATCGTATAAGATCTTTGTATAATAAATGTATAGTGTTGCATAGTAAAAAATCAAAAAAATTTCGTTGAATTTATTCATGAATTACTTAGAAATTTCTCCTGTGCACCCATGATTTTCTAAATTCAAATAGTATCTTGTTATTCTCCTATTAATAGGATGCTTAGTAAGAAATGAAAATCACACCAGAATAAGAGAATTCTTGGTAGATGAATAAATTTTAATTTAGGAATTTTTATATTGGATAGAGTAATTAATTTTTATTTTTAATTTAATAATTGAATCATATTGTCGACTAGAAAATTATATTTTTATTTTAGAATAATAACGGATTTATATTACGAATAATGATAAAGCTTTACTTACACTCGAAACATTAATTATACTTATATTTTAATAATATTACCAAATTTAAGTTAGGTAGATGAGTTTTATGATAATTTTCGTTTCTTATCAAATCGTCGTATTATCTAAGTGGTAATATAATTTTACTTAAACGTATTATTATTATTATTATTATTATTATATATTTAAATAAAAGAAACCAATTAGTATTTGGTAATCTTATTTTGATTATTTTCTTATAAAACTATATAATGAATTCATGTTTTTTTACAAAACTACGATACTAATTTCTATTTTTGAATAGAAGTAACTAACTAATATTAGGTAGACGATCTATTTTGATTCTATTAGGAACTTTGCTGATTGGTTCCTATTCCTAGCCATCCATGATGAAGGTGTTAAGCAAAGGGGACTTGTGCAGGTTGTCTATTGGCATGGCAGATTTGGAATCACTACAATTGTGTTGTATATGGCAAACTTGAGGGGAATTTTAATGTGTTGGCTGGGAGGTGTCTCGCTTTCTTTCATCAATTTTTTGAAACTATGAGATTTATTAGGTACTTTCTTGTTCAACCTGAATTAAGGCAAGTTACTAAATGGTGTAAACTTATCAGCCATATTGTTAAAATAAATTGTTATGCCTCGGTGAAAGGTAATGGTTTTTGCATAATTGGTTTTGTTTTCGAGATGAACATGGGTCTGTTTTAGGAGCTGGAGTAGACAGTTTGGTCAGTAATTTACAGGTTGCATGTGACGCCCCCAAAATTAGGTATACATCACCCATTCTGAGTCGCCAGATACATAGTACAAAATTCAAATACAACTTCATTTATACAACTATTGAACTGTCGTATAGAATACGACCACAGTTAACTGTGAGTTTTAATACAAATGTATATAACTCTCATAGTGCCTCGACCACAACCTTACAATGGTACTTTACATAAAAGTATAGTTAAAACTATTTTAGAAATTAAAATCTTTGGAAAGTGCTCAAGGAAACCTTCGTACATGGGAGGCCATGCGTCTAGGTTATTATAGATATTTTATGGCCACAGAATTATCCTTGGTTGACCCAATAGACCCCAAAGAAAAATGAGAAGATTACCATCATCTTCTTTCCAATGATGAGTCTTCTCTTGACATATAACTATCTCCACTGTCTCCAAGTGAATATTATATTTCAAATAAACTACAAGATCATATAGGTAGTGCCCGTAGATATACTCAGCAAGTGGATGCGCACAACCCTATCTTATGATAACACGAGGTTGTATGTTATTAGACATATATCTTGTATGATAGTGGCAAAACACCCTTCAAAAGTTGGGTTCACCTCACCCTATTTGATTCACCAAATATAACTACTAAATGTTGTATAGAATACAACACACTTTTTTATACTATTTAGGGAGAACCTCCACAGCTAGAGACCACTTTTTCTATTCCCCATATCCCCAGCTCGACCCGTGACACTCTTATTACCTGAAAGAAATTATGAAGCAGAAAGGGTGAGCACAACTAGCCCAGTAAAGAATATCATGACTAAAGATAATTAAATTATCAATAGCTTTCATCAATAATAAATCAGATATTTAGAAAATATGGTAGTTGATAAAACTTTTCAACCATAGTTGCAGCGGAACGAGAAATCCATTAGAAGAGTCAAATAGACCATCAGGTCTATTATCTTCTCCATGTTAAAAGTCCATCAATAATGTTTTATCCCTGTAACATCAATCAACAATTCCTGTCCACAATCATATGAATAACTCATAATCATAATTGTGATTCTGAATTCCTTTTTGTAACCAGGATGAAGATAATTTTCATCACATATCTTCACCTGAAACATCAAAAATCATGGTTATACTAAGTCGCAGTCCATGCTCGTAATCATTAAATCATCTTTGCACTACGGCCAAAGATATTCATTATTATCACATCAATGAATTAATATTTCATTGCTGAGACTCAGCTCAATAAATAATCCACATCATCGAATCATCCCTGCATTACAGGCCAAGGATATTCTTTAGTATCACGACCACGAATTATCCATGCACTACGGGCCAAAGATAATCGTGTTTTCATCAATGGTCCTGATCATGCCATAAAACAATTCATCTTTGCACCCTTGGCCGAAGAGAATCCATACCCATAATCATACCAAAAACTGTTCATCAATACACTACGAGCCAATGAGGACTTTTTCATTATTATCACAACCACAAATTATCCATGCACTACGGGCTAAAGATAATCGTGTTTTTATCAACGGTCCTGATCATGCTATAAAACAATTCATCTTTGCACTCTTGGCCGAAGAGAATCCATAGCCATAATCATACCAAAAACTGTCCATCAATGCACTACGGGTCAATGAGGACATTTTCCACATCATTTGTAACATTACGGTTATGATTACACCGAATAATCCCTGGTCATAATCATACCAAGTCCATCTATGCACTACAGGCCACATATGACTTTCAACAAAATATAAACATAAGGATGATGACAATGATATAAGAATTCAATAAAATAAGTTCAAGAATTAATTTATCTAGGGCGATAACGTTCAAATTGTCGACATGATCTTTGCTTTGTAGAGTAAAATTCAAGAATGCTCGGAAGAATATTTTTATGAAAAGATCTTTGGATGAAGCGCAATTATCAAGGATATTCCACTAATTTCATGGAGTATAGAAGTCAAAGTTTTAACCAATTTGAGTATAATAAAGAATGGAATAACAAAAAAAATCACCATGCATGCGATAGACCGCATGCAGGTGGTTATTCCAATAGAATAATAAATAACGGAACCGGGTTCGGCATAAAAGCGCATGTATAGGATATTCCAACGAGAATAATAAAGAATGGAACCAGTCCCAGATTAAACGCATAAGCATAATGAGACGGATATTCAACAAAATAATAAATAATGAAATCACGGAAGAATTTCACCAAGTATAAGGTAGCTCAGCGTATCTGAGTTATTCAATGAATAAATAAATAATGGAATAACGAAGTTCTCTTCATGAATACAAAAGAAATAATACCCCTTACGAGTATAACAAATAATATCCCTACCTTAGAAAGAAAAGTCTTGGATATAGAAGTAGTGAAGTAGCGAATACTTTTCTTCTTTCTCTCTATAGTTTATCTCTCTAGAGTTTCAATGAATTAAGTAAGAAATAATGAAGGAATGAGCTTCTATTTATAGAAAAATAGATCGCATAGTAACTAACTCATGAAACGGTCCAGTTGATTTACTTTAATCGGACGGTCCATATTTAAAGCAAAATCTTTTAAATAAAATATAATATATTCTATTTATAATCTAATAAAACGAATAACTTTATAAAAGATTTTACTATGCAAACACTATGCATAATAAAATATAATATATTCTAATTATTGTCTAATAAAACAAATAACGTTATAAAAGTATTATGTTTTATATAAAAAGATTTTACTATTAGCCTAATAAAACGAATAACTTTATAAAAGTATTCTGTTTTATATAAAAAGCTTTTTTGTTTTATTATTTTAATAATACTAATAAAACAAAACTGAGCGACTTATTACGTAAGCATCAATAATCAATACCGTGTGCTACTATACAACCACGCGTATTACTGTACTTTTAACACCGGGTGTTTCAACAGTTAACAGTAAAACTTCCGCCGTTATTTTCATAAAAATATTTTTGTCGTTTTCTCAAACCGACAATAATTCCATTGTGGGGTCCACCAATGATTGTACCGTCGTACGGATATTCCCCGACAAAAAGAATATTCCCCGACTAATCGAATATTCCCTGACACAACGAATATTTTATATCAACTTGCTTACTTTGCAAAAAAAAAAAATTCACATATTACCTTTAACTTTAAACTTTTATCAATTGAACTATTTACCAAAATAGAAAAATTGAATATTTTTATTTCATAAAATTAGGGGTCTCACATTGCATGTGCCGAAGCAATTGCTATTCGTCAAGCTATTAAATTTTCTATTGAGATAGGTCTTAGTAACATTGTTATTAAAGGAGCTAGATTGTAAGACGATGATTACACGTCAATCAAAAGAGAGTGTTGAGGATTCAAATTAGAATTTCAGAAGGTGAGTTTTGCCAAGAGAAAGCTATCAAGTAGCTCATGAACTAGCAGATTTAGCTCAGTTAGATAATATGTTTTTTCCTACTTATTGGATGGATGATTGCCATCATAGCTTGCTTTCTTTAATTGTAAAAGAATTTGCACATGAATAAAAGTTTGTGTCCTGTATGAAGAAGTTATTTCAAAAAAAGAAATACAAAAATATCCATATTAATTAAATGTAATTAAATATGATTGACCCAATAATTTTTTATTTATATTGTCATGTCTAAATGTGACAACCCATCACGTAATACAAAGGATTAACAAGGGTATTTACAGAAGCAAGTATCAACAAGTATACATCTTCCTGAAGCAAAGTGACCCTTTTCTTGCTTGCACTTTTTGGCACAGGCATCTTCAACACAATTTTTAGTAGGATCTGAAAATTGTACCTCACATGCATCAACAATCGTCAGCTCATTACCTACAATTATCGAAATAAGTAAACGAAATCAATAGACAAAATAATATAATTTGGTGATTTTATATAAAATTTTTGTCATCTATATAATCCTTGTGTTTTAGAATTAGAGTTGCATTTTTAACATTTGTAATTTAATTCATAATTTTTGAAATATAATACTAATACATATTTATTTACTTTAAATAAAAAATATATATAATTACTTGTATACTAATTACAAGATAGTACTAATGAAAATATTTAGTCTTTCAAAAGTTAAATCAAATTTCAATTTTAAGAATTTAAAATTTGACTTACAAATCAAAATGTATCTCTATTTTGAAACAAAGTAATTATATATTTAACAAATCAATTGTATGTAACTACCGTAAAAAAAAGATCACTACAATTGAACTCATGATTTTTTATTTTTTTTACAAAGACATGTATTATTAGGGTCATTATTACTTGAGCTAATATGACAGAGTTAGTGGAGTTAAACTTCCATCATCGCATCCTAACACCAGAAAAACGAGTTTTATATGATAATTTTGAGAAGTAAAATAAAAAATAATTATATATAACGAAATAAACAAAGGCATGAGCATGAAGCATAATAATTATTTAATAAAATTAGCTTAAGCTCTCATGATTATTATCTAAATTACCTTTGAAATAAAAAATACAAAATGCTAATAATCTTAAATAATTTTGATCTATTCATGTTACTCAATATATGAAATCTATTGAAACATTTATATAGTAAGAAATAGAATTTTAAAAAAATGAAATACATGATTAAAAAAGCATAGTGTGTCTATATGTAACTTTAGTTAAACACAAACACCCATATATTATATACTAAATTAGTGTTTACCTGTAAAAAGGACTAGCAAGAGAAGAACACTAGCAAATGTAATGGAATACTTCATACTTAATTCTTTTTCAAGTGTCTCCAAAAAATAAAATATGTGATTTGTGAACAAAACCATTCAGTTCCTACAATTTATAGCGCGAGAGGATAAAAACTTCTTAAAATTTTTCTTTTAATTTTCTTCTATAAATATAAATGTGCAATTAATGCATTTATTTAGAATCTCTTTTAAAATTTGGATCTTTGCTTTATATGCATTATTATATATTAATGGTACGCACACCATATGCATAGTAATATTGTATTTAAGATATTGCGAAAGAATAGTAATACAAGCATTCAATGTGTATTATTAGAGTACGCATAATTATCAATATAAGATGCGTTGATATCTAACATCCTTGAGATTTATAAAAATTTTAGAATGTGATTATATGAATCAAATTTTGCATTTATTATACACCTAAAAATATTAGGATATATTTATTATATACGAATTAAATTTTGCATTATTATATACTATTTTTGAGAAACGCGTTATTATATACTTAAAAAGCACAAAAACAAATAATGAGGGAAGACCCCGAGATTATGAAAATTTAGTCACATGAATCAAATTTTTAATTAGTACATTGTACATACATAAAAGTAAAGTACTCCAAATATATAGGCAATGATGATAGGTGATGGTGCCACCCCTATCGACTTGTTAGATTGTCAATTTTTTTTAATAATGTTACTATCACATAAAAAATGGTCACACAATACTCACATACATACACATGCATATTATGGGCTCCCGTCTGACATGTGGGGCCCGCAATATACATGTGTGTGTATGTAAGTATTATGTGACCCTTTTTTATGTTATAGTAGCATTATTTATTTATTTTTCTCTAATTTAAACCGCAAAAAGTTTACTTGTTAAATATATTCATTTAATATCAAAATATGTAAATTTGAATCAATTAAAAATATATTTTGAAAATCAATCATTAGTGAAAGGTTATTCAACTTTGTAGATATTTTTAAAAATTTAGCACATCTATACACTGAGTAAATAAAGTAAGTTTGAGTTATGGTACAAATCATTGTCACTAATTTATAATTAATTAGTGATGTGAAATTACAATATACAATCTACTATCCATATACAACTAGCTAGTTGATATATATATATATATATATATATATATATATATATATATATATATATATATATATATATAACTCTGTGCTGATGCAGCTAGTTTAAATAATGATAAGTAGTACCTAGTAGAGAATGAGACCTTATTTCAAACTTTCATTAGTTGTACAATTGTTTGTAATAAACATGCAAATAAACACACATCACCCCAAACGACGATCAAGCATTTTATCAAACATGTCTTGTACATTACCTTTTACTTAGTGTATTAAATTCAGAAAAAATAGGAATGAAATTGATGCAAAAGTATGTTATATTAAACTTTTGATTCAGAGAATTGCATCTATCTATATACTAATACTTCTATATGAATTGTGAAGTATTAACTTGGTAAGCATCAAGAGTCGATAATATTTTTCTTATAGTTATTGACATGATAAACATTAAGAGTCGATACTTCTATATGTACTTACAACCAAATAAATTGAAAAGAAATGTACCTGGGGTCTCGAGTTTGAAAATTTTTGGCAGTAGAGATCTTATTGGAGAGTTAAATCATGAAGCACTTCGTTATAGTGAAAATTGTCACTGTGAGTGCCGACTCGCTTTGTTAACAAAGTAATAGTGAAGAAAGAAAAACATAAAACCAAAGCATATGAGTTTAGCCATTAATGACACGATAAAGGAAGAGGATGGGCTCTTGCCTTGCTAGCTCCACTTGTGGAACGGTGTCCTGCAACCTAAAATGATAGAAGACCTTTACATTTAAATTATTCTAAATTTTTTTTGAACTTATCAAACGAATATAAAGATACACATTTAAATTATATTAAAAGCCCAATCCTCGTAAAAGGCCATCTAAAATGAAAATAAGTTTGTCTCTTGGAAAACAATTGTCTATTTAAACAAAGTTCATAAACCTCAACCTTAGGATCTGACGGGGGGTAGACTGACATTGGTTGGGGAACAAGGAATTGAAAAGGTTCAACATGTGGATCCAGGCGGGCCAGTCTCTCAACCAAAGCAGCGTTGAAGCTGTTTTGAGTAGAAAACATATGCTATTATCTCGCTACTAATCGTTCCATCCTTTTATCCACTAGCTTATTTCGCGCATCAAGATATTGTTGGAGACTCCAAAATTTGATATTGACAGTGGCTTTTGAACAAGATGTATTGGATGGTCCGACTGAATCTTGCTCTTGGTCCTCCTCATCAAAGTCTGCATCTTCTTCTTCATCCTCCTCATCATCAGAATCAGTCAAAAAGGTAAAACCAAGGCCTCGTGGGTGAGATTTCCCTCCTTTCCAAATCGAATAGCATTTAATCATCAGGTGGTCAAAAAGTTGCAACAGTTGTTCAACCGGCTCATCCGCACTCCATTTCACCCCAGCTCGTGCACACAACCCATAAATGAGATAAGGATGGGGTAATCCTCCTTAAACAGGGCCCCACAGACAACGACGAATGGAATGATGTATTATGAGGCCTACATTTATGTGACAATCCTTGATGATAGAGTACAATAATAAAACCTTCTCTTTGGTAACATCACTAGTGTGCTTTGAAGGCATCAATTTAGAGTAAAGGAATGCATGCCATATCTTTCCATAATGACTAAGATCCTTGCTTGGAAAGTACGTACCCTTCGAGGACCATGAAGACTCTGGCTTGCATAACTCACTCAGTATTTGCTCATAATTTAAGCCATGGTCCTTATATGCCATATACTAACAAACAGTTGAAGATTGGAGATTGTAATAATCATTGATTTCTTGAACAGTAAATGACACCATTTTCCCCTTGAGGAATGCAAAAAATGGTGATTTATCTGGTGCATTGGCATAAAACTCTTTCACTAAAGCCACCACTGCTGCTTCTGGTAGTTCGGTAAAGGTCCCCCATCCCCTTTCTATTATCTAGTGGCCCATCTCACCATTAAACTCATCGAGCCTTAGTCCATGCTCCTGAATAAGGTATTTGGAGGCTAAGTATTCAAATCTGGTCGCCACCTCAGAAGTTATAAATTTCCTTATATCAAACTATCGGACGGGGGTGGACGATTCCTCACCCCATTTTCTTTTTAATGCTTTTGGCATCATTGTGTATGCCGTTGAACTGTAGTTCCAAACTTATCAAAACGTTCACAGGACGGTTTACCCCAAAATCTCAGTTGTCACAATGAATCCCCCCATTATAGTGTCTAGAATGTATCCAGGTAGTCGACTGTTGAAACCAATATGACTAGGAACCGTGCCAATTACTCTATGGATACCTTGTGTGCACTAAATTGTATGTTCAAAATTTCTCCAACCTTAGTGTTCAACCTAACTTGCAAGTCACAAAGCAGTGTATAGCATTATACCTGATCAAATGCAATAATTGCCAATAACAAACATTTTACTGTTGAAGTAATTAGTCTAGCAATGAAAATCCCTACTCACCCTTCCAACTTACCCAAATCAGATGAACAAGTGTCCAAATAGGCAAAGTATGTGGGTTTACCTAATGAGATGTCTGATGATCGACCATAACCCTAATGAATTTACCTAATTTCATGTAGAATGATTCATGCCGAGAGGAAGGCTGGAAGCACTTGGAGCCCTAGTTTGGGTTAAGTCCTTGATGAAATTTGAGAACTAGAGATCCTTTGAATCCGTGCGCAGTGATTTGGGACAAGAATTTAGTTGAATTTGGTTCAACATCGAGATGGGGGTAGGTTATTGGGGGTTAGGACACTAGTGTGTGTGTGTTTGGAATGAAAAGGAAGTGTTTTAAGTCTAATGAAAGAGGAATTTTAAAATTTGAAAACTGTGATTTGCGTCGGGGCGAGGATTTTTGTTTAGTAAACTTTGTCGGGGTGAGGTTTGACAGAGGAGTCTGCATTTAGGAGCGATGAAAAGCCTACTGGGGCAAAGTCTGGCAGAGAGCTCTACGCCTAAAAAAATTTCTTTTGCTTTCGGATCCACTTAATTGCTTAGAACACTAATCATACATCCATTTACTTACTTCCTCATGTTTTTTGATGTAAATTACTCTCCACATACTAATCTACTCATATGCGCGCACTGCCTTCATCCTTTCAGAACCTTACCTAATGGTTGTCTCGTGATTTACTCTTGTGAATGTCAATCTCAACCTTAAAATGATTATGATTAAATCAGATTAGGGTTCACCTGGAGAATGAATAAGAAATGTTATAATACAACAATACTATTCTAAACTTACTACAAATTTTCTAAGTGTGAAATTAAAAGAAAAACTAAATACTGATTGGGTTGCCTCCCATCAAACGCTTGATTTTAAGTCTTTTATCCTGACTACTCCTTGTTTTTTTGGTGAATCTGCGAGAGTGATAGAGGTCTTGCGTCGATCCACAATTCCACCCCAGTAATGTTTTAATTGATGTGCGTTGACTTTAAATGTTTTGTCTTGATTCCGACCAACTAATTCAACAACACCATGGGGAAATACTTCTTTGATTATGAATGGGCCTGACTAACGTGATTTGAGTTTTCCCGAAAATAGTTTCGTAGCTCGGTTTGACCAGGTTCAAGCTTTCGATCCATAATTTTCTTATCATGCCACCGTTTGATTTTCCCTTTTTACAACTTTGCATTTTCATATGATTGAATGCGAAACTCTTCCATCTCATTGAGTTGTAAAAACCTTTTCTCACCTGCTGCATGCAAGTCAAAATTTAATTTCTAAATAGCCCAATATGCATTATGTTCTAACTCCATGGGAAGATGGCAAACTTTTCCATACACCAATCAATATGATGACATCCCAATCGGTATTTTATATGTTTTTCGGTATGCCCACAGTGCGTCGTCCAATTTAATTGACCAATCCTTCCGATTCGGTTCACCATTTTTTCCAAAATACACTTCACCTCTCTATTCGATACTTCGGCTTGACCACTAGTTTGGGGATGGTAAGCCGTGGCTATTTTGCGAGTGACACCATACTTTGCAAGCAATGTTGAGATGTATTTGTTGCAAAAATGTGTACCTTCATCACTAATGATCGCCCCAGGTGTACCAAATCTAGTGAATATGTTTTTCTAAAGAAACTTGAGGACTACCTTAGCATCATTTGTGGGTAATATGGATGCTTCGACCCATTTTGAAACATAGTCTACCGCGACCAAAACGTACTCATTGTTAAATGACATGGGGAAGGTGTAAGACCCCAACTTTTATGAATAAAGATTTAATTTTCTCTAAATATCATTTTGAGTAATAAGGTATGGATTTGATATAATGTTATGGTTGTGAGTAATATTTAAGAAATTTGCAAAGTAAGCAAGTTGTTATAAAATATCCGTTTGGTCGGGGAATATTCGTACGACGACACAATCATTGGTGGACCCCACAATGAAATTACTGTCGGAGTTAGAAAATGACAGAAATAACTTTTTATAAAAATAATGGCAAAGTTTTACAGTTAACTGTTGAAATACCCGGTGGTAAAAGTACAGTAATACGCGTGGTTGCATAGTAGCACACGGTATTGTATATTATCTTTATTGATGCTTACGTGAGAAGTCACTCAGTTTTATTCAATTATTGCAACAGTAGTTGTTGCATAATATCTCATATTATTGATGCAATTATTGTCACAATATCATCTGCCCAATATTTTATATTATTAAATCAATAATTGAGACAACAAAAGTTAATCATATTATTATTTGCATTATTGACGATGTTTAGAAAGTTCTGTCGAGGAAAGGGGTTTGGTCACCTAATTGCGCGCCAATAAGGAGAAGTCCTTATTGAAAAGCCCCATCTTTCCTGGGAATGATCTGGTTGTTAATATTGTGAGTTATAATATTAATAATAAATGTTATTAAAACGTGTTTTGTGAAGCCAAGTGAATTGAGATAAATAAAGGGATATTTTATGAAGTATTTTTTACTACCGGTAGAAAGTTATCTATGTTTTGTTTTATATATATATATATATATATATATATATATATATATATATAAGTTTTGTTTTTTATGTATACTAGAATATATTATATTTTATATTTTATTATGCATAGTGCTGCATAATGTGCATAGTGCATCATAGTAAAATCAAAACATTTCGTTGAATTCGTCCGTGGATTCGCTCGAGAAATTTCTCCTGTGCACCCTTGATTTTCTAAATTCAAATAGTATCTTGCCATACTCCTATTAATAGGATATATGCTTAGTTAGAAATGAAAACCACACCGAATAAGAGAATTCTTGGTAGATGAGTAAATTTTAATTTATGAATTTTTATATTGATAGAGTAATTAATTTTATTTTAATTTAATAATTGAATCATATTATCGATTAGAATATTATATTTTTATTTTTAGATTAATAATGCTTATATTACCTCGAATAATGATAAAGTCTTACTTACACTCAAGCATTAATTATACTTATATTTTAATAATAGTACCAAATTTAAGTTTGGTAGATGAGTAAATTTTAATTTGGGAATTTTTATATTGGATAGAGTAATTAACTTTTATTTTAATTTAATAATTGAATTATATAGTCGATTAGAATATTATATTTTTATTTTAGAATAATAACAATTATATTACCGTAATAATGATAAAGTCTTACTTACACTTCTAATCATTAATTATACTTATATTTTAATAATATTACCAAATTTAAGTTAAGTAGATGAGTTTTATTATAATTTTCGCTTTCTTATCAAATCGTATTATCTAAGTGGTAATATAATTTTACTTAAATTTGTATTATTATTATTATTATTATTATTATTATTATTATTATTATTATTATTATTATTATTATTATTATTATTATTATTATTATTATTTTATTATATATTTAAATAAAAGAAACCAATTAGTATTTGGTAATCTTATTTTGAAATACCCGGTTTGGAGGCTAAGTATTCAAATCTGGTCGCCACCTCAGAAGTTGCAAATTTCCTTATATCAAACTGTCGGACGGGGGTGGACTATCCCTCACCCATTTTCTTTTTTATGCTTTTGGCGTCATTGTGTATGTCGTTGAACTGTAGTTCAAAACTTATCAAAACGTTCATAGGATGATTTACCCCCAAATCTCAGTTGTCTCAATGAATCCGCCCATTATAGTGTCTAGAATGTATCCAGGTAGTCGACTGTTGAAACCAATATGACTAGGAACCATGCCAATCACTCTATGGATACCTTGTGTGCACTAAATTGTATGTTCAAAATTTCCCCAACCTTAGTGTTCAACCTAACTTGCAAGTCACAAAGCAGTGTATAGCATTATACCTGATCAAATACAATAATTACAAATAACAAACATTTTACAGTTGAAGTAATTAGTCTAGCAATGAAAATCCTTACTCACGCTTCTAACTTACCCAAATCAGATGAACAAGTGTCCAAATAGGCAAAGTATGTGGGTTTACTTAATGAGAAGTCTAATGATCAACCACAACCCTAATGAATTTACCTAATTTCATGTAGAATGATTCATGCCGAGAGGAAGGCTGGAAGCACTTGGAGCCCTAGTTTGGGTCAAGTCCTTGATGAAATTTGAGAACTAGAGATCCCTTGAATCCGTGCGCAGTGATTTGGGACAAGAATTTAATCGAATTTGGTTCAACATCGAGATGGGGGTCAGTTATTGGGGGTTAGAACACTGGTGTGTGTGTTTAGAATGAAAAGGAAGTGTTTTAAGTCAAATGAAAGAGGAATTTTAAAAAACTGAATACTGTGATTTGCGTCGGGCCGAGGATTTTTGTTCAGTAAACTTCGTCGGGGCGAGGTTTGACAGAGGAGTCTGCACTTAGGAGCGATGAAAAGCCTGTTTGGGTGAAGTCTGGCAGAGAGCTCTGTGCCTAGGCGCAATTTTATTTGTTAATTTCACTTCTAGGGCGTGTATACTATTTTCCTGAAAAATTGTCTTTTGCTTTCGGATCCACTTAATTGCTTAGAACACTAATCATACTTCCATTTACTTGATTCCTCATGTTTTTTGATGTAAATTACTCTCCACATACTAATCTACTCATATGCACGCACTGCCATCATCCTTTCAAAACCTTACCTAATGGTTGTCTCGTGATTTACTCTTGTGAATGTCAATCTCAACCTTGAAATGATGATGATTAAATCGGATTACGGTTCACGTGGAGAATATTTAAGAAAAGTTGTACTACAACAATGCTATTCTAAACTTGCTACAAATTTTCTAAGTGTGAAATTAAAAGAAAAACTAAATACTAATTGGGTTGCCTCCCATCAAGCGCTTGATTTTAAGTCTTTCATCTTGACTACTCCCTATTTTTATGGTGAATCCGTGAGAGTGATAGAGGTCTTGTGTCGATCCACAATTCCACCCCAATAATGTTTTAATTGATGTGCGTTGACTTTAAATGTTTTGTCTTGATTTCGACCAACTAATTCAACGGAGGCATGTGGAAATACTTCTTTGATTATGAATGGGATTGACTAACGTGATTTGAGTTTTCCCGAAAATAGTTTCAACCTGGAATTGTAGAGTAGCTCGGTTTGACCAAGTTCAAGCTTTCGATCCATAATTTTCTTATCATGCCACCGTTTTATTTTCCCTTTGTATAGCTTTGCATTTTCATACTATTAAAGGTGATACTCTTCCATCTCATTGAGTTGTAACAATCTTTTCTCACCTGCTGCATGCAAGTCAAAATTTAATTTCTGAATAGCCCAATATGCATTATGTTCTAACTCCACAGGAAGATGACACGCTTTTCCATACACCAATAGATATGGTGACATCCTAATTGGTATTTTATATGTTTTTCGGTATGCCCAATTTAATTGACCAATCCTTCCGATTTGGGTTCACCATTTTTTCCAAAATACGCTTCACCTCTCTATTCGATACTTCGGCTTGACCACTAGTTTGGGGATGGTAAGTCGTGGCTATTTTGCGAATGACTCCATACTTTGCAAGCAATTTTGAGAAGTATTTGTTGCAAAAATGAGTACCTTCGTCACTAATGATAGCCCGAGGTGTACCAAATCTAGTGAATATGATTTTCTAAAGAAACTTGAGGACTACCTTAGCATCGTTGGTGGGTAATGTGAATGCTTCGACCCATTTTGAAACATAGTCTAACGCAATCAGAATGTACTCATTGTTAAATGAAATGGGGAAAGTGTAAGACCCCAACTTTTATGAATAAAGATTTAATTTTCTCTAAATATCATTTTGAGTAATAAGCTGTGGATTTGATATAACGTTATGGTTGTGAGTAATATTTAAGAATTTTGCAAAGTAAGCAAGTTGTTATAAAATATTCGTTTGGTCAGGGAATATTCGTACGACGACACAATCATTGGTAGACCCCACAACAGATTTACTATCGGAGTTAGAAAATGACAGAAATAACTTTTTATAAAAGAAACGGCAAAAGATTTACCGTTAACTGTTGAAATACCCGGTGGTAAAAGTACAGTAATACGCGTGGTTGCATAGTAGCACATGGTATTGTATATTATTTTTATTGATGCTTACATGAGAAGTCACTCAGTTTTATTCAATTATTGCAACCGTAGTTGTTGCATATTATCTCATATTATTGATGCAATTATTGTCACAGTATCATCTGCATAATATTTTCTATTATTAAATCAATAATTGAGACGACAAAAGTTATTCATATTATTATTTGCATTATTGACGATGTTTAGAAAGTTTCGTCGAGAAAAGGGGTTTGGTCACCTAATTGCGTGCCAATAAAGAGAAGTCCTTATCGAAAAGCCCCATCTTTCCTGGAAATGATCTGGTTGTTAATATTGTGAGTTATAATATTAATAATAAATGTTATTAAAAACGTGTTTTTTGAAGCCAAGTGAATTGAGATAAATAGAGGGATATTTTATGAAGTATTTGTTGTAAATTTTGTTTATTACATGGACACCCAGTTACCCATTTTTCAAAATTGCCGGTAGAAAGTTATCTAAGTTTTGTTATATATATATATATATATATATATATATATATATATATATAAGTTTTGTTTTTTATGTATAATAGAATATATTATATTTTATATTTTATTATGCATAAGATCTTTGTAGTGTGCATTATCAAAAGATAGTAAAATCAAAAATTTTCGTTGAATTAAATTCGTGAATTTGCTAAGCGAGAAATTTCTCATAATGCACCCGTGATTTTCTAAATTCAAATAGTATCTTGCCATTCTCCTATTAATAGGATGCTTAGTTAGAAATGAAAATCACACCGTAATAAGAGAATTTCTTGGTAGATGAGTAAATTTTAATTTAGGAATTTTTATATTGGATAGAGTAATTAATTTTCATTTTTAATTTAATAATTGAATCATATTATCGATTAGAATATTATATTTTTATTTTTAAAATAATAACAGATTATATTACTCCTAATAATGATAAAGTCTTACTTACACTCGAAGCATTAATTATACTTATATTTTAATAATAGTACTAAATTTAAGTTTGGTAGATGAGTAAATTTTAATTTGGGAATTTTATATTGATAGAGTAATTAATTTTTATTTTTAATTTAATAATTGAATCATATAATGATTAGAATATTATATTTTATTTTTAGAATAATAACAATTATATTACCCTAATAATGATAAAGTCTTACTTACACTCGAAGCATTAATTATACTTATATTTTAATAATATTACCAAATTTAAGTTAGGTAGATGAGTTTTATGATAATTTTCGCTTCTTATCGAATCATATTATCTAAGTGGTAATATAATTTTACTTAAACTTGTATTATTATTATTATTATTATTATTATTATTATTATTATTATTATTATTATTATTATTATTATTATTATTATTATTATTATTATTATATTTAAATAAAAGAAACCAATTAGTATTTGGTAATCTTATTTTTACTATTTTCTTATAAAACTATTTAATGAATTCATGTTTTTTTACAAAACTACGATACTAATTTCTATTTTTGAACAAAAATAACTAACTAATATTAGGTAGACGATCTATTTTGATTCTATTAGGAACTTTGTTGATTGGTTCATATTCCTAGCCATCCATGGTTAAGGTGTTAAGCAAAGAGGAATTGTGCAGGTTGTCTATTGGCATGACAGATTTCGGATCACTACAATTGTGTTGTACATGGCAAACTTGAAGGGAATTTTAATGTGTTGGCTGGGAGGTGTCTCGATTTCTTTCATCAATTTTCTGAAACTATGAGATTTATTAGGTACTTTCTTGTTCAACCTGAATTAAGGCAAGTCTCTAAATGGTGTAAACTTATCAGCTATGTTGTTCAAAATAAATTGTTATGCCTCGGTGAAAGGTAATGGTTTTTCCAGAATTAGTTTTGTTTTTTGAGATGAACAATGGCATGTTTTAGGAGCTGGAGTAGACAGTTTGGTCGATAATTTACAGGTTGCATGTGCCGAAGCAATTACTATTCGTCAAGCTATTAAATTTTCTATTGAGATAGGTCTTAGTAACATTGTTATTGAAGGAGCTAGATTGTAAGACGATGATTACACGTCTATCAAAAGAGATTGTTGAGTATTCAAATTAGAATTTCAGAAGGTGAGTTTCGCCAAGAGAAAGCTATCAAGTAGCTCATGAACTAGCAGATTTAGCTCAGTTAGATAATATATATTTTTCCTACTTATTGGATGGATGATTGCCATCATAGCTTGCTTTCTTTAATTGTAAAAGAATTTGCACATGAATAAAAGTGTGTGTCCTGTATGAGGAAGTTTTTTCAAAAAAGAAATAAAGAAATATCCAAATTAATTAAATGTAACTAAATATGATTGACCCAATAGTTTTTTTATTTATATTGTCATGTCTAAATGTGACAACCCATCATATAATACATATGATTAATAATGGTATTTACAGAACCAAGTATCAATAAGTATGCATCTTCATGAAGTAAAGTGACCCTTTTCTTGCTTGTACTTTTTGGCACATGCATCTTCAACACAATTTTTAATAGGATCTAAAAATTATACCTCACATGCATCAACGATCGTCATCTCATTACCTACAATTATCGAAATACCTAAACGAAATCAATAGACAAAATAATATGATTTGGTGATTTTATGTAAAAATTTTGTCATCTATATAATCCTTGTGTTTTAGAATTAGAGTTGCATTTTTAACATTTGTAAGTTAATTCATAATTTTTGAAATATAATACTAATACATATTTATTTACTTTAAATTAAAAAATATGTAATTACTGTATATAAATTAAAAGATAGTACTAATTAAAATATTTAGTCTTTCAAAGTTAAATCAATTTTGAATTTTAAGAATTTAAAATTTGACTTAAAAATCAAAACGTATCTCTATTTTGAAACAAAGTAATTATATATTTAACAAATCAATTATATGTAACTACCATAAAAGAAGATCACCGTAATTGAACTCATGATTTTTTTTATTTTACATAGATACATGTATTATTAAGGTCATTATTACTTGAGCTAATATGACGCTTAGTGGAGTTAAACTTCCATCATAGCATCCTAACACTAGAAAAAACGAGTTTTATATGATAATTTTGAGAAGTAAAATAAAAATAATTATATATAACAAAATAAACAAAGGTATGAGCATGAGGCATAATAATTATTTAATAAAATTAGAAGACTTTAAAAAAAGGGTCATGGTTTTCTTAAGTCATTATGGTTATTATCTAAATTACCTTTGTAATAAAAAATACAAAATGCTAATAATCTTAAATAATTTTGATCTATTCATGTTACTCAATATATGAAAAATAGAATTTATATAGTAAAAAATAGAATATTTTAAAATGAAATACTTGATTAAAAAAGCATAAAGTGTCTGTAAAGACCCTCAAATTTATGAAATAAAAGTATTCAATTTTTCTATTTTGGTAAATAGTTAAATTGATAAAAGATTAAAGTTGAGGGTGATATTTGAAAATTTTGCAAAGTAAACAAGTTGATATAAAATATTCGTTGTGTCGGGTAATATTCGATTGGTCGGGAAATATTCATTTTAAAAGGGAAATATTCGTACGACGGCATAATCATTGGTGAACCCCACAACGGAAGTTTTGTCGTAGTTAGAAAATGAAAGAAATATTTATTTATAAAAATAACGGCGAAAGTTTTACCGTTAAACTGTTGAACTACCCGGTAGTAAAAGTACAGTAATATGCGTGGTTGCATAGTATCACACTGTATTGATTATTGATGTTTATGTGAGAAGTCACTCAGTTTTACTCAATTATTGCTACAAAGAATTTCCGATCATATCTCTCATATTATTGATTCAATTATTGACACAGTATCATCTGCATAATATTTTATATTATTAAATCAATAATTGAGATGACAAGTTATTCATATTATTATTTGTATTATAGACGATGTCTAGAAAGTTCTGTCGAGGAAAGGGGTTAGGTTATTTAATCATGCTACATAGGGAGAAATCCTTATCGGAAAGCCCCCTCTTTCCTGGGAATGATCTGGTTGTTAAATATTGTGAGTTATAATATTAATGATGAATAAATTCGTGTTGATTAAAGATGAAATTGATATTTTCATTGTGTTGGGATTATTAGAGTTAGTGGAAATCGACATCTATTTCGATAATAATGGATGTCTGGAGGTTATATTGACCAATCGGGTAATTAATCGGATAAATGAGCAATTAATTGCTATTAATTCACATTCTTATAACTATTTATTCACATGTGTGTACTATTGATTCACATGCATGTACTATTAGGAGAGGTGGTGCAAGATTGATAATACTTGCATAACTAAATTAAAAATGGAGGTATAAATGAAGGTGCTATACTATAATTATTTTTTTCACATGATTGTACTATTGATTTACATGATATACTATTAGGGGAGGTGGTGCAAGTTTGATAATACTTGCATGACTAAATTAAAAATGAAGAAAAAGATGAAGGTATTATATTGTAATATTTCGAGCCCCAAAACGTGCAATTATCGAAACTATATTTTCCTATAAATAGAAACTCATTCTTCCTTCATTCTCACCAATTTACTAAGACTCACAAGAGCAATTATAGATAGAGAAACTATAGAGAGAGAAGCTATAGAGAGAAAGAAAAAGAGTAGTCTGCTACTTCACTATTCCAATATTCAGTCTTCTTCTGAGGTAAGGGGTATTATTTCTTTCGTATTCGTAAGGGATATTATTTTTGTTCAATATTCGTAAGAAATAATATTTTCTTTCGTACTCTGTAGTATGTAAGTAATATTATTTCGTTTCGTATCCCTAATTCTACACTCATTTTGTTGAAGTATTGCTTATATACTCCGTGAAATTAGTAGAATATCCTTGATATTTGCGCTTCATCAAGTATATTTTCATGGAAATATTATTCTAAGCTTTCTTGATAATTATTGATCTTTTTATGCCAAAATACTATTCACGAGTTACTATTCATGAGTTACTATTTATGGGTTACTATTCACCCGGTTACTATTCACTCAAATATTATTCACTCGGGTATTTGGGGCACTTTTCATGTCGGGGTACTATTCATGAGATACTATTCCCAAAGTACTATTCACAGAGTACTATTCATGGGGTACTATTCACCCGAAAAATATATTTCTTTTCTGTCCAAATTATTTTTGATACATGAAAATTATTCTTGAATTTTACTCCACAAAGTAGTATCATGTTGACAATTTGGATATTCTTGAACTCTAGATAAATTGAATTATAAATATTTAATATTTATCATTTATCTCATTTGATTGATTCCTTATATCATTGTCATGATCCTCATGCTTATATTGCGTTAAAAGTTATCTTTGGTCCGTAGTGCATAGATGGAATGTTGGTTATTGGTTTTATAGTTGTATATCTTTGGCCTATTGTGAAACCCCAGATTTTATGAATAAATATTTAATTTTCTCGAAATATTTTTTTGAATATTATGGTGTGGATTTGAGATAATGTTATAGTTGTGGGTAGTATTTATAAATTTTGAAAAGTATACAAGTTGTTGTATAATATTCTATTGGTCGGGAATATTCTTTTGTCGAGAATATCCGTATTTACCATTTCAATCATTAATGGATCCCGCAAAATGGAATTATTGTCGGATGGAGAAAACAACAAAAATATTTTTATGAGAATAACGGCGGAAATTTTACCGTTAAAACCGCTGAACTACTCTCGGTAGTAAAAGTACATGCGATACGTCTGGCATTGATAAGTAGCGCCGGTATTGATTATTGATGTTTACGTGATAAGTCACTCGCTTTTGTTTTATTAGTATTATTAATGTAATAAAACAGAAAAACTTTTATATAAAACAAAATACTTTTATAAAGTTATTCTATAAATAGAATATATTATATTCTATTATGCATAGTGTTTTGCATAGTAAAATCTTTTTATATAAAACAGAATACTTTTATAAAGTTATTCTACAAATAGAATATATTATATTTTATTATGCATAGTGTTGCATAGTGTCTGCATAGTGTTTTGCATAGTAAAATCTTTTTATACAAAACATAATACTTTTATAAAGTTATTCATTTTATTAGATTATAAATAAAATATATTATATTTTATTTAAAAGATTTTGCTTTGAATATGGACCGTCCGATTAAAAATAAATCAATCTGGACCGTTCATGAATTAGTTACTTATGCAGTCCATTCTTTTATAAATAGAAGCTCATTCCTTCATTATTTCTTACGAATTCACTGAAACTCTAAAGAGAGAAACTATAGAGAGTGTTCTTCTTCTATAATTTTGAGCGTATTTCTTTAGAGTTTTAAGAAGCTTTGAGCGTAGTGTAAGTTTTATTCAAGAATATCCTCGCCCTACCAGTCGGAATACTATTCTTTTATGGTAAGAGATATTATTTGTTGTACTCGTAAGGGGTATTCCTTCTTTCTTATTCATGAAGAGAACTTCAGTTATTCCATTCTTTATTATTCATTGAATAACTCAGATACGCTGCCACCCTATACTTGGTGAAATTCTTCTCATTATTCCATTTTTTATTATTCTCGTTGGAACATCTTGTTTGTGCTTTACGCATGACCTGGTTCCATTATTTATCATTCTGTTGGAACATCCTGTCTGCGTGTACGCGCATGCACCCCGGGGTTCCGTTATTTATTATTCTGTTGGAATAACTTGTCTGTGCGATCTATCGCATGCCTGGTGATTTCTTTTGTTATTCCATTCTTTATTATACTCAGTTGGTTAAAGTTTTGACTTCTATACTCCATGAAATTAGTGGAATATCCTTGATATTTGCGCTTCATCCAGTATCTTTTCATGGAAATATTCTTCTGAGCATTCTAGAATTTTTACTCCACAAAGCATTATCATGTTGACAATTTGGACGTTATTGGTTCTTGGATAAATTAATTCTTGAACTTGTTTTATTGAATTATTATGTCATTGTCATCATCCTCATGTTTATATTATGTTGAAAGTCATCTGTGGCCTGTAGTGCATAGATGGACTTGGTATGATTATGACCAAGGATTATTCGGTATAATCATGACCGTAATGTTACAAATGATGTGAAAAAAATCCTCATTGGCCCGTAGAGCATTGATGGACAGTTTTTGGTATGATTATGGCTATGGATTCTCTTTGGCCAAGGATGCAAAGATGAATTATTTTATGACATGATCAAGACCGTTGATGAAAACATGATTATCTTTGGCCCGTAGTGCATGGATAATTCGTGGTCGTGATACTAAAGAATATCCTTGGCCAGTAGTGCGGGGATGATTTGATGATTTGGATTATTTATTAAGTCGAGTCTCAAATATAAAAGTGATGAAAACCTTTTAAATCATAGAAGATAGTAGATTTTATTCTCTACTTGACTCTTCTAATGGATTGCTTGTTCATCGCAGCTTAAACTTGATGTTTGTTATATTGTATCGCTTTAAAATCAAGTCAAGGCTAACGATAATTTATTCTCGCATTATCTTAGTCATAATATTTCTTCTTTGGGCTAGTTGAGCTCACCTTTTGCTTTCATTGTTCTCTTGTGAAATGAGAACGTGGCGAGGGACTAGTCGGGAAAAACAGAGTGATGGTCCTAGATGGTGCATTAGTAGTCCTCACTATTCTGTCAAATAGTGTGATAATAAATATAATAAGGACCCCGTTGAGTTTGTATATTGTTTAGATGACAATATTGAAAGTAGTATGCACACAAGCCAATCATATTTGATGATAAAGCATATACTTTGTAACAATCTTATTCATTTATTAATAAAAGGTATTAATTTATTAAAGGCTTTTAATTATCTACATGATGCTGTTTTATAATATGTGATAAACCCATAGTTTTAAGCAATGCTTTTAGAATAATGATGATGATCATTCTAATGAGATCTAAATTCTTAGAAAGCTTAAAACTAAAATAGTTCCCAATCGTAGGATTACTAAATTGGGGATTAGTGAATCCGGATATATTGGTACATACGTTGCTTGCCCATTGGATGAGGATGATTGTTCTCATGATCATTTGTGTGGAGCCACTAAAGCAAGTATGTAGGTGCTTATTAGAGAATAAGTTCACTGAACGTGGCTCGCTAAGGAATAACTAATGGAGTTTTACTTGCTCATCAATAGGAATTCTCAGTAGTGATAGTAGTACAAGTGATCCTTGGACTTGAGATCATCATAGTATCTTGTGTATGATGAGTTATACTTTGACTTATTCCTTAAGACCCTTAGGGTATATCAAAGGGTATGCTTGGGTATAATAAGTTGTATATGGAGATAATGTATGATCAATAAAGAATCTACCACTTCTATTAAAAGAAGAGAATGTCCTATGTGATTCGATAAATGACAACCCAATAGTCCTTGGCCAAAGCGTAATGAAATTAGAAAGGAGTTTCTAATTTGCATTATTTGGGGTTGTGCATTTAAGAGTCGAAATACATATAATTAAATAAAATAAGACTTGATGTAAATTCCATGTCTTATATTTAATTGGGACATCAGTATGGTGGAAAGATTGAATTGTCTCAGAAACTATTTACTCAAAGGTTCTTTTTATGATTGATGTTGAAATCTATATTATCCGGAAAGTCGTTGATCGCTAGGAGGCTTATCCCTATTGTAGAATAAATATTATTTATTTAAATAAATTAATTGTTTAATTTATTTATTTAAATAAGATTAGAATTGTTCTAATTGATTTATTCACAATCGGTTTAATATGGAGAACCTAAAGGGTCACACCATAAAAGGAAGAATAATTATTTAAGAAGTTAATGGCATAATCGTAATAATATATTAAGTATATTTAATTTAATCTATGGCGATAGAATAAATTAAATAGCTTAATATTTATTATTTAATATTTTAGAAATATTAAATATAAATTAATAAGAGGAGTCTTATTAATATTATTACAATTATTATTATTTCAATTTCTAAAAGAGTTTAGGAATTAATTTAATATAAGTACTCTCATTTATTCCTAATAGGATTAGGAGGAAAAATTAATTAAAGGATTTTAATTATCCCTAATAAGATTAGGGAGCCCATTTAATTAAAAGAGTTTAATTAAATAATACCTTATTTTAATAGGGTTACTTGATGTCTTTATAAGAGGAGTCTTATATCAGATATCAATGTTACGTTATTTCCAATAGTTGGAGAGTACGCTCCTTTTCTATAGAGATAGAAAAACTAGGGTTTAGCAAAATACCCAGCTTCTTAAATCCTTCTTCTGAAAGTATTATGCATACAAGCCAATCATGTATGATGATAAAGCATATACTGTGTAATCAATCTTATTTATTTATTAATAAAAGAATTATTTATTAAAGGCATTTATTATCTACATGGTGTTGTTTTAATAATATGTGATAAACCCATAGTTTTTAGCAATGCTTTTAGAATCATAATGAGATCATACTAATGAGATCTAAATTCTTAGATAGCTTAAAACTAAAATGTTCCCAATCAATGGATTACTAAAAAGGGGATTAATGAATCCGGATAGATTGGTACGTACGTTGTTTGCTCATTGGATGAGGATGATTGATCTCATTATCATTTGTGTGGAGACACTAAAGCAAGTATGTAAGTGCTTATTAGAGAATAAGTTCACTGAACGTGACTCGCTAAGGAATACCTAATGGATTTTACTTACCGTCAATAGAAATTCTCAGTAGTGATAGTAAAGACAAATGATCCTTAGACTTGAGATCATCATAAGTATCTTATATATAATGAATTACACTTTGACTTATTCCTTAAGACTCTTAGAGTATATCAAAGGGTATGCTTGGGTGTAATAAGTTATATATGAAGATAATGAATGATCAATAAAGAATCTACCGCTTCTAGTAAAAAAGGAGAAATGTCCTATGTGATTCGATAAATGACAACCTAGGAATCCTTGGCCAAGGTGGAATGAAATTAGAAAGTAGTTTCTAATTTGCATTCATTAGGAGTTGTTCATTTAGGAATCGAAATACATATAATTAAATAAAATAAGACTTGACAGTAATTCCATGTCTTATATTTAATTGGGACATCAGATGGTGGAAGGATTGAATTGTACGGTAACTATTAACTCAAAGGTTCTTTTATGATTAATGTTGAAATCTATATTATCTGGAAAGTCGTTGATCGCTAGGGAGGCTTATCCCTATTGTAGAATAAATATTATTTATTTAAATAAATTATTTGTTTAATTTATTTATTTAAATGAGATTAGAATTGTTCTAATTGATTTATTCACAACCGGTTTAATATGGAGAACCTAAAGGGTCACACCATAAAAGGAAGAATAATTATTTAAGAAGTTAATGGCATAATTATAATAATATGTTAAGTATATTTAATTTAATCTATGGTGAATAAATTAAATAGCTTAATATTTATTATTTAATATTTTAGAAATATTAAATATAAATTAATAAGAGGAGTCTTATTAATATTATTACAATTATTATTATTTTAATTTCTAAAAAAGTTTAGGAATTAATTTAATATAAGTACTCTCATTTATTCCTAATTGGATTAGGAAGGAAAATTAGTTAAAAGAGTTTAATTAATTACCCCTAATAGGATTAGGGAGCCCATTTAATTAAAAGAGTTTAATTAAATAAATAATACCTTATTTTAATTAAAATAGGGTTACATGATATCTTTATAAGAGGAGTCTTATATCAGATATCTAACATACGTAATTCTTAGAGTTGAAGAGTACGCCTCTTTTTCTCTATACAGATAGAAAAAACTAGGGTTTGAGCCAATACCCCTTCTTCTTGAAAATTCTTCTTCTTTGGTGCATCACCTCTAGAGGCCATACACTTGGGTGGCTTACATTGATCAAAGTAAGGAATCTACCCGGAGATTCAAGGAGATCGCGGAGAAGTAGGAGGTGAACTCGTACCTGAGGAAGCTCGTTTCTACAAGGGTTTGATTTCATAATTTCTTATTCTTCGTTTAATTAATAATATGCATAAAGGATTATCCGGGTAATTGGTTTGTGAAAAATTTTAAAATCTGATTTTATTTCGCTTCCGCTAATTTTTCAATTTGATTGCTACTTTGATTTTCACAAAATCTAACAGTGGTATCATGAGCCAAACTTTATGCGAATTATTAATTATTTTGATTCCATATATGTATGGGTATGTATTTTGAATAATTTATTGGGCATAATTTGTTGTATAAAATTATTATTTTATGAAAAAAAAAAACGGTACTGTGATTCGCGTGAATATGTTGCAGATTCGCTGGCCACCATCTTGATTAACGCGAATCATGGAACATTAGTACTAAAACTAATATGTACAGATTTGATACATACGTTTTTTTTAATGGATATCCAAAGGGATAACATGATCTGGAGTACTTTTAGTTATTAATAATATATATACCATGGTGGTCACATGGAGTTATATTCATAAAAGCTTAAACTGATATGTTAGGCAAACGTGGAGTTATATATAAAGAATTTATTTTAATCTTGAAATTGGATTTCATGCAACATAAAATTGCCCATTAAATGATACTCATATATATATGGAATGATTTTATTTATTGATACATATGGTGATATGTATGATAATAAATGGGATTGATTATGGACAATTGACCAATGTGATTGGATTTATTTTAGTTGGATGTTTGAATGAATGGGTTTTATTAAATGGGTCTCATGCAGCACTGCCTTTTCTTTTACGGTTTTCTTCTTGATGTAAATTCTATCTCTCTCCTATGTACTTCCCTCGATCACGATCAAGGTTTCTATTTAAATTAAATAGTTTATGTAATAGGACTAGTTAGAATTTTTCGAAGAACCGAAGATCAAGGAGCAAGGAGCGCTAAAAAACCCATTTGTAATGGAGCCCGGGTTTAAATGTAATAGTTATATTTAAATGTTTATTCTTTGCACCCTAGGGTTTGACCTTTTGGTTCACTTGCTGGCTCTAGTGAACCAAACTAGAATATAAGTCCATAATCAATCCGGGTAGAATATAGTATTCTATATGTGCATGCTAGTATTATATATATTATATATTATGCAAACATGCTTCGCATGTTTAATAATATGACGATATTTTATATATATATTTAAATGCATGCTACGCTAAACAAGATGAGACAAATAATAACAAATCCTCAAAGTTTTTTTTATATTAAGTCTTAAGCGTTCAAAGATATTTAGAATATCGAACGTCGCCTTCTAGCATGATAAAATTAATAGAGTATTAAATATTTAATATTTGTTTGTTGTGTCACCACAAGGCAAGTATTAAGTATTTAAGATGTTAATTTATCACATTTGATGCTTATAAAGAAAATTGAACAATATTGTTTTGTTGTGTCACCACAAGGGCGATATTCTTCTTTTTGAATATATGGAAGTGCTAGGTTGACTTAACTTAGATAATTTTGATTCTGGATGTGCCACCACTGATCAAAATAATCTAAGAGGCAAAACATAAGGAGTTACATGTTGATGTAATTGACAAGGAGTTGTCTACCTATTTATTTATATATAGTTTGTTGTGTCACCACAAGGCTATATATATTTGAAATGGGATCCTTATTCTCACTAGCAAAAACTTTAATTAGATTTTGCCGAACTATATAAATGAGGTAATATAGTTTGAAGAAAATAGTGGAGATACCAATATAAAATAAGACCTAATTTATTTTGGTAATTAATTAAATGAATGTTTGCTAAAATATTGTCTTTTTACATGCGAATTTTGAAAATGTCACATTCACTAATTTTCATCACAGAAAGCATACTTGATGCTAACAAACCGACCGGACCGAACTACACTGGATTTGGTTAAGGAATCTGAGAATTGTTCTCACCAAAAAAGATTTCTTATGTCCTAAATTCGCCAGACTGCAAAAAGTTGCGCAGATGACCTCCGAGGAAGAGATTGCTACTTTTAAACAATGGCAAGATGATGCATCCGTGGCTCAATGCATCATGCTTGCATCCACGAAAGTAACGAGCTTCAAATACAAGATGAAAACATGGATGCTCTTACTATGCTATCGCACCTTCGAGAGTTGTATGGTGAGCAAAGTAGGACCGCTAGATATGAAATATCTAAGGAGCTCTTCCGATCTCTTGGATGACCGAGGGCACTACTGCTGAGACTCATGTCCTAAAGATGATCAATCGATTGAGCGCCTTGGACACTTTGGTTCGTCATGGATGGGGAATTGAGTCAAGATTTAGTCTTGCGCGCTCACTCCCGTGCACCTTCTCATAATTTGTTGTGAATTTTTACATGAATAAGTTGGATGTCGACTTGCTCAATTACTTAACATGTTGAAAATCGTCAAGGTCACTTCCCATCCAAGAAGAACCATGTCTTCATCGGTGGATGATTCTTCCAAGAAAAGGAAGAGGCCCAAGGTATCTTCCAAAAGAAGAAATCCAAGAAGGCTAAGGGAAAGGCGAAAGTGAAGGATCAAAAGAAACTTGATCCAATTTAGCAAAGGAATTTGCTTCCATTGCAAATAATGAAAGTCATCGGAAGAGGAACCGCAAGGCTTATCTCATGAAACAAAAGCGTAAGAAGCTTCGAAGCTTCAATCCTAATCAAGGTTTGTTTATGATTGAAATTAATTTTTCCGAAAGTCAATCTTCTACTTGGGTATTGGATACCGGATGTGGTTCTCACATAGGTAATAATATGCAGGACCGGTCAAGTAGAAAGTCGAGTAAAGGATGAGGTCGCCCTACAAGTGGGCAATGGAGCAAAGGTTGTCAGATTAGTCAGTAGGAACTTATTGTTTAGCACCGCCTTACGGGCAAGTTCATCAATTTAAATAATTGTTATTTTGTTCCAAATATCATCGTAAACATTATTTCTATCTCTCAGATTGGATATGGATGGTTTTAATATTATAATAAAGAACAACAGTTGTTCTATTTATAATGATAATGTTTTATATGGTGTTGGTAATTTGCGAAATGGACTTTATATACTTGACTTGCATGAAAATATATTTATAATTGAACAAACTAAGAAAAGGAAAAGAGATGATGTTAATTATACCTTCATGTGGCACTTAGACTTTGGTCATATTAATGAAACAAGATTATCCAAGTTGCATAAAAGATGGGCTCCTGAGCTATCTCGATTATGAATCATATCCAACCCGTGAATCTTGTCTCATGGGTAAAATGACTAAATCTCCTTTTAGTGGAAAAGGAGAAAGAGTTACGTAGAGTTGTTAGCGTTGGTACACACAGATGTATGTGGACCTATGACAATGACATTTCACGAGGAGGGTATTCTTATTTTATTACATTCAATCGATTTACCACTCAAGATTTGGATATGTGTATTTAATGAAATACAAATCAATCATTTGAAAAGTTCAAAGAGTTCAAAATGAAGTTGAGAAGCAAACCGGTAAGAGTATTAAGATTCTTCGATCTGATCGAGGAGGAGAATACTTAAGTGTTGAGTTTCTCAATTGTCTCAAAGAAAATGGTATAATCTCACAATGGACTCCACCAGGGACACCACAGATGAATGGTGTATCTGAAAGGAGAAATCGAACATTGTTGGACATGGTTCGATCTATGATGAGCTTTACCGACCTTCCAGTTTCCTTCTGGGGATATGCCTTAGAATCCACGCATACCTACTTAACAAGGTACCTACAAAATCCGTCCCCCAGAGACCCATATGAGTTATGGATGGGGAGGAAACCAAATCTTAAGCATGTTAAGACTTGGGGTTGTCCAAATTTTATGTCAAAAAGTTTGAAAACGATAAGCTACAGACTAGATTTGACAAATGTAGATTTGTGGGATATCCTAAAGAAACATCGGGTATTATTTCTATCATCCAATCGATCAAAAGGTGTTTGTTATAAACATGTTTGCCTTTCTTGGCAAGGGAGTTTATCCTCAAGGGGTCGATGGGAGTAAGATATATCTTGAAGAGGTTCAAGAACCACAAAATACTACAGATCAAAGTGAGGTACCTAACCAAGTAGAGATTCCTTCATGCACCACACCCTATTCAGAACTGAAGAGTACCAAAGATACCGGACATGTATGGACTTGTTATAGAAGATGACAATGAGGTACGCATCATAGATGATGATAATCCATTGAATTACGAACAGGCTATGAGTAGTAAAGACTCAAAGAAGTGGCAAGAAGCCATGAAATCCGAGATGGACTCCATGTATGAGAACCAAGTATGGTCTTTGGTCTCACCACCTAAAGGCATTAAGCCTATTGGGTGAAAATGGGTCTTTAAAAGAAAGACTGGAGCAGACGGCAAGGTAGAGACCTATAAGGCCCAACTGGTTGCAAAAGGTTTCAAACAAAGACAAGGAGTTGACTATGACGAAACCTTCTCACCAGTAGCAATGCTCAAGTCCATTCGGATTTTGCTTGTGATTGCAGCTTACCATGACTACGAAATCTGGCAGATGGACGTGAAAACGGCCTTCCTCAATGGGAAACTTGAGGAGGATGTGTATATGACACAACTAGAGGGATTTGTTTCAAAGGTTGGAACAAATCAAGTCTGTAAGTTACAACGATTCATTTATGGATTAAAGCAAGCTTCTCGTAGGTGGAACATTCGTTTTGATGAGATAATCAAAGAGTTTGATTTTATCAAAAATGAGGATGAACCATGTGTGTACAAAAAGGTTAGTGGGAGCACTGTTTCATTCCTTGTATTATATGTTGATGATATATTACTGATAGGGAATGATATTCCTATGCTGCAATCAATTAAAATCTGGTTATCTAAACACTTCTCCATGAAGGACTTGGGAGAAGCATCCTATATTTTGGGGATAAAGATCTATAGAGATAGATCTAAAAGGATGCTTGGCTTGTCCCAAGGAATGTACATTGACTTGATGCTAAAAAGGTTTAGCATGGAAGATTCCAAAAGAGGTCTCATGCCGATGAGCCATGGAATACATCTCTCAAGAAACAAGCCCCAAAGACACCGAGGAGAGAAATCAGATGAGTAAGATTCCTTATGCTTCAAAGAATAGGATCTATCATGTACGGTATGATATGTACTAGACCAGATGTCGCTCATGCACTTAGTGTAACAAGCAAGATATCAATCGAATCCGGGAGAAGAACACGGGAAGGCGTGAAAAATATCCTAAAGTACTTAAGAAGAACTAAGGATGTATTTCTTGTTCTGGTGGGTCCGAATTAAAACCAGAGGGCTTCACAGACTCAAGTTTTCAAATGCAGACCAAGATGACAATGAACTGCGTTTTTGGTATGTGTTTACCTTAAATCGGTGGGCGCAGTTGAGTTGAAAAGTTCCAAGCAAAAAAGCGATTCTTGATTCGATTCAAAGATGAGGCAGAGTACATAGCTGCAAGTGAAGCTGCAAAGGAAGCTGTTTGGATGAAGAAGTTCATTACCGAACTTGGTGTGGTTTCTAGCATTAAAGGACCAATGCCTTTATTCTGTGACAACACTGGAGCTGTTGCGCAAGCTAAGGAACCGAGGTCTCATCAGAAATCCAAACATGTGTTGCGACGATTTCATTTGATCAGAGAGATCATTGAAAGAGGAGACGTCACCCTGGAGCGTGTGGACTCTCAAGACAATATTGCAGATCCATTTACTAAAGCGTTAACACAACAGCAGTTTGATCGTCACTTAGAGAAGATGGGTATGAGATACCACGGCGATTGGCTTTAGTGCAAGTGGGAGATTGAAAGTATTATGCATACAAGACAATCATGTATGATGATAATAAAGCATATCTTCGTGTAATCAATCTTATTTATTTATTAATAAAAGAATTATTTATTAAAGGCATTTATTATCTACATGGTGCTGTTTTAATAATATGTGATAAACCCATAGTTTTAAGCAATGCTTTTAGAATCATGATGAGATCATACTAATGAGATCTAAATTCTTAGATAGCTTAAAAGTAAAATGTTCCCAATCAATGGATTACTAAAAAGGGGATTAATGAATCCGGATAGATTGGTACGTACGTTGTTTGCTCATTGGATGAGGATGATTGATCTCATGATCATTTGTGTGGAGACACTAAAGCAAGTATGTAGGTGCTTATTAGAGAATAAGTTCACTGAACGTGACTCGCTAAGGAATACCTAATGGAGTTTTACTTACCTGTCAATAGAAATTCCTGTAGTGATAGTAGTACAAATGATCCTTAGACTTGAGATCATCATAGTATCTTATATATAATGAATTACACTTTGACTTATTCCTTAAAACTCTTAGAGTATATCAAAGGGTATGCTTGGGTGTAATAAGTTATATATGATGATAATGAATGATCAATAAAGAATCTACACTTTAGTAAAAAGGAGAAATGTCCTATGTGATTCGATAAATGACAACCCAGAATCCTTGGCCAAGGTGGAATGAAATTAGAAAGTAGTTTCTAATTTGCATTCATTAGAAGTTGTTCATTTAGGAGTCAAAATACATATAATTAAATAAAATAAGACTTGACGAAGAATTCCATGTCTTATATTTAATTGGGACATCAGATGGTGGAAGGATTGAATTGTGCGGTAAGAACTATTAACTCAAAGGTTCTTTTATGATTAATGTTGAAATCTATATTATCCGGAAAGTCGCTGATCGCTAGGAGGCTTATCCCTATTGTAGAATAAATATTATTTATTTAAATAAATTATTTGTTTAATTTATTTATTTAAATGAGATTAGAATTGTTCTAATTGATTTATTCACAACCTGCTTTAATATGGAGAACCTAAAGGGTCACACCATAAAAGGAAGAATAATTATTTAAGAAGTTAATGGCATAATTGTAATAATATAGTAAGTATATTTAATTTAATCTATGGTGATAGAATAAATTAAATAGCTTAATATTTATTATTTAATATTTTAGAAATATTAAATATAAATTAATAAGAGGAGTTTTATTAATATTATTACAATTATTATTATTTTAATTTCTAAAAGGGTTTAGGAATTAATTTAATATAAGTACTCTCATTTATTCCTAATTGGATTAGGAAGGAAAATTAGTTAAAGGAGTTTAATTAATTACCCCTAATAGGATTAGGGAGCCCATTTAATTAAAAGAGTTTAATTAAATAAATAATACCTTATTTTAATTAAAATAGGGTTACATGATATCTTTATAAGAGGAGTCTTATATCAGATATCTAACATACGTAATTCCTAGAGTTGAAGAGTATGCCTCTTTTTTTCTATACAGATAGGAAAAACTAGGGTTTGAGCCAATACCCCTTCTTCTTGAAAATTCTTCTTCTTTGGTGGATCACCTCTAGAGGCCATACACTTGGGTGGCTTACATTGATCAAAGGAAGGAATCTACCCGAGATTCAAGGAGATCATGAGAAGTAGGAGGTGAACTGCACTCGAGGAAGCTCGTTTCTACAAGGGTATGATTTCATAATTTCTTATTCTTCGTTTAATTAATAATATGCATAATGGATGATCCGGGTAATTGGTTTGTGAAAAATTTTAAAATCTGATTTTATTTCTCTTCCGCTAATTTTTCAATTTGATTGCTACTTTGATTTTCACAAAACCTAACATCTTCTTCCTTTGTGGATCACCTCTAGAGGCCAAACACTTGGGTGGCAAATGTTGATCAAAGGAAGGAACCAAACCCCGTGGATTCAAGTTGAACGCGAAAGGATTTGGAGGTGAACTTGTACCTGAGGAAGCTCGATCTTCAAGGGTATGATTTTATTCTTTATCTTTTCGTTTAATTAATAATTGTGCATAAAGGGTGATCCAGGTATATGGTTTGTAAAATTTTAAAACTCTGATTTTACACGTTTCCGCTTACTTTTGCAATTTGATTGCGTTCATAAATATTACAAACCTAACAGTGGCATCAGAGCCAAACCTTTATGCGAATTATTAATTGTTTAAATTTGATATGTATATTGATATGTGTTTAGAACAATTTAATTGGGCATAATTTTACTGTATATAAAAAAAATCACAATCTGTTGTAAACGGTTTTTGAAAATAGCGAATTTTTTTTTTCTTCTTGCTGCTATGTTGTATCCTTTTTTTTTACAAAGTGGATGACTAATCATAATGGGGCTATCTAGTTATTTAAAGGGACACGTGAGTCATTATATTAGTAACATGCTTTTAGCAGTATGAGTTTTTTTTTTTTTTTGGTAACATGCTTTCAACGTGATATTTATCAATATATTATATATATTATAATAATATATATAATATATATAGTATAAATATTCTTAATAATTTTATAATTAAAATAAATTTTAATTTTAATTTTAAAATAAAAGGTTTATTTTAACCTTAAAATAAAAAGATTTATTTTAATTTTAAAATTAAATTTCATGCTAACTAATTAGAGTTGGAATTGGATTCCATGATAACTAATTGGAGTTGAAATTGGATTCCATGTTTCCTTAAAATAAAGGAGTTTATTTGTGAATAGGAAAATGAATCCATCTTTCCTTAAATAAAGGAGTTTATTTAGATATGAAATAAGATTTCATATTATCCAAAATAAAAGAGTTTATTTGTGAATAGGAAAGAGAATCCATGTTTCCTTTAATAAAAGTTTTTTTTTATATATGGAATTGGATTCCATAATTAATTAAAATAAAGGAGTTTATTTTGATTAAAAGTTTTGATTAAAATAAAATAGTTTATTTTATTCAAAATTGGATAAATTAAAATAAAATAGTTTTATTTTAATTTAAATTTAGATTAAAATAAAGGAGTTTATTTTGATTCAAAATTAGATTTTATACTAACTAATTTTGCCCATTAAATGATATCAATATATATATTAAATGTTTATTATTCATAAGATGAATGTTATTTATTGATGCGTATGATGATGTGTATGATAATAAATGAGATTGATTATGGACTATCAACCAATGTGATTGGATTTTATTTTAGTTGGATGCATGAATGTATGGGTTTTATTAAATGGGGTCTCATGCACCTCGGCTTCTCTAATTTTTCTTAATGTAAATTTTATCTCCCTCCTGTGTACTTCCCCTCGATCACGATCAAGGTTTCTATTTATTTTAAATAGTTTTGTAATAGAAATAGTTAGAATTAATTTTGAAGAATTGGAAATCAAGGAACAAGGAGCGCTTGAAGACCCGTTTGTAATGGAGCCCGGGTTTAAATGTAATAGTTATATTTAAATATTATTTCTTGCACCCTAGGGTTTGACCTTTTGGTTCACTTGGTGGCTCTAGTGATCCAAACTAGAATAAAAGTCCATAATCAATCCGGGTAGAATATAGTATTCTATATTTGCATGCTTATACTATATATATTATATATTATGCAAACATGCTTCGCATGTTCATTAATATGACGCGTATTTTATATATATATGTAAATGCTGCTACTAAACAAGATGAGACAAATTAATAACAAACCCCTCAATTTTTATATTAAGTCCTAAGCGTTCAAAGATATTTGGAATATCGAACGTTGCCTTCTAGCATGATAAAATTAATAGAGTATTAAATATTTAATATGAGTTTGTTGTGTCACCACAAGGCAAGTATTAAGTATTTAAGATGTTAATTTATCACATTTGATGCTTATAAAGAAAATTGAACAATATTGTTTTGTTGTGTCACCACAAGGATGATATTTTTTCCTTTTTGAATATATGGAGTGCTAGGTCGGACTTAACTTGGATAATTTTGATTCGGATATGCCACCACTTGATCAAAATAATCTTAGAGGCAAAAGAAAAAGAGTTGCATAGTTGATGTAATTGACAAAAGTTGTCTACCTATTTATTTATATATAGTTTGTTGCATCTTTAATTAGATTTTGCCGAACTATATATATTGAGGGTAATATAGTTTGAAGAAAATAGTGGGAGATACCAATTTAAAAAAAGACCTAAATTATTTTGGTAATTAATAAAAGAATGTATGTTAAAATGTTGTTAATTACAAATTCATTTACAGAATTTTACAATGTCTAAATTACTATCACTGCGAAACATATTAGATGTTATTTGATCGGACCGTATTAAACGGATTGGTTAAGAAATTTGAGAATAGTTCTCATGGCTGAAAAGTTATCTTATGTCCTTAATACGTCTATCCTCAAGATGGTTGCGCATAATGCCTCTGAGGAAGACATTGCTACTTTTAGAAAGTGGCAAGATGATGCACAGTTGGCTCGATGCATCATGCTCGCATCTATGAAAGTAACGAGCTTGACGTCGGCATGAAACTATGGATGCTTCTACTATATTCCCGCACATCAAGTAGTTGATGGTGAGGAAAGTGGGGCCCGATAGATATCGAGATATCTAAGGAGCTCTTCCGATCTAGAATGACCGATGACACTACAAGATGCATAAAAGTCCTTAACATAATCAATTTGATTGATCAATTAGGACAATGGGTTTTGTCATGGATGGAGAGTTGAGCCAAGATTTGATCTTGCACTCACTCCCAGACTCCTTTTACAATTGTTGTGAATTTTTCATATGAACAAGCTAGATGTCAGCCTCGCTAATTTGCTTAACATGTTGAAAATGTTGAAAGTGACTTTCCAACCAAGAAAGATCATGTCTTACTCGTAGGGGCCAAAGGATCTTCTGAAAAGAAGAACGATTCTAAGAAGGAAAATATAAAGGCAAAGATAAAGGATAATAAGAACAAAACAGATACGGATAGCAAAGGTGTTTGCTTCCACTGCAATAAGCCTGGACACTGGAAAAGAAACTGCGAGAAGCATCTTGCAGAGGCTAACCAAAGAAGCTTAGTGAAGTTTCGTTTACAAATACAAATTTGCTCATGATTTAAAATAAATTTTTCTTTAAGTCAAGGTTCTACTTGGGTATTGGATACCGACTTTGGTTATCATAAATATAGATTTATGAAGGGACCAAGCAGAAGTAGAAACCTAAACAAATATAAGTAATCCTATGTGCGGGAAATGTAACAAAGGTTGCCATATTAGCCATAGAAACTTATAGTTTAGCAATGACTACTGAAGCAAATCTATTAAGTCAATAAGTTGTTATTGTATTCCGCCTTCATGTTAAAAATATTATTTCCATTTTATTGTTGGACAATGAAATCTTTGGTATTATAATTAAGAACAATTGTTGTTCTATTTATAATAATAATGTTTTATATAGAACTGGAATATTACTTAATAAATTTTGTATACTTGACATACATGAAAATAATTTTGCATATTGAACAAATTAGTATAAGAAAAGGAGATGATCATTCAAAGAGTTGAATGTGTGTATTTGCTAAAATACAAGTGTAAATTATTTGAAAGGTTCAAAGAATTCAGAAGTGAAACAAATTGGCAATGTATTAAGATTCTTTGATTAGATCAAGAAATAAATACTTGTGCAATAAGTTTCTAGATCATCTCAAATGGTTTTCTCATAATGGACACATCCTGATACGCAATAATTGATTGATGTATCTGAACGAAAAATCGTACCTTGTTGGACATAGTGCGGTCCATAATGATTTTACCGACATTCCAAAGATCCTTCGGGATAATGTCCTAGAAATGGTCGCATATCTATGAAAATGGTAACCTCAAAATCAGCCCCAAGACTCTATAAAAGTTATGGATGGGGGAGGATTCCTAATCTTAAGTATGTTAAGATAAGGGTTGTCCAACTTATGTGAAAAGGTTTCAAAGGATAAGCTTGGGACAAGATTTGACAAGTACAATTTGTGGGATATCCTAAAGTAAGTTTAGGGTATATGTTCTATAATCCTACTTAGCAAAAGGTGTTTGTTGCGAAACACGCCTTCTAAGATAAATGTGTTTATTATCAAGGGGCTAGTGGGAGGATAATAGATCTTGAAGAGTTCAAAAACCACAAAACACTATAAGTCAAATAAGAGGAACTCATAGATAAACCTATTGTACCACAACCGAATCATAAATCGAATAGTACATCAAGATACCTAGGAGGTATGGATTCATCATAGATGATGATGATGAGGTACACATCATAGAAGATGATGATCCAGTTACATACGATGAGGAAAGAGTTCTAGTGTGTACAAAAGGGACAGTGGGAGCGCCGTGACATTCCTAATATTATATGTTGATATACTACGGATAAGGAATGACATACTAATGCTACAATCAGTAATGATAAAGTTGTCTAAAAATTCCTCCATGAATGGTTTGGGAAGAGTATCTTAATTGGGGATAAAATCTATATAGATAGATACAACAGGATGCTCGACTTAACCCAAGGAACGTATATTCATTTGTTGCTAAAGTCGTTTAGCATGGCAAACTCCAAGAGATGTCACATGTCGATGAGCTATGGAGTGTATCTCTTTTAATAGTCCCCACAGACTCCTGAAAAGAGAGGTCGCATGAGTAACAATCATGCATACAATGAAATGTACGAGACCTGATGTTGATCAGTCATAATATGGAGAAGTTCACTATGAGTCAGTGAAAAACATCTTAAAGTGCTTAACCGGCACTAAGGATGTGATCATATTCATAGTGGGTCTTAATTAAAACTAGAGGGCTTAACAGACTCAAGTTTTTCGATGCACCAAGACGACAGAAAAAATCCACTTTAAGGTAAAGGGTTACCTTGAACAGCAAAAAGAATTGAAAGGTTCCAAACAAAGAAAAGAGTTCTTTGGTTTAGTGATAAAGACAAAGTATATAGCTATAAATGAAGTCGCAAGTTGATTGTTTGGATTAAAAGTTCATTACAGAACTAGGAATAGTTCCTAAGTCTCATCTTGGATCTAAACATGTGTTGTGGCACTTTCATTTGATATTAGAATCATTGAAAGATGGGAAATCACTATTGAGATAGTGGACTCTCATGAACAACATTACATATCCATTAACTAAAGCTTATCCAACAGCAGGATAATCGTCACTTAGAGAAGAAGAGTATGAGATACCATGACGATTGGCTTTAGTGCAAGTGGGAGATTGAAAGTAGTATGCACACAAGCCAATCATATTTGATGATAAAGCATATACTTTGTAACAATCTTATTCATTTATTAATAAAAGGTATTAATTTATTAAAGGCTTTTAATTATCTACATGATGTTGTTTTATAATATGTGATAAACCCATAGTTTTAAGCAATGCTTTTAGAATAATGATGATGATCATTCTAATGAGATCTAAACTCTTAGAAAGCTTAAAACTAAAATAGTTCCCAATCGTAGGATTACTAAATTGAGGATTAGTGAATCCGGATAGATTGGTACATACGTTGCTTGCTCATTGGATGAGGATGATTGATCTCATGATCATTTGTGTGGAGACACTAAAGCAAGTATATAGGTGTTTATTAGAGAATAAGTTCATCGAACGTGGCTCACTAAGGAATACCTAATGGAGTTTTACTTACACAATCGATAGGAATTCTCAGAGTGATAGTAGTACAAGTGGTCCTTGGACTTGAGATCATCATAGTATCTTGTGTATGATGAGTTATACTTTGACTTATTCCTTAAGACCCTTAGGGTATATCAAAGGGGTATGCTTGGGTATAATAAGTTGTACATGGAGATAATGTATGATCAATAAAGAATCTACCACTTATTAAAAAGAAGAGAATGTCCTATGTGATTCGATAAATGACAACCCAAAGAGTCCTTGGCGGTTAAGCGTAATGAAATTAGAAAGGAGTTTCTAATTTGCATTATTTGGGGTTGTGCATTTAAGAGTCGAAATACATATAATTAAATAAAATAAGACTTGACAGAAATTCCATGTCTTATATTTAATTGGGACATTGTATGGTGGAAAGATTGAATTGTACGGTAACTATTTACTCAAAAGTTCTTTTATGATTGATGTTGAAATCTATATTATCTGGAAAGTCGTTTATCGCTAGGGAGGCTTATCCCTATTGTAGAATAAATATTATTTATTTAAATAAATTAATTGTTTAATTTATTTATTTAAATAAGATTAGAATTGTTCTAATTAATTTATTCACAAATAGGTTTAATATGGAAAACCTAAAGGGTCACACCATAAAAGGAAGAATAATTATTTAAGAAGTTAATGGCATAATCGTAATAATATATTAAGTATATTTAATTTAATCTATGGTGATAGAATAAATTAAATAGCTTAATATTTATTATTTAATATTTTAGAAATATTAAATATAAATTAATAAGAGGAGTCTTATTAATATTATTACAATTATTATTATTTTAATTTCTAAAAGAGTTTAGGAATTAATTTAATATAAGTACTCTCATTTATTCCTAATAGGATTAGGAGGAAAAATTAATTAAAGGATTTTAATTAATTATCCCTAATAAGATTAGGGAGCCCATTTAATTAAAAGAGTTTAATTAAATAATACCTTATTTTTATAGGGCTACTTGATATCTTTATAAGAGGAGTCTTATATCAGATATCAATGTTACGTTATTTCCAATAGTTGGAGAGTACGCTCCTTTTCTATAGAGATAGAAAAACTAGGGTTTAGCAAAATACCCATCTTCTTAAATCCTTCTTCTTCCTTGGTGGATCACCTCTAGAGGCCAAACACTTGGGTGGCTAAAGTTGATCAAAGGAAGGAACCAAACCCGGTGGATTTAAGTTGAACGCGAAAGGATTTGGAGGTGAACTTGTACCTGAGGAAGCTCGATCTTCAAGGGTATGATTTTATTCTTTATCTTTTCGTTTAATTAATAATTGTGCATAAAGGGTGATCCGGGTATATGGTTTGTAAAATTTTAAAACTCGGATTTTACTCGTTTCCGCTTACTTTTGCAATTTGATTGCGTTCATGAATATTACAAACCTAACAAATATTTGTATTAAAACTCACAGCATATGTTTAGTCGTATTTTACACAACTGTTGTATAATTAAGTTGTATTTGAATTTTGTACCATATATTTGGCGACTCAAGATGGGTGATGTATACCTATTTTGGGGGCATCACACCTATAGTGAAAAGATGATATGTTGTTTGATAGCTTTGGCCCGTAGTGCAAAGATAGACAGGTGTATGACATGATCATGACCACTGGTGATACTAACGAATATCCTTGGTCGTAGTGCAGGGATAATTCGATGATGTGATTAGCAGGATCATGACCATTAGTTAAAATTTGAATGTCTTTGGCTGTAGTGCACTGACATGCAATTGATTGGTATGATCATGACCATTGATTTTATAGTTAAATATCTTTGGTCAGTAGTGCAAGGATAGACAACTGATTGGTATGATCATTGTTATTACATTTGAACATCTTTAGCCTTTGGGGTAAGGATATTGAGTGACCGTTCTATTAAGCCTTTGTGACAAGGAGAAACTATTGATTCACATTATTATAAACATGAATTGTGAATTTAATTAAAATCTTTGGTGGTTCAGGTGAAGACATATGATGAAAGTTCTCTTTGTCTTGGGTATTACACCGATAAAATTGATGATAAACTTTTTAAATCATAGAAGATAGTAGATATCATACTCTGCTTGACTCTTTTAATGAATTGCTTGTTCCGCTGTAGTTGTTGATCTAAAACTTGTTGTCTATTGTTTTCTATCAGTTGTTATACTGTTGAAGGCTAAGGATAATTTATTATGCATTATCTTAGTCATAATATTTGTTACTGGGCTAGTTGAGCTCACCCTTTTCTTTCATTATTCTCTTGAGGAAATGAGAATATAGCTGGGATGAGTTGGGGAATAAAGTGATGGTCCAGGATAAGTGGCTTTAGTAGTCCTCACTATTCTGTGAAATAGTGTGATAATTTATGCACCATGTATTTGGCGACCCAAGATGGGTGATGTATACCTGTTTTGGGGGCGTCACAGTGTTTATATGTAACTTTAGTTAAACACAAACACCCATGTGACACCCCAAAATAGGTATACATCACCCATTTTGAGTCGCCAGATACATGGTACAGAATTTAAATACAACTTAATTATACAACTGTCGTGTAAAATACGACAAAACATAATCTGAGAGTTTTAATACGAATATTATCTTCTAGACAATATCCACACTCAAATTCAATCTTATTACAATTATTATCACACTATTTCACATAATAGTGAGGTCTACTAGTGCAACCATCTGGACCGTCAATCCATTCCCCGACTAGTCTCAGCTATATTTTCAGTTCCTGAAGAGAACGGTGAAAGAAAAGGGTGAGCTCAACTAGCCCAGTAAGAAATATTATGACTAAGATAATGCAGAATAAATTATCGTTAGCCTTCAATAGTGTTAAACTGATAAAATATAATAAACATCATGTTTAACTGCAGCGGAACAAGCAATCCATTAGAAGAGTCAAGTAGAGTATAAAATCTACTATCTTCTATGATTTAAAAGGTTTTTCATCACTTTTATCGCTGAGACTCAGCTTAATAAATAATCCACATCATCGAATCACCCTTGCACTATGGCCAAGGATATTCTTAAGTATCACGACCATGAATTATCCATGCACTACGGGCCAAGGATATTCGTGTATTCACCAATGGTCATGATCATGCTGACAACTGTCCATCAATGCACTACGGGCCAATGAGGACTTTTACAACCTCATTTGTAACATTACTGTCAGGATTATACCGAATAATCCCCGGTCATAATCATACCAAGTCCATCTATGCACTACGGGCCAAAGATGACTTTCATAACAATATAAGCATGATGATGATGACTATGATATAAGAATTCAATTAAATAAAAGTAAAGGATAAATTTTAAAGATTTATAATTTAATTTATCAAGAATTCAATAATGTTCAAATTGTCAACATGATACTGCTTTGTGGAGTAAAATTCAAGAATAATATTATATCAAAAATAATTTGGACCGAAAAGAAATCAATTTTTATCATGAATAGTACCCCGGGTGAATAGTAACTGAGTGAATAGTACCCATAAATAGTAACTTCGGGAATAGTAACCCCATGAATAGTATCCTGGCATGAAAAAGTTAAAACTTATTAAGAATGCTTAGAATAATATTTCCATGAAAAGATACTAGATGAAGCGCAAATATCAAGGATATTCTACTAATTTCATGGAGTATAGAAGCCAAAACTTTAACAAAATGAGTATAAAATTCGAAATCTGAAACGAAATAATATTAGTTACATACTACAGAGTATGGAAGAAAATATTATTTCAAGCGAATATTGAACAAAAATAACATCCCTTACCTTGAAAAGAAGAGTATTCCAACTGGTATAGCGGGGATATTCTTGAAGAAAACTTTTACTATTTTCTACGCTCAAAGCTTTCTAAAACTCGAAAGAAATACGGTCAATATTATAGAAAAAGAATTCTCTAATTCTGGTGTGATTTTCAATTCTAACTAAGCATCCTATTTATAGGAGAATGGAAAGGATACTATTTGAATTTAGAAATCACGAATTTGCACATTTTTTAAGAAAGAAAGCACTACGCTCACCCAAGTAAATTTTTTGAATTTGATTTTCTTTTATATATAAATAAAATATTCTAATAAAACAAAAACTTTAAATAAAATATAATATATTCTATTTAAAATCAAATAAAACAAAACTTATAAAATATATATATATATATATATATATATATATATTATAATAATAATATAACTCCCTTCCTTTCCCGTAACCTTTCCCCCTACCAATTTTAGATTTCCAAAGTCATATGTGGTCCCCACCTTTATTATAAAAAAATACTGAAATTTTTTTTACCGATTATTTTTAAAAATGGGTAAATGGGGGTCCAACAAATACTTCATAAAAATCCCCCCAATTTTTTTAATAATGTTTATTCACATTATTATAACTCACAATATTAACGACCGGATCGCTCCTCAGAATGAGGGGCTTTCCAATAAGGGTTTCTCCTATATCATAGCAAGAACTAGGTGACCAAAACCTTTCCTCGATAGAACTTTCTAGACATTATTAATTATGGAAATAATAGTATGAATAACTTGTCATCTCAATTATTGATTTAATAATATATAAAATATCGACAATAATTGAATCAAATAACGTGAGATACTATACAACAATTACTGTAACAATAATTGAACAAAACTGAGTGACTTCTCACGTAAGCATCAATAATCAATATCGTGTATTACTATATGGAACCAATGCCAGACATCGCATTTTTAACACCGGGTATTTGAACAGTTAATGGTAAAATATTCGCCGTTATTTTTATAAAATAATATTTTTGTCGTTTTCTCATTCCGACAATAATTCCGTTGTGGGGTCCACCAATGATTATGTCGTCGTACGAATATTCCTTGTTAAAACGAATATTCCCCAACCAATTGAATATAATATAACAACTTGTTTACTTTGCAAAATTTATAAATATTACCCACAACTATAACATTATTTCAATTTCAAACCTTAATATTCAAAAATGATATTTATAGAAAAATTCATCTTTATTCATAAAAGTTGGGGTCTTACAACCTCCCATTCTTATGAAATTTTGCCCTCGAAATTAGGGTACATACCTGGTATGACGAAGAGGTGAGGATTCCTTGATCTCATTTCAGATTCTAACTCCCAAGTCATTTCCTCAACATCGTGGTTTTTCCAAAAAACTTTGACTTGAGGTTATAACCTTGGAGCGTAGAATATGTTCCTTCTTATCCAAGATTTTATCAGGAACCTCTTCATACGTTAAATCTTCCGCTATTTCATCCGGTTCTAACTCAATAATGTGGTTCGGGTCTTCCACATATTTACATAACATGGATATGTGAAAAACGTTATGAACACGAGACAGACTTGGCGGTAACGCGAGTCTATAAGCCACAGTTCCTACTCGGTCAAGTATTTCAAATGGACCAATGAATCTAGGATTGAGCTTTCCTCTCTTTCCAAATCTCGTAAATCCCTTCCATGGAGCAACACGTAACAACACATGTTCTCTAACATTGAATTCCACGTCTTTTCGATGAAGATCAGCATTAACTCTTTTGTCGATCTTGTGAGGTCTTTATATGTTGCTGGATCATTTAAATCTTCTCCATAGTCATACGTACCAATTCTGGTCCCAACAACGTTCCTTCACCCACCTCGTCCCAGCATACTGGAGAACAACACTTGCACCCATATAACGCCTCGAATGGAGCCATGCCAATACTTGCTTGATAACTGTTGTTGTAGGAAAATTCCACCAATGGAAAGAACTTGTCCCAACTTCCTTTGAAGTCAAGGACACAGAGTCTTAATATATCTTCAAGAGTTTGAATAGTCCTCTCCGACTTCCCGTCCTTTTGAGGATGATATGCAGAACTAAATCGCAAATCCGTGCCCATAGTTGTTTGCAAACTAACCCAAAACCGTGAAGTGAATCTTGGGTCTTGATCAGAAACTATGGATATTGGCATACCATGCAGTCTTACAATCTCATTTATGTACATACGAGCAAGACATTCAAGTGTATAAGTTTCTCGTATAGGTAAGAAATGAGCAGACTTGGTCAATCTATCAATAATGACCCAAATTGCATATATGCCTTGAGAAACCTTGGGAAGACCAGTAATAAAATCCATGGTAATGTGCTCCCACTTCCATTCTGGAATTTCAAGTGGTTGCAATGGACCTTTTGGCACTTGATGCTCCGCCTTGACACGTTGACAAGTTAAACTACTTGAGATAAACTCTACGATCTCTCTCTTCATATTGCTCCACCAAAATGTATGTCGAAGATCACGATACATTTTGGTACTCCCAAGATGGATTACAAATGGTGTGTTGTGCGCCTCCATCATGATTTTATACTTTAAATCAGGGTAGTTAGGAACATAAAGTCTGGAGTTGACTCGAAGTATTCCTTCTTGATCGATTCTTGCTTTTCGTGCACACCTTCTTGCATTTTCTTCCTCATACGCATCGCCTCCAGTCCAGTAGCTTGAGCAACTTTAACTTTATTGATTAAAGTCAGTTCTACTCGTATATCCGCCATCATCACATGGGTCCCTGGAGTCTTTAACTCTATCTCCATCCTTTGCAAGTCATACAAGATGGGCCTTTGCGTTGATAATATTGCACTCGTACCCGCATATGATCTTCTACTCAATGCGTCCGCTACCACGTTCGCTTTTCCAGGATGGTATTAAATGGTATGTTCATAATCTTTCAACAGTTCAAGCCAACGTCGTTGCCGCATGTTGAGTTCCTTTTGAGTGAAAAAATATTTAAGGCTTTAATGATCCATAAAGATCTCCACTTTCTCCCCATACAAGTAATGCCTCCAAATTTTAAGTGCGAAGACAACAGCTTCCAACTCTAGATCATGAGTAGGATAATTCCTCTCATATTCTTTGAGTTGTCGAGAGGTATAAGCTATAACTTTCTCATGTTGCATGAGAACACATCCTAACCATTTTCCTCAAGCATCATCAGAGATGACAAATCCTCCGAACGGATGGTATTGTCGTAACAAAAGTTGAAATGAGTCTCCTCTTGAGTTCTTGAAAACTCTTCTCACATTCCTCGCTCCAACCGAATTTTGTATCTTTCTGAGTCAGCTAAGTTAATGGAGTAGCGATTCGAGAAAATCCTTCCACGAATCTCCGATAATAACCAGCTAAGCCGAGAAAGCTACGTACTTCGGTCACTGACTTAGGTTGCTCCCAGCTTTGTATTGCTTCAATCTTTGCTGGGTCAACATATATTCCATGACTTGATATCACGTGCCCAAGGAATGCAACTTCCTCAAGCCAGATATCGCATTTCTTCAACTTGGCATAAAGCTTGTTTTCAAGAAGCTTTTGGAGTATTAGCCTCAAGTGTTGTTCATGATCTTCACGGCTTTTGGAGTAAATGAGGATGTAATCAATAAAGACAACCACAAAATAATGCAAATATTCCTTGAATACTCAGTTCATCATATCCATGAAGGCCGCAGGAGCATTAGTCAATCCAAAAGACATGACTAGGAATTCGTAATGCCCGTACCAAGTTCTGAAAGCAGTCTTTGGAATGTCATCAGTTTTAATATTTAACTGATGATATTCAGAACGAAGATTGATCTTTGAAAAGAATTTGGCAACTTGCAACTGGTCAAACAGGTCATCAATACGTGGCAATGAGTACCTATTTTTGATGGTGACATGATTTAACTCCCGATAATCAATACAAAGTCGTATACTCCCGTCTTTCTTCTTCACAAATAGAACAGGAGCACCCCAAGGAGACGTACTAGGACGAATGAAACCGATGTCTAACAATTCATGCAGTTGAGTCTTTAACTCCTGAAGTTCAATAAGAGCCATTCGATATGGGGCTTTGGAAATGGGTTTTGTACCGGGTTCAAGGTTGATACAAAATTCAATTTCATGCTCTGGGGGTAGGCCAGGAAGTTCTTCAGGGAATACATCAGGAAATTTATTAACAATAGAAATATCATTCAAAACTGACGTATTTTTGTTTAAATTCGTGACATTAGCTAAGAAAGCTTGACATCCATTTTTCAATAAATGAATAGCTTTATGGCTTGAGATGACAGTGATTGAATTTAATGGTTTGGTTACTTGAATTAACATAATAGGTTGGTTAGGAATATGAAAGCTAACAACCTTACAAAAATAATTAATTTTTGCATGATGAGTTGTTAACCAATCAATCCCTAGAATTACGTCAAATGCAAGTATTTTTAATGAAATAAGATCGACAGGTAATGTGAGGGTACTGATTTGAACCAAACAAGACTTATAAATAGTGGATGTAATTAAGGTTTCTCCCAACGGAGTTTCAACAGATAAGTCAAAGTCTAATTTCTTCGGAGTTAAATTTAAACGTTGAGCGCAAGTAGGAGAAATAAAAGAATGGGTAGAACCGGTATCAAATAAGGTATATACTTCGCTAGAGTTTATGATAAGCTTACACGTGATGGCCTCGTTCGGGTTTCTTGCTTTCTGGGAGGTCACAACAAACGCTCTCCCTTGAACTACTAGTTTTGACATGTCTGGGACGACATTTGGTGTCACCGTTCCAACTGGACTTGGCTTCCCTGTACGACAAAATCTAGCTAGGTGACCTTCTCTTCCACAATTATAACATGTTTTGGACTGCTGCGCACAGTTTGGACTGATGTGTCCCTCCCCTCCGTATTTGAAGCATTTGATAGGTGGTCGTTCTCCTTCCTTAACAATGGATGCTGGTGATGACGTCTTTCCATCATTGTTGAATCTCTTCTTCTTGAAATATCCACTTTTATTGTCTTGGCCATGATTACCACTGAAGTGGTTACCATTTCTGGCATGTTGATTCCCTCCACGTTTGTTGTCACCGCTTCGATGACTGTTACCACTGGTATTATCATTTTGTTGGCTGCTTTCTCTTGGTTGGGTCAACTCGTTATCGCGTTCCAATAACTGAGCCCTATTTACAACACCTTAATACAAACACAGTTTATGAGAAATTAGATATTGATGTATCTTGGGTTTCAAACCTGTTAGAAACATCCGCGTCATTCTCTCCTCATTATCAACTAAGTGAGACGCAAACCGGGACAGCTCGGCAAACTTAGCTTCGTACTGCGACACGATCATATTGTTCTGCTCCAGCTTGATGAACTCTACCTCCTTCATGTGGTGAATAATTTTGGGAAAGTACTTGTCGTTGAATAGTTCTTGGAACTTCTCCCAAGACATCTTTAGTGCGGCAGGTTGAGTACGCTTTACCGATTCCCACCAGTAATCTACCTCTCCTCGCAACATAAAGGTGGCAAAGGGAACCTTTTGCTCCTTGGAGCATCACAAGATATCAAATATCTTGGTGATCTATTTTATCCACGTCTCTGCCTTAAGTGGTTTTGGCTCTCTAATAAACTCTTGTGGTCCCAACTCCTTGAACTGCTTAGCGATGATCGTCCGAGAGTTGCCAGTGTTTCCACCTGTATTTTGGATAGGAGCCGCTCTCGCCTGATGTTTCATGAATTGCATAAAGCCTCTGAACATCCCATCGTTTATCATTTGATCGGTGTTGTTGTTTACCTGAGGAATATTATCTTCCTGTTGCACATTATCCTGGGTATTGATCCGTGGTGACTCAACGTCTCTTATGTTCCATCGCTATTCTCAACATTCTCGGATATCATTTTCAAATACTTCCACAAAACAATGGTTAATTGACACACTACATAATATCTTTATATTCTGACCGACCAATTAAATAACAAATAAACTTAGGTAGGTCATACTAGCGAAGGAATTCGCAGTCTCTCCCCCTAGTTCTAGTCTCACATCTTAGCCAGGGATCATATCCCTAAGCTTTGATACCAACTGTGACGCCCCCAAAATAGGTATACATCACCCATTCTGAGTCGCCAGATACGTGGTACAGAATTCAAATATAACTTAATTATACAACTGTCGTGTAAAATATGACAAAACATAATCTAAGAGTTTTAATATGAATATTGTCTTCTAGACAATATCCACACTCAAATTTAATTATTATCACACTATTTCACATAATAGTGAGGTCTACCAGTGCAACCATTTGGACCGTCAATCCAGTTCCCGACTAGTCTCAACTATATTCTCAGTTCCTGAAGAGAATGGTGAAAGAACAGGGTGAGCTCAACTAGCCCAGTAAGAAATATTATGACTAAGATAATGCAGAATAAATTATCGTTAGCCTTCAACAATGTTAAACTGATAAAATATAATAAAGCTTCAAGTTTAACTGCAGCGGAACAAGAAATCCATTAGAAGAGTCAAGTAGAGTATAAAATCTACTATCTTCTACGATTTAAAGGCTTTTCATCACTTTTATCGCTGAGACTCAACTTAATAAATAATCCACATCATCAAATCACCCTTGTACTACGGCCAAGGATATTCTTAAGTATCACGACCACGAATTATCCATGCACTACGGGCCAAGGATATTCGTGTATTCACCAATGGTCATGATCATGCCAACAACTGTCCATCAATGCACTATGGGCCAATGAGGACTTTTACCACATCATTTGTAACATTACGGTCATGATTATACCGAATAATCCCTGGTCATAATCATACCAAGTCCATCTATGCACTACGGGCCAAAGATGATTTTCATAACAATATAAGCATGAGGATGATGACAATGATTTAAGAATTCAATTAAATAAAAGTAAGGATAAATTTTAAAGATTTATAATTTAATTTATCCAGAATTCAATGATGTCCAAATTGTCAACATGATACTGCTTTCTGGAGTAAAGTTCAAGAATAATATTATATCAAAAATGATTTGGACCGAAAAGAAATCAATTTTTATCATGAATAGTACCCTGGGTGAATAGTAACCGAGTGAATAGTACCCATGAATATTAACTTCGGGAATAGTAACCCGAGTGAATAGTACTCTCGCACATGAAAAAGTTAAAAATTATCAAGAATGCTCAGAATAATATTTCCATGAAAAGATACTGGATGAAGCGCAAATATCAAGGATATTCTACTAATTTCATGGAGTATGAAAGCCAAAACTTCAACAAACTAAGTATAGAATTCGAAATCTAAAACGAAATAATATTAGTTACATACTACAGAGTATGGAAGAAAATATTATTTCAAGCGAATATTGAGCAAAAATAACATCCCTTACCTTGAAAAGAAGAGTATTTCAACTGGTATAGCGGGGATATTCTTGAAGAAAACTTTTACTATTTTCTACGCTCAAAGCTTTCTAAAACTCGAAAGAAATACGGTCAATATTATAGAAGAAGAATTCTCTGATTCTGGTGTGATTTTCAATTCTAACTAAGCATCCTATTTATAGAAGAATGGAAAGGATACTATTTGAATTTAAAAATCACAGATCGCATGATGAAGAATGCACTCAAGTAGCTCAACCCATTGAAAATTTTACTCAATTTTGATTTTACTTTGTGCATTACTATGCAATAAAATATTCTAATAAAACAAAAACTTTAAATAAAATATAATATATTCTATTTAAAATCAAATAAAACAAAACTTATAAAAAATATATATATATATATAACCTTTGCCTTACACATTCATATATATATACAAAATTTATATAATATATATATATATATATTATAATAATAGAACTCCATTCCTTTCCCGTAACGTTTCCCCCTGCCAATTTCAGATTTCCAAAGTCACATGTGGGCCCCACCTTGATTATAAAAAAATACTAAAACATTTTCTACCGATTATTTTGAAAAATGGGTAAATGGGGGTCCAACAAATACTTCATAAAAATCCCCACAATATTTTTAACAACGTTTATTCATATTATTATTGTGACGCCCCCAAATTCTCTACTTTCACTGTAGCCAATTTGGTGCTCACGTAAATATTCTATAAGATAATAACTCCTATAAATCCAAGATTCATAGTACTCATAGTAAATAGTAGTTCTCGTCAGAATAATTATTGTAACTGAGTACCCTCGCTTGGATATACAGGTTTAGTATCTCATAGATATTTCTTCCATATCTATAATTCTTATCAATCTAACCTCCATAGTATTAATGGTAGGGTTCTTGGGCCGAGTGAAGCGCCACCTCCTCGGTGCATTAGAGAAGCCCAATGTCTGTTAACACTATCATTCAGATATATAGTTCATATAGATACTGTACACTTTTCTAATTTCATTAGAATAAAAACTAAACACTGGAACTAACAATTACCTTACACAATTAATAGACCATTACATTGATTCGGAATGCTGTCAAATATTACATTATAGTTTTCAAATGGATAACCACGTCTTAAGCCCTTCTATCCACAAATAATTTAGAATCACTTAAAATATATTCTTTCTATCTGCAAATTAAAAAAATATTTGCAGGGATGAGCTACAGAAAGTTCAGCAAGTTTTTGAACAATGAACGAAGTACATATACCAAATCTGTATTAAACGAACATAAAGTTCAGAGTTTTTCCACACACACTAAATCTGGATTGAATGAACATAAAGTTCAGAGTTTTTCCACACACACTAAATCTGGATTGAATGAACATAAAGTTCAGAGTAGTGCCACACATATATACCGAGGTTTGTCAGCCAAACCCTGCCCATTTTGAGTTACTCTCAGTCATATACACTTAGCAACCCGGGTTAATCCGTTCAACCAAACAAAACTAAGAGTATGCATATCATCCTCTAAATATTATCCGATCATTGCTATAAATGTCGGTGACAGCTTACTACTGCCAAGGACAACCATAATTGCCCACCAACAGTCCATGACTGCCAGTTCTAATAGTGTCGGTATATATATCGGTACCAAACAAAATTGGTTTCTCACAAACTATGTTTTGATATCAAATCAAACGTATTTTTCCATAATAATAACTCATATGACTAGGTTATGTTTGAACAAGAAATAATAACATTTGAATAACATAAACCATATACACTGTATATCACTAGATCATAACAAATAAATATAAAATTTTCATTTAATAAAATAATTTAAATGAAGCAGGCATTTGAAATATGAGGTTTGCACAAAGTGCAGAAAAACTTGCATTTGAACTATAAAGTTGCATAAAGTGCGAAAAAACTTGCCTGCCCGACGATCTGCTAATCTATAATACTTTGAACTGTCTAAGCAATCTAAATATATTCATTGCGGTAATTAGAACCAACAGCAGTTGATATCTAATCCAATTATTAGTGTTTGGGTTGTATTCGGTGTCTATTTGATATTTTATAACTTGATCAGATAGTTATCGAATTATCTTCCGAGTAAACTTTGTTTGAAAGTTTAAATATTACTCTAAATATTATTTATAATATTTTCTAGAAGCTTAAAACCATTTCTCAATGATTAATATTAATTTTAACTAATTTATTATTAATAAAAATGATTTTAAAATCATTAATATTATTTTAGGTAATTAATAATCATTCGTAATGATTTTAAATCATCACTATTATTCTCAAATAATTTTACTATTATTGATAATGATTTTAAAATCATTAGTTTTATTTTAAATAATTTAATATTATTTAAAATGATTTATTATTATTATTATCTAATTTATTACCAATTAAAAATTATTTTAGCAATCATTAAAATAATTATTAATTCTTCATAATAGTTATTAAATCATCAATATTATCTTTAAATAATTTATTATTACTAATAATGATTTTTTTTAAATCATTAGTTTTCATTTATTATTATTGAAAATAATTTATTATCATTTTACTAATTTATTAAATAGCATTATTAATTAATTTTATTATGATTAATATTTAAATTAATTTAATATTAATTAAATTTCATGTCAAAATATTAAAACTTATTTATTATAGTTTAAAATGTATTTTAGGAATTTATTATTAATTTATAATAATTATTTAGTATTTATTCTTATTTATTATATAATTTTTATTAATTTCCTAGCTAACTGTCGCTAAAGCTCACTTATAGTGACAGAACTATCGCTGATGGTGTTCTTCACCAAACGAAGAACACGACTGTCAATGCTCAGGTGATGGGTTTGACCGGCTTTAATTTCCAACAGAATGTGTTTTTGATCATGAAAATGGTTCAAGGGTGTAGTACTGATGTAGTACTATGGATAAAAAATAATTGGGTGATCTAATTATATCATATAAGCAAATTATAGATGGTCAAACTACCCCTCAAGGCCTGATCTTGAGTTTTCGGGTAACCCAGAAACTCGATCAGTGTCAACCCCCCTACTTTAACATCTATTATATTGGATTCCATGTATTAGATAAACGTTCCAGTGTATTAAACATGTAATATGTATGTCATACTACAATAATGTAACATCTAATAGTTTATAATAACATCAGGATATCAAATTTGAGGTTGGTCAAACTGGCTGTCAGGCGTATCTAAGAACTTTCTGGGTTACCCAGAAATCTGGGTAACCCAGAAATCTGGGTAACCAGTTTCAAGACCCTACTTTTAATCTATCATATCTTGCACTCGTTTGATGTAATGAGTGATCTATTGGCATGGGCGTGTAGTCTAAATGACATGGTTCAAGTCCATTACACTTATATGATCCAAAAGCCTATTAGAGTGAAGATCATGGTCTTTAAACATCTTGTCAGACACTATTCTTGAGTTCTGGGTTTTCCAGAAATTACCAATCTGATCGGTCAACGGATTTTGACCACTAATATCTTGCAGTCTATACATCTTATGATCATGTTTCCACTTCTAGACCACTAAGCTCCTAACATATTACAACTAAAATACATCAAACAACTAACAGATTCGGATCTAAGAGGCCTGACATTCGGTTGTCAGACATGATTTTAGGGTTCTTGTCTACTTTCTCAAATCTTCATTTTGAAGCTTTTAAATGTTATGGATTGATGTTTCAGCAACCCAGATCACTTATTAACATGTTATATCATATATATATAAACATTAAATCACAACTTTTAATATAGCTTCCAAGATCTAGGATTAGCGTTTGTAATCTTACCTTTTCAAAAAAACTTTGATTGTTTCCTTCCTGTTTCTGATCCGGCTTTCTGGTTACTGATTATAGACTATATATGTAGTATTTTGAGAGTATTATCAGTGACTTAGAGAAAAAGGCCCTTATGGCTAGAAAGTTAAGATATTTCCTAACTTTTAAACCCTTTAACAAGCTAAGTCATGATTCAATGACTTGAATTTGTTGCTAGGTATCAAGGACAACTGGTGATGTTTATTTTTAACACATGTTACAAATCTTTAGAGTGGTGAGTCATAGATTTAAGTTTATCACTAAAATTTGGAAGATAAAGGGTATTTTAGTAACTTCCTATGTACTAAGGGTATTTTTGTGATTTCTCATTCAACCTTGAGGTTAATTTGGTCATTTATATATTGGATTTATACACGTGGCTAATCTTTGTGATGAGTCACCAAGATTTGTGTTTATCTTTTGTTAAAAGATAAGCTTGAGGGTATTTTGGTATTTTTACCCCTACTAAGGGTATTTTGGTAATTTCCATATTATCCATAGGGTTATTTTAGTCATTTCACATACTTCCCTAACATTTTTAATCCTTAGGTGTTGATAACCAGTATTAGGGTTCCCTAATTAGATTTTAGGGTTCCAAAATTAAAATCAGGGTTTACCGATTAAGGTTTGGTAATCCGGGTTAGGGTTTCCTAATCCTCATTAAAATTCATTATACTTTATCCTACACCCACATACTTATTATAATATTCATTATCACAACTTCTTATTGATAATCCTAATTAGAGTTAGGGTTTACTTATCAGGGTTTAGGTTTCCTGAATTAAAAATTAGGATTTTCAGACATTTGATTAGGGTTCCTAAATGTACATTAAGGTTTATTAATCACCGATTAGGGTTTTGAATCCTTTATTAGGTTTTACATATTTTGTACTCTATCCGATCAATCACTGATCATCAATTCTATATCATACCAACACAAACTCATCAATACAATTGTTGTAACCGTATTTTTTTTACTGAATCCCTATCCGAACTTAGGGTTAGGGTTTCTATTTCCTGTTAATCACAACTCTACTCATATTTCTTAGTCAATACACAAATTAACCACTTCTCTAGACTTGTATCATAGATATTTACCACAATATTGGTAATCAATATAAATATTAAATAAATAAAAAATTATTCGTAAAATTCCGAATCCTCACATTCTCCCCTCCTTATAAATATTCTGTCCACAGATCGAATCATCATCATTGTATACTTATTTTTATGTCTTATTGTTAGACCTTTATTCAACCATTAATTCCTTTTAGGAATAAAAACAATTCTTGGGCCCCGCTTAAGTTTTATTTAACTTATTTTGGCCCATAATTTCCTTAGGAAACATAGTTCCATATCCACGCATTTAATGCAAAAATTAAGATCATAAAAATTTTGAATTAATATATTCTCCCTCCTTATAAGATCCTATATTACTTAATCCTCGATCCATTCTTTATTCGAAAGTTTATATAAATTGAATCAATAGACTTCACCATTGTATTTAAATTTAATTGTTAAACACATAGAACATTTAATACACATAACATTTATTTCTCCATGTCCTTATTTGTCGTGTACCACGACTATTTGTCAAGTTAAAAACTTAATCACTATTTATCCTTATCTTAACTTGAACTCAAATTTCTCCTTCAACATTAATTCTAATTTTGTCCTTGTTTAACTATAACACTCTTTTACTTATTGTCTTATATTTTATACCCTTGGTATTAACCATAGTATTTTACAAAATTGTAACCTCCATGGTTCAATCACCACATCTCACAATGGTACATATATGTTTGTAACCGAACAAATCGGCGTGCCTACAGAAAATCTGGCTTCGGTGTCTTCCCCCTTATTAATTTGTCTCAAATTCTTTCTTTATATCTTGTCTTCCCATCTCTATCTAGTATCTTTTTCAAGATTTATCTTCTTTCTCATAACCTTTTCCTATACCTAACGCTTCTGAATACAGTTAGCTGAACTCTTATCTCAATCTTAAATTTATTAAAAATCTTTTATCAATACCTCGTTGTTTTATTTAACTTTTAATATTATTGTTAAATGTTTCCTCCTTTATATGTCTCAAATCCAGATACGATTTACACTTATGGTAGTCAATTATACCTCTTATTTCAAGATACAGCTAATTTATTTCTCCGTTTGAATTACTTTATCATACTAGTAATAATGATATTTTTAAATCATTCCTTTACTTCTCAAACTTATCTCTAACTTTCTTCACTTCAGATTATTTGTAACGCCCCCAAAATAGATCCAATCCAACCAACCTATTTTGAGTCGTCAAAAACATGGTACAGAAAACAACTACAACTTTATTACTATAATTGTCGTGCAAAATACAACAACACATATGTTGTGAGTTTTGATACAAATATATATACCAACTGTGACTCATGTCCCAACCTTGGATAGTACGTCACAATGGCACCTTACATAAAGGTACAGTTAATAACTGTTTTAGAAATTAAAATCTTTGGGAAGTTCTCAAGGAAACCTTCGTACATAGGAGGCCATGCGTCTAGGTTATGATAGATATCATATGCCCACAGAATTATCCTTGGTTGACCCAATAAACCCCAAAGAAAAACGAGAAGATTACTATCATATTCTTTTCAATGGTGAGTCTTCTCTTCACATATCATTATCTCCACCGTCTCTAATTGAGAATTATACTTCAACCAAACTCCAAGATCATATAGGTAGTGCTTGTAGATATACTCAGCAAGTGGATGTGCACAACCTTGTCTTATGATAACACGAAGTCGCATGCCATTAGACATCTTGTATGATAGTGGCAAAACACCCTTCCAAACGTTGGGTTCGCCTCACCCTATTTGGTTCACCAAATATAACTACTAAATGATGTATAAAATATAACCCACTTTTTATACTATTTAGGGAGAACCTCCACAGCTAGAGACCACCGTTCTATTCCCTTGTTACCCCCGCTCGACCCAGCTACACTCTTATTACCTTAAAGGAATTGTGAAGCAAAAGGGTGAGCAGAACTAGCTCAGTAAAGAATATCATGACTAAAGATAATTAAATTCTCAATAGCCTTCATCAATAATAAATCAGAGATTTAGAACATATGGTAGATGATAAAACTTTTCAACTATAGTTGCGTGAAACGAACGAAGCAATCCATTAGAAGAGTCAAATAGACCGTAAAAGTCTATTATCTTCTCCATGTTAAAAGTCCACCAACAATGTTTTAACCTGTTACATCAATCAACAGCTTCCCATCCACAATCATGTGAATAACTCATAATCATAATTGTAGTTCTAAATTCATTTTAGCATTCGGGATGAAGATAATTTTCATCACTGTCTTTACCCAAAACATCAAAGATCATGGTTATACCAAATCACGCCTCTGTTCATAATCATACTAATAAATTCATCTTTGCACTACTGCCAAAGATATTCATCAACAGCTTCATCTTTGCACTCTGGGCCAAATATATTTAACAACAAATCTCTTTGCACTACTGAGCCAAAGACATTCATATCTCAAAGATATACATAATCATTTCGAATTTATATAAACCATAATTATAACCATGTTGATCGATTCACCTTGCACTTAAGCTAAAAATATTCCATTGTAAATTCAATGGTCATGATCATACTAGTCAACAATTCAACTTTGCACTACTGGCCAAAGAGAACCCATAGTCACGATCATACCAATACTTTACCCATCTTTACACTCAAGTCAAAGAGAAATTCCATCACCAGGGTTATAAAAATGTTATATATGATAATAAAAACAATAGGATCAACAACTACATTTAATTTCAAGAGCAATATTCATAAATCAACGATAATTTGGTCAAAAAAATAAACCAATTTTGTCGTGAATAGTACCCATGAATAGTAACTCGTGAATAGTAACTCGTGAATAGTACTCCGTATTCATACATAGTACCGTATACGTAAAAATGTCATATACATGAATAGTGTCGTATACGTGAATAGTGACGTATACTTGAATAGTATCGTATACGTGAATAGTAACCCCAACACAAAAAGGTAGAACTTCCACAATAAAATCCATACCAATATTTCGGTATAATGATATTGAAGAAAATAATATCATTTAAGAAGAAAACAACATCCCCTACAATCCCTTAAAATCTCCTACCTCAAAAGACAGTACTTCTGACTGGAATACTGGATATAGTGCTGAAGGAACTTGCACCGTATAGCAACACTCACAATATCAAAATACTCACAAGAATACGCTCGATAATATAGAAAGAGAAAGAGAGAGAAAACTTTAGTTTCTGGTGTGATTTTCAATTCTAACCTAAGCACCCTATTTATAGGAAAATGCTTATAACACCAAAGTAGAAATTTTAATAAAATATTAATATATATATTATAAATTCCTACGCACACCTCCACTGATCCAAAACATCAGCCACCCACCCAACAAAAATAAAAAAAAACGTTTTTCTTAAATAAAACATTTTAAACTCCAAAAATCAATTATTCCGGAACTTCAATAATTCATAATAAATAGCCATTTTATCAGAAAAATTCGAACCTCATGTCCTTTCTATAGGAAATTCCATTCTCTACAACTTTGCTGAAGAAAGTTTTTCCAAATTCCAAATGAAAATTGGCCCAAAATCCACAAACCAAGGCGATTCTACAGGCTATAAACAAATTTCAGTCAAGAAATGGGCCCACAGACATGTTTAACATGTTTTAGACAACTTTTGCAACAAAAATACTCTTCATCCTCATATACTCATATATCCCACAGTCATTATAAAAAATATCATCATTATTATATTATAATAATATAATAAAATATTATTTTATCAGAAAAGATAAAATATCAATTTTCAACAATTGTCACTTTATAAATTTTCTCCATCTATATCCACATAAATGAATATTTTCCTCATCATATAAATCAATAATTAATTATTCATAAATAATATTACGTAATCACAATCATCGATAACCAGGCGCCTTGTGGAAGAGAGGGCTTTCCAATAAAATTTCTCTCATTGGCTAAGCAATTAGGTGACCAAACCTCTCCTTAGATGTAACTTTCTAGACATTGCCAATAATGTTATCTAATAATATTATTCAGATAATATGAATTATTGCTTCGGTAATGGAAAATACTGTGTAGTGACATTTATTGAAACAACAGTAATATAAAATATCAACGTAGCAATTATTGAATCAATAAAATAAAATATTGAACAATAATTACTATAACAATTATTGAGTAGTGCCTTCTTACGTAAGAATCAATAATTCAAAAATACTGTGCAATACCGTGTGATACTGTGCAACAACGCGTATTACTTTACTTTACCCACCGTATATTCCAACAGTGTTAACGGTAACAACTACGCCATTATTTATAAAACTTAAATTTGTCGTTTTCTTCATTCGACGCTTATTACATTATGGGGCCCACAAATGGTACGTAATCGTCGTTTAATATTCCCAAGCGAAAAAGAATATTCCACGACCAAACTAATATTCTGAAACAACAATGAGTATTTTATAACCACTTGCTTATTTAAAATATTTACATATATCACCTTTAACTTTAAACTTTTATCAATTTAACCATTTACTGAATAGTAATTATAAGAAAAATTGAATACTTTTATTTCATAAAATTCGGGGTCTTACATTATTAATCCTAGTGGTTTATTTAAGCAATTTCTTCGGCTATTGTTGTCTAATCCACTACTAATCTCATACTTTTGATATAAAGTAACCTTAATTACCTTTACTTCCTTTCATAACTAACTTTTCATCTATCACAAATATCTTCTCGACCAAAAGAATATGATCACCATCAACATTATTATTAGGGAATAACTTTTATTCAATCTTTTATAGTATCGTCTAAAATATTTTTTAGACTTATCATTAACCAACGTTCTACCATGATTAAACATTATTAATGCATATATAAATATTCCTTTTTCTTTAACAAATTTTACACTTTGCAAATACCTTCCAAATTTAAAATATATTTATTATATAACAACGAGTTTCACTAATTACATTTTAGTTCATCTTACCACTATATAATGTACATATCCCTTAATCATATACCAAAAGATGAAATCTATTATCTTTACCAAACTTATACAAAAACTGAAACCTCTACCGTACATATAGATGTATTCACATATACTTTTCAAAATACTATCCTAACATTCTTACTATTTCAAATATCACAAAACCTATCTTTCATCTTAGACGTTTCCTCTCCCTTCACCTGCTGGTTTGGATTTGAGATTTTGATCCCCCTTTAGGTTAAGATTTCTGGGTTTTGGACAAAATTTTGCAATGTGTCCCTCCACCTCGCAATTGAAACACTTAATCCCGATGATCTTATTGTTCCTACTATGCTTCTGCTGTGGGCATCTATTTGAATAATGTCCAATATTTCCACAAGTAAAACATTGAGTCCCTCAAAACATACATATCCCTATGTGCTTCTTCTTAAAAATACGACAACCTTTATTTCTTTAACTGGTGCTACTATGTCCCTTTTCCCCAGAGTTTTTTGAAGAATTTACATCCCTCTTCCTTTTACGATCTCCCTTCATTTGACATTGTCTTAATACTACATTTCCTGATTCCTCAGTCCCCTTCAATTCTGATGGTCCCACCAATTTAAAGTCCAAGGTAATCCTTAAAGTATTAGGTTCAACTTCTGGTGGATTCCCTGACCTCCATCGTGATGCGTCTAGTAATACATTTACCAACTGTTGGGTTGGGTTTGTCTCTATCTGGTTTCCGTCAATCTCTGCTGGTGATCCTCCTTGTGATACCATTTATCTAAAGATACCAAATAACTAAGTATAAATACGAAAATCATTTTAATTTGACAAACAACAAGGTGTATATATTTAATTATATATATATATGCTATATACTCTAAGAAAATAATTTACCGACTAATGATTTATACATTTTCGCTTGTTTTCTCCCACGAATTCTTACACTAGGAACACCATACTATTACAACTACAGCTCTTCTACTGCCATTTGTTTCCCTAGCCTCTCATGCCTTTTCATTTCCTTCTCTTAACTTAACTTTGATACTATTGATCAGCTCTCTTGCGGATGTCCAAATTTCTCCAGCGTCTACTTAAAATCTATTCCATTTCTTTTCTTTTAATGTTATTTCAACTTCTTATATTCCTCCTTCGGTTGTCCCTCCTTCAGACTCTATATGAGTCTTATAGAAACTTCAATTTCCTTCTTCACTTAACTCCACCCTCGATACTCTTTATGAACATTTTCTAATTCCACCATAGGTTTGCCTCTTATAACTTCCAACATTTTGTTACAACTACTTCAGCGAACCCTTCTTTTATTCTATCCTTCGAATCATTCTCCATTACTACGACCTATTATGGTTCAAGTACTATTTTAAGTAGAACAATCAACTTTTCACTCATTATATGAATACACTTAACTCCTTCACTTACCAAAACATTAATTTGATATCACTAACTTATATAAACAATATATTCCTCCAACTTTGGCTGATGAATTTCCTTAATTCATCTCCTACAAACTTATCTTTAGTTAATCTCTTTATTACTACTCTCTCCCTGATACTAAGTCTATAAATTCTAAACTTCTTACCATATTCATCTTCCAATATCACCCATTCAAGCCACAATTCCTAGATCCATCACTATCTCCTTTCTTACAACCTTAATTGTCTTTGTATTTTATAAAACCTTTTATCTCCATAATCTTCTCATTCCTTATAACTTCCCTTATTGTTTATTCTAGACATTCCTAACATTTCCAGAATATTTCCCTGCAATGAGTACCTAAAATCATTCCATATCTCTAAGTTTATCTCCTTATTGCCTTCGCTACAATCTCTCAGGTCATATCCTAAGGTATTCCTACCCTAGATCTATAACCTACGGCTTTGATACCAAATTGTGACGCCCCCAAATTCTCTACTTTCACTGTAGCCAATTTGGTGCTCACGTAAATATTCTATAATATAATAACTCCTATACATCCAAGATTCACAGTACACATAGTAAATAGTAGTTCTCGTTAGAACAATTATTGTAACTGAGTACCCTCGCTTGGATATACATGTTTAGTATCTCATAGATATTTCTTCCATATCTATAATTCTTATCTATCTGACCTCCATAGTATTAATGGTAGGGTTCTTGGAACTGAGTGAAGCGCTACCTAAGTGCATTAGAGAAAGTTCATATAGATATTGTACTCTTTTCTAATTTCATTAGAATAAAAACTAAACACTGGAACTAACAATTACCTTACAAAATTAATAGACCATTACATTGATTCGGAATGCTGTCAAATATTACATTATAGTTTTCAAATGGATAACCATGTCTTAAGCCCTTCTATCCACAAATACTGGTACCTTCAGAATATATTCTTTCTATCTACAAATGAAGAAAATATTTGCAGGGATGAGCTACAGAAAGCTCAGCAAGTTTTTGAACAATAAACGAAGTTATACATATACCAAATCTGTATTAAACGAACATAAAGTTCAGAATTTTTCCACACACACTAAATCTGGATTGAATGAACATAAAGTTTAGAGTAGTGCCAGACATATATACCGAGGTTTGTCAGCCAAACCCTGCCCATTTCAAGTTACTGTCAGCCATATACACTTAGCGACCCGGGTTAACCCATTCAACCAAATAAAACTTGGAGTATGCATATCATCCTCTAAATATTATTCGATCATTGCTATAAATGTCGGTGACAACTTACTACTGCCAAGGACAACCATAATTACCCACCAATAGTCTATGACTGTCGGTTCTAATAGTGTCAGTATATATATCGGTACCAAACAAAATTGGGGGCGTCGCAATTATAACATGCAATATTAACAACCAGATCGTTCCAAGGAAAGAGGGGGCTTTCCAATAAGGATTTCTCCCTATTGACGCGCAATTAGGTGACCAAACCTCTCCTCGAAAGAACTTTCTAGACATTGTTAATTATGGAAATAATAGTATGAATAACTTGTCATCTCAATTATTGATTTAATAATATATAAAATATCGACAATAATTGAATCAAATAACGTGAGATACTATGCAGCAATTACTGTAGCAATAATTGAACAAAACTGAGTGACATCTCACGTACGCATCAATAATCAATATTGTGTGCTACTATGCAACCACGCGTATTACTGTACTTTTAACACCGGGTATTTCAACAGTTAATGGTAAAACGTTCGCCGTTATTTTTATAAAAAGATATTTTTGTCGTTTTCTCATTCCGACAATAATTTACATTGTGGGTCCACTAATGATTGTGTCGCCGCATTTAATATTCATTGTTAAAACGAATATTCCCAGAACCAATCGAATATAATATAACAACTTGCTTACTTTGCAAAATTTATAAATATTACCCACAACTATAACATTATTTCAATTTCAAACCTTAATATTCAAAAATGATATTTATAAAAAAATTCATCTTTATTCATAAAAGTTGGGGTCTTACAACCCATTTATTATATACTAAATTAGTGTTTACCTGTAAAAAGGACTAGCAAGAGAAGAACGCTAGCAAATGTAATGGAATACTTCATACTTAATTTTTTTTTCAAGTGTCTCCAAAAAATAAGATATGTGATTTGTGAACAAAACCATTCAGTTCCTACAATTTATAGCGTGAGAGGATAAAAACTTCTTAAAAATTTTCTTTCAATTTTCTTCTATAAATATAAATGTGCAATTAATCCATTTATTTAGGATCTCTTTTAAAAATTGGATACTAATATATGCACATTATATATTAATGGCTGCACACCATATGCATAGTAATATTGTATTTAAGATATTGCAGTATTAGTAATACAAGCATTCAATGTGTATTATTAGAGTACGCATAATTATCAATATAAGATGCGTAGATATCTAACATCCTTGAGATTTATAAAAATTTTAGAATGTGATTATATGAATCAAATTTTGCATTTATTATACACCTAAAAATATTAGGATATATTTATTATATATGAATTAAATTACGCATTATTATATACTATTTTTGAGAAACGCATTATTATATACTTAAAAAGCACAAAAACAAATAATGAGCGAAGACCCCGAGATTATGAAAATTTAGTCACATGAATCAAATTTTGAATTAGTACATTGTACATACATAAAAGTAAAGTAGTCAAAATATATAGCAATGATGATATAATGGTGGTGTCACCCTCTATCGACTAGTTAGATTGTCAATTTTTTTAATAATGCTACTTTCACATAAAAAAAAAGGGTCACATAATACTCACATACACACACATGCATATTGTGGGCCCCCGTCTAACATATGGGTCCCGCAGTATACATGTGTGTGTATGTTAGTATTATGTAACACTTTTTTATGTTATAGTAGCATTATTTATTTATTTTTCTCTAATTTAAACCACAAAAAAGTGTACTTGTTAAATATATTCATTTAATATCAAAATATGTAAATTTGAATCAATTCCAAATATATTTTGAAAATCAATCATTAGTGAAAGGTTATTCAACTTTGTAGCTATTTTTTAAAATTTAGCACATCTATACACTGAGTAACTAAAGTAAGCTTGAGTTATGGTACAAATCATTGTCACTAATTTATAATTAATTAGTGATGTGAAATTACAATATACAATATACTATCTATATACAACTAGCTAGCTGATATATATATATATATAACCCGTGCAATGCACGAGCTAGTTTAAATAATGAATTAACATAAGAAATTAATCCATAACACTGACCTATTATTATATTTGTGAAATAATCTAGTCACATAGATGATAAGTAGTACCTAGTAGAGAATGAGATCTTATTTCAAACTTTAATTAGTTGTACAATTATTTGTAATAAACATGCAAACAAACACACATCACCCAGCATTTACGATCAAGCATTTTATCAAACATGTCTTGTACATTACCTTTTACTTAGTGTATTAAATTCAGAAAAAATAGGAATGAATTTGAGGCAAAAGCATGTTATATTAAACTTTGGATTCAGAGAATTGCATCTAAATACTAATACTTCTATATGAATTGTGAAGCATTAACTTGATAAGCATGAAGAGTCAATAAAAATTTTCTTGTAGTTATTGACTTGATAAACATCAAGAGTCGATACTTCTATATGTACTTACAACCAAATAAATTTAAAAGAAATGTCCCTGGGGTCTCCAGTTTGAAAATTTTCGGCAGTAGAGAACTTATTGGAGAGTTGAATCATGAAGCACTTCGTTATAGTGAAAATTGTCACTGTGAATGCCGACTCGCTTTGTTGACAAAATAATAGTGAAGAAAGAAGAACATGAAACCAAAGCATATGAGTTTACCCATTAATGACATGATAAAGGAAGAGGATGGGCTCTTCCCTTATTAGCTCCACTTGTGGAACGACGTCCTGCAGCCTAAAATGATAGAAGACCTTTACATTTAAATTAATCTGAAAATTTTCTAAACTTATCAAGCGAATATAAAGATACACATTTAAATTAAATTAAAAGTCCAATCCTCATAAAAGACCATCTAAAATGAAAATAAGTTTGTCTCTTGGAAAATAATTGTCTATTTAAACAAAGTTCATAAACCTAAACCTCCGGATCTGACGGGGGGTAGACTGATATTGGTTGGGGAACAAAGAATTGAAAAGGCTCAACATGTGGATCCAGGTAGGCCAGTCTCTCAACCAAATCAGTGTTGAAGCTATTTTATGTAGAAAATATATGCTCTTGTTTCGCTGTTAATCGTTCCATCCTTTGATACACTAGCTTATTCCGCGCTTCAGGATATTGTTAGAGACTCCGAAATTGGATACTGAAAGTGGATTTTGAACGAGATGTATTGGATGGTCTGACTGAATCTTGTTCTTGGTCCTCCTCATCAAAGTCTGCATCTTCTTCTTCATCCTCCTCATCATTAGAATCAGTCAAAAAGGTAAAACCAAGGCCTCGTGGGTGAGATTTCCCTCCTTTCCAAATTGAATAGCGTTTAATCATTGATAAGCGGATTTTATATCTGCGAATCGATGTCCATTTTAAGCATAATCATTGTTAATTCATTGCATTCATGTTCATTCTTACTTATTTCTTGTTATTTCATATGTTGGGTGGTTGGTGTAGCGAATGATGCAAAAAGGAAGCATTTGGAGCATATTTGGGGCAAGTTTGGAAAATGGCACCAGTCAACTAATAGTGGCCATGCCCACCTCCGTGTGCCCCCCGCCGTGGCGGGGATGCCGAAGTCTAGAGTGATCTGTGCGTTTGAAACTCGGCTGGAACATGGATTATTATGACTATGTGTGGCATTTGGACTCTAACGGCTGAGGGACTTCGACTAGAACTCTGTGGTAGATATATATATTGCTCTAAAAAACAATGAATTAAGCATCACGGAAGGCAAATTACAGAGATTAATTCCAGTTTTTCATACCAAGCTTTGGAGGAGTATTTTGAAGAGATTTTCGTGACGATTGCAGATTTAGGCTACGTGAAGGGTGTTTTTCACTATTCTTCTTCTTAGTCTTTTATTTGTAATTGAAAGAATGTTATCTTTGAGTTATTTAGTTTTTATTTCATTCATTATGAACTAATTCGCTTTTTAGGCTAATGATGGATCCTTAAGTGAAATGATGATTTTGTAACTTTGATTTCCAGTTCAATAAGTTATTTCCCGGTTTATCTATATTAATTTGAGCGTGAATTTATGAATTGCCTGATCAACAATTCGTTGTGGATTTATATGGAATCGAGAGAGGATATTCGAATCTAGACTTAGTTAATATAGCATGTGTTCATGAATTTTGTGAATAGCAGAATCTTGATGAATATTAAGGTAGAGATATGCTTGACATCGCATGTAATCGGATAGAGAACTTAATCTTAAACCTTCTTTAATTATAATTCACATAGAGATATAGTGAGTTAGTTGATTAAGGTGTTTAGCTTGTTTCTATCTACTTTGTGGATTTAAGTTAATACAGTATTAGTGCATTAAGAGGTGGTTAGTACTACATTCGTGTTCTTGATTAATAAATTGGGATAGTGAATTGAATTAGAATAAAGGTGTTGAAATCAGAGTAAAGCTTAGGGTGAAATCATAAGTCTAATTCTCCATTATATGTTTGAAATTCTAAATTTTGATATTTGTGATTATTTTGTGATAGTTTATTTATTTATTAATTTGGTTTCTATAAATTTTAATCATTGAATTGAATAGTTTAATAGAATTAGGATTAATAGGAAATTGGTAATTATAAAGTTAAATTTCTTACTAATTTGTCTCTGAGGGGACGATACTCTACTCATTACTATATTACTTGTTGACCACGTATACTTGTGTGTTATGCGTATATAGATTTTACCCAACAAGTTTTTGGCGTATTTTTTGGTGACAACTTAGTATAGATTTTAATATTTTTACAATATTAGTTTAATTAGTCCAGCTTTTACTTAAACATTTTTATTTTTGTTTTGTTCTTTTATTTCAAGTTTTTGAAGTGGTTTATGCAAACTCGGTCCAAAAATCTCTAGACTTTGCTTCCTTTGAGGACGATATCGAGAAATGGTTTCAGAGGTTAAGTAAGTGGATCAAGGAAACGAGGCAAGACTTTGAAAATTCTGTGAAAGAAGAGGCAATGGCAGCTGAAGATCAGAAAGCGTTAAGGGACTTCGCCACACCCAAGGAGACTGAACTGTAGTCGAGCATCACCAGGCCTGCAATTGCTGCAAATACATTTGAAATCAAGCCTGGGACGATTCAGATGATCTAGAATTCAGTTCAATTTGGGGGATTGGCTAATGACGATCTGAATGAACATCTAGTCAGCTTTCTGGAGATTTATGACACCTTCAGGTATAATGGCGTGTCGGATGATGCGGTGAGACTTCCCTTGTTCCCATTCACCATACGGGACAAGGCCAAGAGTTGGTTACACTCTCTATCGTCGGGATCGATAACTACGTGGGAAGACTTAGCTCAGAAATTCCTTGCCAAATTTTTCCCACCGGTGAAAACTGCAAAAATGAGGAATGAGATAACAATGTTTGAGCAACAACATGTGGAGTCGCTATATGAGGCATGGGAGAGATACAAGGAGTTACTCAGAAAGTGCCCGCATCATGGATTCCCTAAGTGGATACAAATGAATACTTTTTATAACGAATTACATGGGAATCTTAGGACCAGTAATTATGCAGCGTCGGGTGGAGCGTTTGTGGCTAAGAGTTATGAGGAGGCCTACAATTTGATTGAGACCATGGTGGCTAACAACTACCAGTGGCCCACAACAAGAATGACAGAGGCAAAGGTGGCTGGGGTGTTAGAAGTCGATGGGGTGACATCAATACAAGCACAAATTTCTGCGATGTCCAAGAAGATGGATGCCATGACAGGGGCTCAAGTACAGCAGGTTGTGGTCGTGTGTGAATTGTGCGCGGGTGACCATCCTACAGATCAGTGCGCAATTAATCCAGCGTCTGTGCAATTCATAGGTAGCTACAACCGGGGTCCACATAAATGTACCAAAACACTTACAACCAGGGGAATAGGAATCACCCAAATTTCTCATGGAGCAATAATCAGCAACATCAAGCTCCACGACCATCATACACCCCAGGTTTTCAGAATCACCAACAACCGACTCAACATTAGGAAAAAAATTAGATTTAGAGGAGTTGTTGTCAAAATACATAACTAGAAATGAGGCAGCGATAAAAAATTAAGCAATGACCATCAAGAATTTGGAAAATCAGATGGGGAAAATTGCCTCAACATTAAATAACACGCCACTAGGGACCCTACCGAGTGATACAGAGAGAAATCCAAAGGAAACCACGAACAGTGTCAAGCAATTACGTTGAGGAATGGAAAACATCTCGTTGGTACAGATGCATAAAATTCAGTGATATCGGATGAAAAGGTTGATGACAGTAAAGTGGTTGAAGGAAACAAGGGTGAGGATAAGCAAAGTGAGAAAACAAAGTTACACGATAAGCCAGTTGTATATCCTCCACCACCGTTTCAGCAGAGGGTCCAAAAACAGAACTTAGATAAGCAGTTCGCTAAGTTTTTGAAAGTGTTTAAGAAACTTCATATTAACATCCCGTTTGCAGAAGCCCTAGAGTAGATGCCGAGTTATGTGAAGTTCATAAAAGGGATTCTGTCAAGGAAAAAGAAATGGGAAGACTTCGAAACAGTGGCATTAACAGAGGAGTGTAGTGCAGTGTTACATCAGAAGTTGCCACCAAAGCTGAAAGACCCGGGGAGTTTCACTATTACATGCACGATCGGGAACATGACTTTTAATAAGTGCTTATGTGATTTGGGGGCGAGTGTGAACCTTATGCCATTGTCGAGATATACGTAATTGGGTTTGCCCACGCCAAAAGCCTACGAATATTTCATTACAAATTGGCGGATAGGTCACCACATATCCCGAGGCATAGTAGAGGACATATTAGTTAAAGTGGATAAGTTTATATTCCCCGTGGACTTTATTATTCTGGATTTTGAGGAGGACAAGAACATCCCGATTATCCTAGGGAGACCTTTCTTAGCTACGGGTAGGACACTCATCGACGTACAAAAAGGCAAACTTACTATGAGGGTCCAAGATCAGGAAATAAAATTTAACGTGTTCAAGGCCATGAAATTCCCTACGGATGAGGAATAATGCTTTAGGATGGATATAATTGACCAGATTATCAGTGAAGACATGGGCAAAAGCCTGGTCAACGATCCATTAAAAACCACATTATTGGGGGATGAAGAGGTCGATGACCTAAAATTTGTGGACTACTTACAGATGTTAGATTCATTGCCACGAGTTAGCCGATTCAAAGCACCATTTGAACTTTTACACACGGAGGAGATAGCCACAGATAAATTGAAACCGTCATTGGAGGAGCCACCATCTCTGGAACTTAAGCCAATCCCTAAACACCTCAGGTAAGTGTATTTAGGAAATTCAAATTCTTTACATGTTATTATTTCTTGCTGCACTTAATGATTTACAGGAAGAAAAGTTGATGAGGGTGCTTAAGGAACAAAAATCAACGATCAGGTGGACGATCATGGATATCAAGGGAATCAGCCCTTCATTTTACATGCACAAGATTATGATGGAAGATGATGCAAAATCGACGGTGGAGCAACAACGACGACTTAACCCAATTATGAAGGAAGTGGTAAAGAATGAAATTCTTAAATTGTTGGATGTTGGTATCATCTACCCGATTTCCGACAGTAAGTGGGTTAGTCCGGTTCAGTGTGTGCCAAAAAAAGGGGGAATGACCGTGGTATAGAATGAGGATAATGAGTTAATTCTGACAAGAACAGTGACAGGTTGGAGGGTGTGCATGAATTATAGGAAGTTGAATAAGGCAACCCGAATAGATCATTTTCCTGCTACACTTTATCGATCAAATGTTGGATGATTAAGGGACATGAATACTACTGCTTATCGGATGGATACTCTGCCATAACCAGATCGTCATCGCTCCTGAGGATCAAGAGAAGACTACATTTATATGCCCTTACGGTACATTCGCGTTCAGGAGAATGTCATTCAGTTTGTGTAATGCACCTACTACCTTTCAACGGTGTATGATGGCCATCTTCTCAGACATGGTGGATAAAAATGTGAAAGTCTTCATGGATGACTTTTCTGTCTATAGAGACAATTTTGATACTTGCTTAGGGAATTTGATAATGGTGTTACAGCGATGCAAAGATACGAACCTTGTACTTAGCTGGGAAAATTGCCACTTCATGGTTGAGGAGGGCATAATTTTGGGCCACAAGGTATCGGCTCAAGGACTGGAAGTTGACAAGGCTAAGCTAGAAACAATCGAGAAACTGCCTTCACCAAGCTCAGTAAAGGGAATTAGAAGTTTTCTGGGACATGCTGGGTTCTACAGAAGATTCATAAAGGACTTCTCAAAAATTGCAAAACCTTTGTGCAGTCTTTTAGAGAAGGACTCTGTGTTTAATTTTGATGAGGAATGTAAGTTGGCTTTCTAGTTGTTGAAGAAGAAGTTAACTACAGCCCCCGTGATTGTCGCACCAGATTGGAATATGCCTTTTGAGATGATGTGTGATGCAAGCAACTATGCGGTTGGGGCTGTTTTGGGATAATGTCGAGAGAAGGTGTTTCACGCCATATATTATGCAAGCAAGACACTCACAGAGACTCAAATGAATTATACAACTACGAAAAAGGAATTGCTTGCAATGGTGTATGCGTTTGACAAATTCCGGGCATACTTGATCGGGACTAAGGTGATAGTCTACATGGATCATTCAGCTATTCGGTATCTAATTGCGAAAAAGATGCTAAACCATGCCTTATCCAATGGATTTTCCTTCTTCAAGAATTTGATCTAGAAATAAAGGATAGAAATGGGATGGAGAATCAAGTCGCCGATCATTTGTCTAGGCTAGAAAATCAAGAGAAACTGAAAGAGGACAAGTGTGAAATCAATGAATCATTCCCGGATGAGCAATTGTTTGGGATAAATGCTGAATTTTCTTGGTACGCGAATTATGCGAATTATCTAGTGAGCAACGTTCTTCCACCTGATCTCACAAAGACAACAGAAAAAAAGTTTCTTCATGACGTAAAATGGTACATGTGGGACGAACCTTATTTATTCAAGCAGTGCGCCGACAAAATGATTAGAAGGTACGTGCCCTACAGTGAAGTGAAGAATATACTGCATGAGTGCCACTCATCTGCGTATGGCGGATATTATGGTAGTGAGTGGACAAATCAAAAAGGTGCTTTCAAGCCGGTTCTATTGGCCTACACTATTTAAGGATGCCCACCAGTTTGTCAAAACATGTGATAGATGTCAACGGGTGGGCAACATTTCAAAAAGGAATGAGATGCCTCTACAAACAATTCTTGAAGTTGAAATTTTCGATGTATGGGGCATCGATTTCATGGGGCCATTCCCTTCGTCACTTAACAATCAGTACATTCTACTTGCAGTGGATTACGTATCAAAGTGGGTTGAAGTTATAGCACTCCCATCTAATGATGCCAAGGTGGTTCTTAAATTCCTACAAAAGAACATTTTCACGAGGTTTGGCATGCCACGAGCAATTATAAGTGACGAAGGTAGTCACTTTTGCAACAAATCATTTACAGCTCTATTGGCAAGGTATGGGGTCAACCACAAGGTAGTGACGGCTTATCATCCCCAAACCAGTTGGCAGGCTGAGGTGTCGAACAGGGAAGTCAAGAAAATTCTGGAAAAAGTGGTGAACCTGAATCGAAAGGATTGGTCGCTCCGATTTGATGATGCATTATGGGCATACCGGACTGCGTATAAGACACTGATCGGGATGTCAACATATCAACTACTGTACAGAAAGGCTTGTCACCTACCAGTCGAGTGACAGCATAAGGCTTATTGGGCAATTCAGAAACTCAATTTCGATCAAGCAGCTGTAGGGGAAAAGCGATTACTACAAATAAATAAGCTCGATGAATTTCGCCTTCACGCCTACGAGAACTCCAAGTTATACAAGGAAAAGGTCATGAAATGGCACGACAAGAAGATCATGCGCCGAACATTCGAGCCTGGGCAATCAGTATTGATGTTCAACTCACGGCTGAGATTGTTCCCAGGAAAGCTTAAGTCGAGATGGTCGGGACCATTCACTATAAAACAGGAGTTCTCTCATGGCGCCGTTGAACTTTATAGTCGGAATCCTTTAGAAACTTTCAAAGTCAACGGTCAATGATTAAAGCACTATTGGGGTGGCGAGTCAAATACTGACATCATCACAATCAATCTGACCGACGCACCATAAACAGGGAGTAGTCAGGCTGAACGACTTAAATCAAGCGCTAATTGGGAGGCAACCCAAACGTTTACTTTTTATTGATTTTTGTACTATTTATATTATAGCTTAGAATAATAGTTAGGAATTATTAATTTCATTAGGTCGTTATTTCTATGATTCTTGAAAATCTCTCAATTATGTTCAAATTGATCAACAATATACTCATATATGTGTTTTATGGTTTGCAGGATGTTAAATAGTGAGTCATAGTAGCAACATGCACGAAAAGAAGAGGACAGAGCCCATTTTGCAGTCACAAAGTCGAAGTCCAAAATTCAAAGTTAGGGGACTATCCCGCTGGGCGCTATTTTGCTTTGTACTTCACGGAGGTGGGGTCCTTGAATCAAGGCAAATTTTATTCTAGCGCTATACGCACACACGCCCACTACTCTCCTTCTCCTACACTACAACTCCAAGCTCCATACACTAGCACTTAATAACCCACGATTACCACTTCAACCCCCATCCATTACACCCACTTCACCACGATTCCATTTTACCATTCCATTAACCACTACTTCACTCCATCAATCCATTAGTTCTACCCCTCTTCATCCTGCCACTTCTATATAAACCCTACCTCTCTACCCAAGTTCACCATATCCTTCCATCTCCATCTCCATCTCCAAGAGCTATGAATTACACAAATAACTTAGGCAAGTGTAGAACAATCGAGTGTACATCACAATTCTACATGTTCTTCATCTTCTCTCACCTTATTTGCCATAGAAATCATCAAGCTTGGGGGGAGAAAATTTTGTGCACACCAAGTGTTTTTCAGATTGTGTGAGTACAGTTTGGGAGTGAATTTTGTTACTAAGGCATCGGAGAATCAATGGTGTCTCAACCAACATCCAAACGACAACGGGGAGAGAGTTCAAGGCCAACTCCACCATCCCGAACATTCGACCACCGCAAGTTCAAAAGTGTCGCCATGGCGAATTTGCAGACGATTACACATGGTCACAAAGGCTCTTACACCGGAGCGGTGGTTGGCACCGGATGCTCATGATGGTGAAATAATGCAACAAATTTATCAGAAAGGGTGGGTCAAGTTCACTGAGGAGCCCGAGCCCACCGCTGTTAATGTGGTCAAGGAGTTCTATGCAAACGCCGAGGACAAGGCACCATTCAATGCTTTTGTGCGGGGTCAAATGGTCCCGTTCAATGCCGATGCCATCAACACGTATTATCAACTGCGGGTGCCTAGACAATGTTAATATGCTAATTTGAGGGATTTTAACCCTGACTTTGAGGAGGTTCTCAAAGAAATGACCAAGCTGGGAACAACGTGGATCAAGGGTCGGAAGGGAGGCACGGTGTTTCATAGTAAAGATCTCACTTGGTATTGGAAAATTTGGTATGCCTTCTTATGTGTGAAACTGTTGCCATCCACACACACCTCGGACGTGACCAAAGAGAAGGCACTACTCCTATATGCTATTGTGCAAGACTTCATCATCGACGTCTGGGCCATAATCAGTTTTTCCATTCGCCGATGTCTACAGGGCAATTTTTCGGGCAGCTTGCCACACCCATCCCTCATTTGTGGGTTATGTCATCAAGCAGGAATTCGTTGGTCAGATGATGAGCCCACTCAGATGCCGCTGTAGCTACTAGACAACAGAATGATCGCACGATATTCAGTGTGGGCTGGGGGTGAATCTCATCCTAGAAGTTTAGGATTTATATTCCCATCAGCTTCGGAGGACGAAGCTGACGCTGAAGACACCTCAGGTGATGAGGACGAGACTATAGGAGAACAAGGGACTGAGGCGGAACCATCTTCTGACGCCATATCTAACCCTCAGTTTCTAGCATTTCAACACCACATGGAGGAGCACAACAAAGTAGCACGAAGGGAGATGAGGCGGCTTACAATGCGACAAGACCATATGTTTGATGCCATGAACATGTCATTCGCATCCTTGAATACCACACTCCAGAGTTTCAATCCAGCTGCACAATTTCCATATCAGTAGCCCATGCCCATGCCAAAGTTTCCACCAAGTGACTCCGAGGGAGAAGATCAACCACCACCACCCCAGACTTAGGCACTTCCAGAGAAGTCCTCACTCAATTTATTGCTATATCCATGCAATGAGGACATTGTTGTTGTTAAGTTTGGGGGAATTGTTTTATTGTGCATTTTATGTTACATGCATATTGTCATGAGTTAGGTTTGCATTTAGTGTTGCTTGTTAGTTTGCATATTAGTTTTAGCATTAATGTAATCAAATAATTGCATAAGAGCTTAGAGCATATTTAGTTTTAATTTATGTTGCTTTTATGTTTGCATTCATGTTATAAATAAAAAAAATATTTAATTTAGTTAGCTATTTTGTTCATTTTGCATATGTCCAGCAGTGTTGCAGCATGTTTATTTTGGCCAATGATGAAATTGAGATTTAGTAGACAAATACAATTATTCAATTCGTGTAGAATCCGTGAGGTAGTTTCGAATCATGACTCGGATTTTGTGCGTGTTTGAAACTGGTATAAAAGGTTAGCACGTTAATGACATCTATGTTGAGTGATTGGTTTAAATCGATACATAAATAGTTTCTAAAGGATAATGCTAATATAGATATGAGAATGAAAAAAATAGGCAGTGAAGACAACAAATTAGACAAGAAACTAAGTTTGGGGGAAAACGTCGGGTGTAATAAGCTTCAGAAAAAAAGGAAAAAAAAAGAAAAAGAAAATAGAAATGAGTTGAGTCTTGTGGTGGGTTGAGGAGAAATACTCCCCATAAACACAAGTGTGAGATGGAGCGTAAAATGCACTCACCAACCATCTATCTAGAAAGAAAAGAAAAATAAAGAGAAGTCGAAAAATAAGGGCAAAGAGCCCCCGTCATTGAAAAAAAAGAGCATGAATACCCTATTCGAACCCCTAATCTTGGTAATTGTTTGATTTGAGTTGGAACTTGTTTGTTTTTCAAATTTTTGTGTTTATCCTGTATGAATCCTAATAAGAGATTGGTTATGTGTTGAATTTGAATTTAAATCAGTAGCATAGATGTTGACCACACACACACGATATTAGTGATGAGGCGTATAAGATTCGAGGAATTGATGAGAAATTATTGATGGTTTCTATTATGAAGTATTGTAGTGTATGCTTAATTGTTCTAAGGCCGAAGGAATAACTTTGATTCTGTGATATTGTTGGATTTAATGATTTTTAGTTAGATACATCTCATTGCATTGCATAGCATGTAGTTTGTTTTATGCTCAAGGGCTAGCACGATTTAAGTTTGGGGGATTTTGATAAGTGGATTTTATATCCGTGAATCGATGACCATTTTAAGAATAATCGTTGTTAATTCATTGCATTCATGTTCATTCTTACTTGTTTCTTGTTATTTCATATGTAGGGTGGTTGGTGTAGCGAATGATGCGAAAAGGAAGCATTTGGAGTATATTTGGGGCAAGTTTGGAAAATGGCACCAGCCAACTAACAGTGGCCATGCCCACCAAGGGCCTCGCTTTCGCGGAACCCCCATCATCGGGCGGGGTACCGTAGTCCGAGTGTCCTCGTTTGAAACTCTACCGAACATGGATTGTTATGACTTTGTGTGGCATGTGGACTCTAGTGGCTGAGGGACTTCGACTAGAACTCTGTGGTAGATATATATTGCTCTAAAAAACAATGAATTAAGCATCACGGATGGCAAAGTACATAGATTAATTCTAGTTTTTCATAGCAAGCTTTGGAGGAGTATTTTGAAGAGATTTTCGTGACGATTGAAGATTTAGGCTACGTGAAGGGTGTTTTTCACTATTCTTCTTCTTAGTCTTTTATTTGTAATTGAAAGAATGTTATCTTTGAATTATTCAGTTTTTATTTCATTCATTATGAACTAATTCGCTTTTTAGGCTTATGATGGATCCTTAAGTGAAATGATGATTTTATAACTTTGATTTCCAGTTCAATAAGTTATTTCCCGGTTTATCTATATTAATTTGAGCGTGAATTTTTGAATTTCCTAATCAATAATTCGTTGTGGATTTATATGGAATCGAGAGAGGATATTCGAATCTAGATTTAGTTAATATAACATTTTTCATGAATTTTGTGAATAGCAGAATTTTGATGAATGTTAAGGTAGAGATATGCTTGACATCGCATGTAATCGGATACAGAACTTAATCTTAAACCTTCTTTAATTATAATTCACATAGAGATATAGTGAGTTAGTTGATTAATGTGTTTAGCTTGTTTCTATCTACTTTGTGGATTTAATTAATACTTGCAGATTAGTGCATCGAGAGGTGGTTAGTACTACATTCGTGTTCTTGATTAATAAACTGGGATAGTGAATTGAATTGGAATAAATGTGTTGAAATCAGAGTAAAGCTTAGGGTGAAATCATAAGTCTAATTCTCCATTATTTGATTAAAATTCTGGATTTTGATATTTGCGATTGTTTTGTGATAGTTTATTTATTTATTAATTTAGTTTCTATATTTTTTAATCATTGAATTGAATAGTTTAATAGAATTAGGATTAATAGGAAATTGGTAATTGTAAAGTTAAATTTCTTACTAATTTTTCTTTGAGGGAACAATACTCTACTCATTACTATATTACTATTTGACCACGTATACTTGTGTGTTATGCGTATATAGATTTTACCCAACAATCATCATGTGGTCAAAGAGTTGCAACAGTTGTTAAATCGGCTCATCCGCACTCCATTTCACCCCAGCTCGTGCACATAGCCCACAACTGAGATAAGGATGGGGTAATCCTCCTTGAAGAGGTCCCCACAGACAACGACGAATGGAATGATGTATTATGAGGCCTGCATCTTTTGGACAATCCTTGATGATAGAGTACAATAATACAACCTTCTCTTTGGTAACATCACTTGTGTGCTTTGAAGGCATCAATTTAGCGTAAAAAAATGCATGCCATATCTTTCCATAATGACTAAGATCCTTGCTTGGAAAGTATGTACCCTTCGAGGACCATGAGGACTCTGGCTTGAATAACTCACTCAGTATTTGCTCATAATTCAGGCCATGGTCCTTATATGCCATATACTAACAAACAGCTAGAGATTGGAGATTGTAATAATCATTGATTTCTTGAACAGTAAACGACACCATTTTACCCCGAAAGAATGCAAACAATGGTGATTTATCTGGTGCATTGGCATATAACTCTTTCACTAAAGCCACCACTGTTGTTTCTGGTAGTTTGGTAAAGGTCCCCCTTCCCCTTTCTATTATCTAGTGGCCCATCTCACCATTAAACTCATCGAGGCTTAGTCCATGCTCTTGAATAAGGGATTTGGAGGCTAAGTATTCAAATCTGGTCGACGCCTCAGAAGTTATAAATTTTCTTATATCAAACTGTCGGACGGGGTGGACGATCCCTTACCCCATTTTCTTTTTGATGCTTTTGGCGTCATTGTGTATGTCGTTGAACTGTAGTTCTAAACATATCAAAACGTTCACATGACGGTTTACCCCCAAATCTCAGTTGTCTCAATGAATCCCCCCATTATAGTGTCTAGAATATATCCAGGTAGTCGACTGTTGAAACCAATATGACTCGGAACCATGCCAATCACTCTATGGATACCTTGTGTGCACTAAATTATATGTTCAAAATTTCCCCAACCTTAGTGTTCAACCTAACTTGCAAGTCACAAAGCAGTGTATAGCATTATACCTGATCAAATATAATAATTACCAATAACAAACATTTTATAGTTGAAGTAATTAGTCTAGCAATGAAAATCCCTAGTCACGCTTCCAACTTACCCAAATCAGATGAACAAGTGTCCAAATAGGCAAAGTATGTGGGTTTACTTAATGAGATGTCTGATGATCGACCACAACCCTAATGAATTTACCCAATTTCATGTAGAATGATTCAAGACGAGAGGAAGGCTGGAAGCACTTGGAGCCCTAGTTTGGGTCAAGTCCTTGATGAAATTTGAGAACTAGAGATCCCTTGAATTTGTGCGCAGTGATTTAGGCTAAGAATTTAGTCAAATTTGGTTTAACATCGAGATGGGGATCGGTTATTGGGGGTTAGGGCACTGGTGTGTTTGTGTTTGGAATGAAAAGGAAGTGTTTTAACTCGAATGAAAGAGGAATTTTAAAAACTGAAAACTGTGATTTATGTCGGGGCGAGGATTTTTGTTCAGGAAACTTCGTCGGGGCGAGGTTTGACAGAGGAGTCTGCACTTAGGAGCGATGAAAAGCCTGCTGGGGTGAAGTCTGGCAGAGAGCTCTGCGCCTAGGCGCAGTTTTATTTGTTAATTTCTCTGCTAGGGTGCATATACTATTTTCCTAAAAAAAATTCTTTTCCTTTCGGATCCACTTAATTGCTTAGAACATTAATCATACTTCCAATTACTTGTTTCCTCATGTTTTTTTATGTAAATTACTCTCCACATACTTATCTACTCATATGCGCACTGCCTTCATCCTTTCAAAACCTTACCTAATGGTTGTCTCGTGATTTACTCTTGTGAATGTTAATCTCAACCTTGAAATGATGATGATTAAATCAGATTAGGGTTCACGTGGAGAATGAATAAGAAAAGTTGTACTACAACAATACTATTCTAAACTTACTACAAATTTTCTAAGTGTGAAATTAAAAGAAAAACTAAATACTGATTGGGTTGTCTCCCATCAAGCGCTTGATTTTAAGTCTTTCATCCTGACTACTCCCTGTTTTTATGGTGAATTCGCGAGAGTGATAGAGGTCTTGTGTCGATCCACAATTCCACCCCAGTAATATTTTAATTGATGTGCGTTGACTTTAAATGTTTTGTCTTGATTTCACCAACTAATTCAACAAATACCATAGTAGGAAATACTTCTTTGATTATAATTGGGCCTGACTAACGTGATTTGAGTTTTCCCGAAAACAGTTGAGTAGCTCGGTTTGACCATGTTCAAGCTTTCGATCCATAATTTTCTTATCATCCCACCATTTGATTTTCCCTTTGTACAACTTTGCATTTTCATATGATTGAAGGCGAAACTCTTCCATCTCATTGAGTTGTAACAATCTTTTCTCGCCTGCTGCATGCAAGTCAAAATTTAATTTCTGAATAGCCCAATATGCATTATGTTCTAACTCCACGGGAAGATGGAAATCTTTTCCATACACCAATCGATATGATGACTACCCAATCGATATTTTATATGTTTTTCAGTATGCCCACAGTGCGTCGTCCAATTTAATTGATCAATCCTTCCGATTCGGGTTCACCATTTTTTCCAAAATACGCTTCACCTCTCTATTCGATACTTCGGCTTGACCACTAGTTTGGGGGTGGTAAGCAATGGCTATTTTGCGAGTGACTCCATACTTTGCAAGCAATGTTGAGAAGTATTTGTTGCAAAAATGAGCACCTTCGTCACTAATGATCGCCTGACGTGTACCAAATCTAGTGAATATGTTTTTCTAAAGAAACTGGAGGACTACCTTAGCATCGTTGGTGGGTAATGTGGATGCTTCGACCCATTTTGAAACATAGTCTACCACAACCAGAATGTACTCATTGTTAAATGACATGGGGAAGGTGTAAGACCCCAACTTTTAGGAATAAAGATTTAATTTTCTATAAATATCATTTTGAGTAATAAGGTGTGGATTTGATATAATGTTATGGTTGTGAGTAATATTTAAGAATTTTACAAAGTAAGCAAGTTGTTATAAAATATTCGTTTGGTTGGGAATATTCGCATTTACGACACAATCATTTGTAGACCCCACAATGTAATTCATCATCGTAATTAGAAAATGACAAAATAACTTTTATAAAAATAACGACAAAATTTTTTATCGTTAATCGTTGAAATACCCTTGGTAAAAATAAATGTACGCGTGGTTGCATAAGAAGCACCAGGTATTGTATATTATCTTTATTGATGCTTACGTGAGAAGTCACTCGGTTTTATTCAATTATTACAAAGAGTTGTTGTTGCAGATATCTCATATTATTGATGCAATTATTGTCACAAGATTATCTCGCATAATATTTTATATTATTAAATCAATAATTGAGACGACAAAAGTTATTCATATTATTATTTGCATTATTGATGATGATTAGAAAGTTCTGTCAAGGAAAGGAGTTTGGTTTATATAAATTTTGTTTTTTATGTATAATAAAATATATTATATTTTATATTTTATTATGGATAGTACTGTATAGTGTGCATAGTGCAGCATAGTAAAATCAAAAATTTTTGTTGAATTCGTCCGTGAATTCGCCCGAGAAATTTCTCCTGTGCACCCGTGATTTTCTAAATTTAAATAGTATCTTGCCATTCTCCTATTAATAGGATGTTTAGTTAGAAATGAAAATCACACCAGAATAAGAGAATTCTTGGTAGATGAGTAACTTTTAATTTAGAAATTTTTATATTGGATAGAGTAATTAATTTTTATTTTTAATTTAATAATTGAATCATATTGTCGATTAGAATATTATATTTTTTTTTTTAGAATAATAATGATTATTATTACGAATAATGATAAAGTCAACAATCGTCAGCTCATTACCTACAATTATCGAAATACGTAAACGAAATCAATAGACAAAAAATAATATAATTTGGTGATTTTATGTAAAAAATTTGTCATCTATATAATCCTTGTGTTTTAGAATTAGAGTTGCATTTTTAACATTTGTAAGCTAATTCATAATTTTTGAAACATAATACTAATACATATTTATTTACTTTAAATAAAAAATATATATAATTATCAGTATACTAATTAAAAGATAAGACTAATTAAAATATTTAGTCTTTCAAAAGTTAAATTAATTTTGAATTTTAAGAATTTAAAATTTGACTTATAAATAAAAACGTATCTCTATTTTGAAACAAAGTAATTATATATTTAACAAATCAATTATAAGTAACTACCGTAAAAAAAGATCACTACAATTGAACTCATGATTTTTTTTTTTTTTTATTTTACAAAGACATGTATTATTAGGGTCATTATTACTTGAGCTAATATGACAGATTTAGTTGAGTTAAACTTCCATCATAGCATCCTAACACCAGAAAAATGAGTTTTATATGATAATTTTGAGAAGTAAAATAAAAAATAATTATATATAACAAAATAAACAAAGGCATGAGCATGAGGCATAATAATTATTTAATAAAGTTAGAAGACTTTCAAAAAAAAAAAAGGGGGTCATGGTTTTCTTAAGCTCTCGTGGTTATTATCTAAATTACCTTTGTAATAAAAAAAATACAAAATACTAATAATCTTAAATAATTTTAATCTAGTCATGTTACTCAATATATGAAATCTATTGAAACATTTATATAGTGAGAAATAGAATTTTTAAAAATGAAATACATGATTAAAAAAGCATAGTGTGTCTATATGTAACTTTAGTTAAACACAAACACCCATATATTATATACTAAATTAGTGTTTACCTGTAAAAAGGACTAGCAAGAGAAGAACGCTAGCAAATGTAATGGAATACTTCATACTTAATTTTTTTTCAAGTGTCTCCAAAAAATAAGATATGTGATTTGTGAACAAAACCATTCAATTCCTACAATTTATAGCGCGAGAGGATAAAAGCTTCTTAAAAATTTTCTTTTAATTTTCTTCTATAAATATAAATGTGCAATTAATGCATTTATTTAGGATCTCTTTTAAAAATTGGATACTAATATAGCACATTATATATTAATGGCTGCACACCATATGCATAGTAATATTGTATTTAAGATATTGCAGTATTAGTAATACAAGCATTCAATGTATATTATTAGAGTACACATAATTATCAATATAAGATGCCTAGATATCTAACATCCTTGAGATTTATAAAATTTTTAGAATGTGATTATATGAATCAAATTTTGCATTTGTTATACACCTAAAAGTATTAGGATATATTTATTATATATGAATTAAATTTTGCATTATTATATACTATTTTTGAGAAACGATTATTATATACTTAAAAAGCACAAAAACAAATAATGACCAAGACCCCGAGATTATGAAAATTAAGTCACATGAATCAAATTTTGAATTAGTACATTGTACATACATAAAAGTAAAAGTAGTCAAAATATATAGTAATGATGATAGTGGTGGTGTCACCCTATATATATCGACTAGGTAGATTGTCAATTTTTCTAATAATGTTATTATCACATAAAAAAGAGTCATATATACATTACACACATGCATATTGTGCGCCCGCTAACATGTGTGGGGCCCGCAATATACATGTGTGTATATATAGTATTATGTGACACTTTTAATGTTATAAGAGCATTATTTATTTATTTTCTCTAATTTAAACCACAAAAGTGTGCTTGTTAAATATACTCATTTAATATCAAAATATGTAAATTTGAATCAATTCTAAATATATTTTGAAAATCAATCATTAGTGAAATGTTATTCAACTTTGTAGATATTTTTTAAAATTTAAGCGCATCTATACAATTGAGTAAATAAAGTAAGCTTGAGTTATGGAACAAATCATTGTCACTAATTTATAATTAATTAGTGATGTGAAATTACAATATACAATATACTATCTATATACAACTAGCCAAATTTATATATATATATATATATATATATATATATATATATATATATATCATGAGACCCCGAATTTTATGAAATGAAAGTATTCAATTTTTAATAATTATTCTATTTAGTAAATGGTTAAATTGATAAAAGGTTAAAGTTAAGGGTGATATGTGAAAATTTTTCAAAGTAAACAAGTTGTCATAAAATAACCTAGTAGTAAAGTAAAGAATACGATGTCTGTCGCATGGTTGCATAGTAGCACACGGTATTGATTATTGATGCTTACGTAAGAAGTCACTCAGTTATACTCAATTATTGCTACAGTAATTGTTGCATTATATCTCTCATATTATTGATTCAATTATTGTCACAGTATCATTTGCATAATATTTATTATTATTAAATCAATAATTGAGACGACAAAGTTATTCATATTATTATTTGCAATAGTGACAATGTCTAGAAGTTATGTCAGGGAGAGGTTTGGTCACCTAATTGCACGTCAATAAAGAGAAATCCTTATCGGAAAGCCCCCTCTTTCCTGGGAACGACCTGGTTGTTAAATATTATGAGTTATAATATTAATGATGAATAAGTTCGTGTTGATTAAAGATGAAATTGATAGTTCCATTGTGTGGGAATTATTAGTGTTAGTGAAAATCGACATTTATTTCGATAATAATTGATGTCCGGAGGTTATATTGACCAATCGGATATTAACTTAGGATAAATGAGCAATTAATTGCTATTGATTCACATGATTATAACTATTTGTTCACATGTGTGTACTATTGATTCACATTCATTTACTATTAGGGGAGTTGGTGCAAGATTGATAATACTTGCATGACTAAGTTAAAAATAGAGGTATAGAGGAAGGTACTATACTGTAATTATTTTTTTCACATGTTTAGAACTATTGAGTCACGTGATTTACTATTGATTCACATGATTTACTATTAGGGGAGGTGGTGCAAGTTTGATAATACTTGCAGGACTAAATTAAAAATGAAGGAAAAGAGGAAGGTATTATACTGTAATATTTTGAGCCCCAAAAAGTGCAATTATCGAAACTATATTTTCCTATAAAAAGAAGCTCATTCTTCCTTCATTTCTCACCAATTCACTAAAGCTATAGAGCAATTATTATAGAGGGAAATTATAGAGAGAAAGAAGAAGAGAAGTCTGCTACCTCACTATTCAAGTATCTAGTTTTCTTCTAAGGTAAGGGGTATTATTTCTTTCGTATTCATAAAGAGAGTTATTTTCTTTCAATACTCGTAAGGGTTGTTATTCCATTTTTTATTATTCTGTTAGAATAACCTGTCTGTGCGGTTTATCGCATTCCTGGTGAATTCTTCTGTTATTCCATTCTTTATTATTCTGTTGGAATAACATGTCTGTGCGGTCTATCGCATTCCTGGTGAATTCTTTTGTTATTCCATTCTTTATTATTCTGTTGGAATAACCTGTCTACGCGGACTACCGCATGCTTGGTGAATTCTTCTGTTATTCCATTCTTTATTATTCTGTTGGAATAACCTGTCTATATGGATTACCGCATGCATGGTGAATGATCCTTCATATTCATTCTTTATTAAATTGTGGAAATGATCTGTCTACGTGGATTACCGTGCATCATGTGTGAAAATCCATTTGCAGTTTCGTATATTCTATTATACTTGTATGAGATATCATTTCTTTTGTACTCCTCATGAAATATCATTTTCTTTGGTATTTTTTTATTTTATGAGTTACTATTCACGGGTTACAATTCACCCGGTTACTATTCACTCTGGTATTATTCACTCGGGTATTCGGGGCAGTTTTTATGCTGGAGTACTATTCACGAGTTACTATTCACCTAATTACTATTCACTCTAGTATCATTCACTCAGGTATTCGGGACACTTTTCGTGTTGAGGTACTATTCCCGGGGTAATATTCACGGGGTACTATTCACCCAAAAAATATATTTCTTTTCTGTCCCAATTATTTTTGGTACATGAATATTATTCTTGAGTTTTACTCTACAAAGTAGTATCATGTTGACAATTTAGACGTTATTGATTTCTGGATAAATTAAATTATAAATCTTTAAAATTTATCCTTGAACTTGTTTTATTGAATTATTATGTCATTGTCATCATCCTCATGCTTATATTGTGATGAAAGTCATCTTTGGCTTACGTGCATAGATGGACTTGGTATGATTATGACCAGGGATTATTCGGTATAATCATGACCATAATATAACGAATGATGTGATAAAAGTCCTCATTGGCCCGTAGTGCATTGATGGACAATTATTGATATGATTATAACCTTGGATTATTCGGTATAATCATGACTATTGATGATTACATGAATATCATTGGCCGTAGTGCAGGGATGATGTGATTATGTTGTTTATTTATTAAGCTGAGTCTCAGCGATAAAGTTGATGAATTTTTTTTTAAATCATAGAAGATGGTAGATTTTATGCTCTACTTGACTCTTCTAATGGATTGCTTATTTTCGCTACAGTTGTTGATCTAAAACTTATTATCTATTGTATTCTATCAGTTGTTATATTGTTGAAGGCTAAGGATAATTTATTTTGCATTATCTTAGTCATAATATTTCTTACTGGGCTATTTGAGCTCACCCTTTCTTTCATTGTTCTCTTTAGGAAATAAGAATATAGCTGGGACTAGTCGGGGAATGGAGTGATGGTCTAGGATAAATGGCTTTAGTAGTCCTCACTATTCTACGGAATAATGTGATAATAATTGTAATGAGGACACCATAGAGTGTGGATATTGTCTAGATGACAATATTCTTGTTTAAACTCTCAGCTATGTTTTGTCGTATTTTACACGACTGTTGTATAATTAAGTTGTATTTGAATTTATGTACCATGTATCTGGCGACTCAAGATGGGTGATGTATACCTGTTTTGGGGGAGTCACAGTTGGTATAAAAGCTTAGGGATATGATCCCTGGCTGAGGTGTGAGACTAGAAGTAAGAGGGGAGAGACAGGTAATTCCTTCGTTAGTATGACCTACCTAAATTTATTTGATATTTAATTGGTCAGTCAGAGTATAGGGATAATATGTGGTGTGACACCCCCAAATCCTAGTACTTCATTTCCTCAAGATTTGGTGTTCACTTAATCAAAATTCATTTTTAACTACCCAATCATAATAAAATTGAATAATAAAACCTGCCCATACAGGATTAAACTTAAATAAAAATATCGCAGGTTATCTTACCTTTAATTACAAACATTCAAATGCGGAAAATTAAATAAACTTCATTACAATCTCTAAATCAAAGTCTGATAATAAAACTATCAAAACTATTACAAGTCTTCAGTATTTGTTCATCTTTCCTTTTCCCTTACTGGTGCTAGGTACGTCACCCTTTTCAGCTTTAGCTGTAAAAAATTTTACAGGCAAGAGTGAGCAAACAAGGCCCACTTGGAATAACAACAAATAAATCATTGAACTTTTACATCAATTGCCAATACTAGGCTCAATAGAACTGAACAATGTGTTCTATTAACTTTCTAAAAATTATAACATTCACTGAGGATCTAATGTAAGACCCCGAAATTTTTTTAAATAAAAAGGAATTTCCTTTATTTATTATTTTGAAATAGTAAGGGTTGATTTGATTAATATGGATAGTTAAGGGTTAAATACGCAAATATTTCAAAATAAGCAAGTGGTTATAAAATATTCATTGTTGTTAGGAATATTCGTTTGGTCGTGGAATATTCGTGATCGTCGGAATATTCGATGCGACGGTAAGCGACCATGTGTGTGGGCCCCATAATGGAAAGCGATTGGATGAAGAAAACGACAAATATAAGTTGGTTAAAAATAACTTGCAGTAGTTATTACCAAGTTAAGATCGTTGGAATACCCGGTGGTTAAAATACGATGTCTGGCGTGGTTTTGCATGAGAGTACACACGGTATTGCATGATATTGTTGAATTATTGATCCTTACGTAAGAAGGCACTACTCAATAATTTTCACAGTAGTTATCGCTCAATATTTTATTTTATTGATTCAATAATTGCTTTGCGTTGATATTTTATATTATTGTTGTTCAATAATTGTCAACTTGCACATTATCTCCATTATCGGATCAATAATTCATATTATTTGAATAATATTATTAGATAGCATTATTGGCAATGTCTAGAAAGTTCTGTCGAGGAGAGGTTTGGTCACCTAATTGCGGCACCAAGAAGGAGAAATCCTTATCTTAAAGCCCCTCTTTCTCGAAACGGCCGGGTTGTAATCATAATTGTGATTCTGTAATATTATTTGTGAATAATTAATTATTGATTCATATGATAAAGAAATATTTATTTTATGTGGATATAAATGATGGATTTATTTATGTGGTTATAAATGAAGAAATTATTGTTGAGGTGTTTTATCAAGATTTTTTACAGATTGAGGTATTAAAAATTAAATCGTGGGTTTTGAGATATATTATGGGGTTATAATTTTTAATCCGACCGTTGATTGTGGTAATTTTTGGGTATGTTATACATACATAAGTTGAGTATATGTCCACAAATTTTGAACCGTTAAAAATGCACGAATGATTTGTTGTGAATTTTAAGAGGTGTCGGATTCGAAAATTAGGTTTATAATTGATTTTGGTGGAAAATTCTAGAATTGAGTGGGCCCCACTTGTGGTCGGTGAAGAAATGTGCTGAATTTTATTTCAAATGTGGTGGGTGGCAATAGTAGCGGTAAAGCCATCGTAGCAGTCGAAGTCTGCTTTTTACGGGCTAACATTTTCCTATAAATAGAGGGCTAAGTTAGAATTGAAAATCACACCGTAAACAAAGTTTTCTCTTTCTCTCTATATTGTTGAGCGTATTTTGTGAGTATTTAGATACTTTGAGAGTTCTTGCTTAAAGACAAGTTTCATTCAAAGATCACTTCCGACCTTTCCTTCCGAAGCACCGATTCTTTGAGGTAAGGGATATTATTTTTTTTCAGAATGATATTATTTCTTCAATATCATTATACCGAAATGTTGATCTGAAGTTTTTATCAAATTTGGAACTTTTCATGTCTGGGTTACTATTCATGAGTTACTATTCACGAGTTACTATTCATGAGTTACTATTCACGAAGTTACTATTCACGAGTACTATTCATGAAGCGTGAAAATATTTTTTTGTGGAATTTCTATCTTTTGGTGTTCGGAGTTACTATTTACGATACTACGACACTATTCACGATATCTGACTATTCACGATATATGGCACTATTCATAGAAAAATGAAAATTTTTCTTTTTGTCCAAAACATCTATTCGGATACTAGCTTTGATTGTATCCATGTTTTGATCATTCTTGAATTTTACACCACTATGATTATTTTGAGGTATTGTTGGACATGGATAAAACAAAGTACTTAATCATTAATCCTTAATCCTTGTCATTTTGTTTCAATCGGATTCGTTCTTTAAAAATATTTTTCATCATCCTCGCCTTAAATGATGATATTATTGAATATCTTTGGCTCAGTAGTGCAAAGATGAATGATTTCTGAAGAATATCTTTGGCCTCAGTAGTGCAAGATGAGCAGTGTTTAAATGAACATGACTTAATCGATGAATATCTTTGGCCTCAGTGCAAAGATGAACAGTGTTGAGATGAACATGACCGATCGATGAATATCTTTGGCCAGTGCAAAGATGAATGTTTGATTTGAGATGAATATTGATTGATGTTACAGGGATAAAATATTGATGATGGATCGTTAAATTCATAGATTATAGTAGATTTCATTCTCTACGTAACTCTTCTATGAATTATTATTTCACGCGAATATTGATCTCGAAACTTGTTGTCTATCATTCTATTAAATTTTTCCTGTTGAAGACTAACGATAATTTGTTGTATATTATCTTAGTCATAATATTCTTTATCGAAATAGTTGAGCTCACCCTTTTCCTTTTTGTTCCATTCTTCTCGTGAGGCGAGAAATATAGCGAAAATTTAGCCTGGGGTATGGAATGAAGGTTTTAGAAAGGATTGTTTAGTAGTCCTCACCATTTTTGTAAAATAATGTATCAATAAATGTGATGAGGATTTATTTGAGTATAAATATTGTCTAGAAGATAATATTTGTATTTAAACTCACAGCTTTCTTGTTGTAATAATAAAGTTGTAGTTGTTTCGTACCATGTATTGACAACTCGTAATGGGTGATGTATACCTATTTTGGGGCGTCACGGTTGGTATCGAGCTTAGGGATATGATCTCTGGCGGAGATCGGGAATAGAACTAGGAGGGAGAGAGACGTAAATCCTTCGCTAGTGTGTCCTACCTAAGCTTATTTGTTAGTTGGTCGATATATAAGGGATATTATGTGATATATTGATTTCCTTAATTAACCCTTGTTTTATGATGATATTTGAGAATGTCGACCGAGAATATTAACAGTGGTGTAAATGAGACCGTGGAGATGCTGTCAGACTTACAACGAGGAGAACGTGCAACAGTCGGCAATGTTCCTCCCCCGTGAACAACACCATGGAGCGAGATGATGAACGAGGGATGTTTAGAAGTTTTTGCGCTTCATGCAAAATCGACGAGGAGACTCGTGTTCAAAATACGAGGAGGAAATGATAGCAATTCACGGGTTGTCACAAACCAAGCGATTCAAAGAGTTGGGACCACCGAATTTAAGGGAAAGCCAGATCCGATCATGGCGGAAACATGGGTCAAGCAAATTACCAAGATATTCGATGTCTTGGGATGCACGGAGAACGAAGGTTCCATTCGCCACCTTTATGTTCCGTGGCGGCAGACTATCGGTGGGAGTCTCATGAAGCGTACCCATCCAAATTTTTCAAAGATGTCTTGGGAGACGCGTTTGAGAGACTATTTAATGACAAATACTTTCCCGAAAGTGTTCGTGTATATGAAGGAAGTGGAGTTCATCGATTAGAGCAAAACAACATGACGGTTGTCTCTCGAAGACGAGGCAAAGTTTGCGAGTTATCGAGTTTTGCACCTCATTTGGTGGAGAATGAGGAACGATGACGCGGATGTTTCTTAGAGGTTTGAAACCCGGCATACGCCAAAGATCTCATTTCTCATAAACTTTCTCTTTATTCGAGATGTTGTAAACAGGCTCAATTATTAGAGCGAGATAACGAGTACGGTCAACTGAGAGACCATAACCGAGGATCGTACGGAGATAGCGATCAATGTAATAATGATAACTGCGGAGAAAGAAAGCGAATTTAACAGAAATGGTAACCACTCGGTGGTAATCATGGTCATGAAAATGTAAGAAGCGAGTCGGGAGGAGATTTTAAAAAGAGGAGATTTAACAACGACTATGTGAAGACGACAAAGTCTTGCAACAAGAATCGGTTCTAAGGGAGGAGATCGACCACCCGGTCATATATACTACAATGCGAAAAAGAGGGACATATCGGTCAAACCGCCCTGACAGCTCAAGGTATGCTATAGTTGTGGAAAGGAAGGACATATCGCTCGAGATTGTACGCAGTAGCGAAACCTAGTTCAATGGGGACGGTGACTCAAAAGATCGTCCCGAGAAAAGTCAAAGTCAACGATTCCGGAAGAAGCGTTTGTTGTGATCGTCATAATGCGAGAACCCAAACGAGGTGATCACGGGTAAGCTATTTATAAATTCTTGCGAAGTTTATACCTTACTTGATACCGGTATACCCATTCATTTATCTCTCCCGCATGTGCTCAACGTTTAAACTTGACTCGGAGAAATTAGACTTTGATCTATCTGTGGAAACTCCGTTAGAGAAAACTTTCATCACATCCACTCGCTTATAAATCTTGTTTGATTCAAGTTGGCACCATTACCTTACCCGCTTGACCTTATCTCTTTAAAGATACTTGCTTTTGATGTGATTTTAGGGATTGATTGGTTAACTACTCATCATGCCAAAATTGATTGTTTTCGTAAGGTTGTTAGTTTTCATATTCCTAACCAACCTTGTTGTGATGAAATTCAAGCAACTAAACCATTAAAATCAATCACCGTCATATCTAATCATAAAGCTATTCGTTTATTGAAAAACGGATGTCAAGCTTTCTTAGCCCATGTTATGGATTTGAATAAAGACACGTCAAATTTGAATAATATTCTGTTGTTATTGACTTTCCGACGTATTTCAAGAACTTCCCGGTCTACCCCGAACGTGAAGTTGAATTCTTTATTGATCTTGAACCCGCACAAAGCCCATTTCTAAAACCCCATATCGAATGGCTCCTATTGAACTTCAGAGTTAAAGGTCCAACTACAGAAATTATTGGACATTGGTTTCATTCGTCCCCAGTACATCTCCTTGGGGTGCTCCTGTTTTTATTTGTAAAGAAGAAAGACGGAGTATGCGACTTTGTATTGACTATCGGAATTGAACCATGTCACCATCAAGAATAGGTATCCTCTACCTCGTATTGATGACTTGTTTGACCAATTGCAAGGCACAATTCTTTTCAAAATCGATCTTCGCTTACGGATATCATCAATTTGAAGATTAGAATCGAGGATATTCCAAAGACCGCCTTGAGAACTCCGGTATGGGCATTATGAATTCTTAGTCATGTCTTTCGGACTAACTAATGCTCCTGCGGCTTTCATGGATATGATGAACCGAGTATTCAAGGAATATTTGGATCGGATTCGTTGTTGTCTTTATTGATGACATCCTTATATATTCCAAAAGTCGTGAAGATCATGAGCACCATTTGAAGTTGGTACTCCAAAGGCTTCGTGAAAACCAACTATATGCCAAATTGAAGAAATGCGAGTTACGGCTTGAGGAAGTAGCATTTCTTGGGCATGTGGTGTCAAAACATGGAGTATCTGTTGATCCGTGAAGATTGAAGCAATACAAAGTTGGAGCAACCAAAGTCGGTGATCAAGTATCGTAGCTTTTGGGCTTAGGCCGGTTATTATCGGAGATTCGTGGAAGGGTTTTCTCGAATCGCTACTCCATTAACTCAAATAACTCGAAAGGATCTGAAAATTGCTTTAGAGGCGAAGAATGCGAGAAAAGTTTCCAAGAGCTTAAGAGGAGACTTATTTCGAAGACTGTTCTAACAATACCATCCGGTTCGGATGGATTTGTTATCTACAATGATGCTTCGAGCAAAAGGGTTAGGATGTGTTCTCATGCAACGTGGGAAATTCATAGCCTATGCCTCGCGACAACTTAAAGAGTATGAGAGGAATTATCCTACTCATGATCTAGAGTTAGCGTGATCGTTTCATGGCTTAAAGATATGGAGGCACTATCTATATGGGGAGAAAGTGGAGATATATTCAGATCATAAAAGCCTTAAATATTTCTTCACTCAAAAAGAACTCAACATGCTGGCGTGACGTTGGCTCGAGCTATTGAAAGACTACGACCACACTATTCAATACCACCACGTAAAGCGAACGTGGTAGGCGACGCGTTGAGTAGAAGATCATATGCGGGAGCGAAAAGCGATGATGTCAAGTATACGCATAGAGCCAACTTTAATAGAAAAAGTTAAGGTTGCTCGAGCCACCCAGGCCCGAAAGTCGATGCGTATGAAGAAGAAAGTACAAGAAGGAGCTATTAGGAAGCGAGAATTGATGAAGAAGGAATACTTGAGTCCACTCTAGACTTTGTGTTCCTAACGACTCGATTTGAAGTACAAGATTATGATGGAGGCACACAATACACCATTTGCAATCCATCCTGAAGTACTAAAATGTATCGTGATCTTCACATACATTTTGGTGGAATAATATGAAGAGAGAGATTGCAAAGTTTATCTCGATGTGTTTAACTTGCTAACGTGTAAAGGCGGAGCATCTAGTACCTAAGGGTCCGTTGCAACCACTTGAGATTCCTAAATGGAAGTGGAACACATTACCATGGATTTCGTTACGGGTCTTCCTACGGTTTCTCAAGGCATCAATGCTATTTGGGTTATTGTTGATAGATTAACCAAGTCCGCTCATTTCTTGCCGATACGGAGACTTATTCACTTGAACGTCTTGCTAGTATGTGTGCGTAAATGAGATTGTGAGGTTGCATGGCATGCTGTATCCATAGTTTCGGATCGTGACCCAAGATTCACTTCAAGATTTTGGGTTAGCTTGCAAAAAGCTATGGGCACGGATTTTGCGATTTAGTTGAAGATACCATCCCCAAACAGACGGACAATCGAGAGGACTATTCAAACTCTTGAAGATTTATTAAGACTCGTGTCCTGAACTTCAAGGCGGTTAGGATAAGTATTTACCATTGGTGGAATTCTCCTACAACAACAAATTATCGAGCAAGTATAGGTGTGGCTCCATTCAAGCATTATATGGGCGAAAATGTCGTTCTCCATATGTTGGGATGAGGTGGGTGGGTGAAGCAACATTGTTGGGACCCGAAAGTTAGTACGTATATGACTCACCGAAAAGATCCAAATGATTCGACAACGATATACAAACGGCTCAAGATCGACAAAAGAGTTATGCGGATCTTCATCGAAAGGACGTGGAATTTAATGTAGGGGATCATGTATTGTTGCGAAGTTGCTCCATGGAAGGGAGTTACAAGATTTGGGAAGAGAGGAAAGCTCAATCCACGATTTATTGGTCCATTTCAAATTCTTGACCGAAAGTAGGAAATGTAGCCTATAGACTTGCGTTACCTCCGAGTATGTCTCCGTGTTCATAATGTGTTTCACATATCATGTGCCGTAAATATGTGAAAGACCCGAACCACGTTATTGAGTTAGAACCCCAGGACGAGATAAGTCAAGACTTAACGTATGAGGAGGTACCTATCAAGATCTTGGATAGGAAGGAGCATGTCCCTCTGCCATGAAAGGTCATACCACAAGTTAAAGTTTTGTGGAGGAATCATGCTATAGAGGAAATGACACCGGAATTGAAAGCGAAATGAAAGCGAGGTATCCTCACCTTTTGAAACACCAGTATCGTGACGTCCAATTTCGAGGACGAAATTTCATAAGAAGGGAGGTTGTAAGACCTCAAATTTTTTAAATAAAAGGAATTTCCTTTATTTATTATTTTGAAATAGTAAGGGTTGATTTGATTAATATGGATAGTTAAGGGTTAAATACGCAAATATTTCAAAATAAGCAAGTGGTTATAAAATATTCATTGTTGTTTGGGAATATTCGTTTGGTCGTGGAATATTCGTCTTTATGTCGGGGAATATTAAATGCGACGGCAAGCGACCATGTGTGGGCCCCATAATGAAAAGCGATTGGATGAAGAAAGCGACAAATATAAGTTGGTTAAAAATAACGGCGTAGTTATTCTGAATTAAGACCATTGGAATACCCGGTGGTTAAAATACGATGTCGGCGTGGTTGCACAAGATGGCACACGGTATTGCACGCATATTGTTGAATTATTGATCCTTACGTAAGAAGGCACTTACTCAATAATTTTCACGGTGAGTTCTTGCTCAATATTTTATTTTATTGATTCAATAATTGCTGCGTTGATAATTTATATTATTGTTGTTCAATAATTGTCAACGCACATTATCTCCATTATCGGATCAATAATTCATATTATTTGAATAATATTATTAGATAGCATTATTGGCAATGTCTAGAAAGTTCACATCGAGGAGGGTTTGGTCACCTAATTGCGGCCAAATGGGAGAAATCCTTATCTGAAAGCCCCTCTTTCTGAGGAGCTACTGGTTATCATAATTGTGATTACGTAATATTATTTGTGAATAATTAATTATTGATTCATATGATAAAGAAATATTTATTTTATGTGGATATAAATGATGGATTTATTTATGTGGTTATAAATGAAGAAATTATTGTTGAGGTGTTTTATCGATTATTTTGCAGTTGGAGGTATTAAAAATTAAATCGGGGTTTTTGAGATATATTGCATGGGTTATAATTTTTAATCCGATAGTTGGATTGTGGTAATTTTTGGGTATGTTATACATACATAAGTTGAGTATATGTCCACAAATTTTGAACCGTTAAAAATGCACGAATGATTTGTTGTGAATTTTAAGAGGTGTCGGATTCGAAAATTAGGTTTATAATTGATTTTGGTGGAAAATTCTAGAATTGAGTGGGCCCCACTTGTGGTTGGTGAAGAAATGTGCTGAATTTTATTTCAAATGTGGTGGGTGGCAATAGTAGCGAGTAAAGCCATCGTGCTGGCAGTCAAGTCTGCTTCGGCGGGCTAACATTTTCCTATAAATAAAGGGCTAAGTTAGAATTGAAAATCACACCAGAAACAAAGTTTTCTCTCTTTCTCTCTATATATTGTTGAGCGTATTTTGTGAGTATTTAGATACTTTGAGAGTTCTTTGTTCAAAGACAAGTTTCATTCAAAGATCACTTCCGACCTTTCCTTCCGGCTTTGATTCTTTGAGGTAAGGGATATTATTTTTTTCGTAATGATATTATTTCTTCAATATCATTATCTTTGAAATGTTGATCCGAAGTTTTATCAAATTTGGAACTTTTTCATGTCAGGTTACTATTCATGAGTTACTATTCACGAGTTACTATTCATGAGTTACTATTCACGAGTTACTATTCACGAGTACTATTCATTAAAGCGTGAAAATATTTTTTTGTGGAATTTCTATCTTTTGGTGTCTGAGTTACTATTTACGTACTCAAGACTATTCACGATATCTGACCTTATTCACGATATATGGCACTATTCACCAAAAATGAAAATTTTTCTTTTTGTCCAAAACATCTATTCGGATACTAGCTTTGATTGTATCCATGTTTTGATCATTCTTGAATTTTACACCACTATGATTATTTTTTGAGGTATTGTTGGACATGGATAAAACAAAGTACGAATCATTAATCCTTAATCCTTGTCATTTTGTTTCACTTTGGATTCGTTCTTTAAAAATATTTTCATCATCCTCGGTCTTAAATGATGATATTATTGAATATCTTTGGCTCATAGTAGTGCAAAGATGAATGATTTCTGAAGAATATCTTTGGCACAGTAGTGCAAAGATGAACAGTGTTTAAATGAACATGACCAAATCGATGAATATCTTTGGCTGTAGTGCAAAGATGAACAGTGTTGAGATGAACATGATCGATCGATGAATATCTTTGGCTTTAGAGTGCAAAGATGAATGTTTGATTTGAGATGAATATTGATTGATGTTACAGGATAAAATATTGATGATGGATCTGTTAAATTCATAGATTATAGTAGATTTCATTCTCTACGTAACTCTTCTATGAATTATTATTTCACTGCGAATATTGATCCGAAACTTGTTGTCTATTGTATTCTATTAAATTTTCCCTGTTGAAGACTAACGATAATTTGTTGTATATTATCTTAGTCATAATATTCTTCTTGAGCTAGTTGAGCTCACCCTTTTCCTTTTGTTCCATTCTTCTCGGGAGGCGAGAATATAAGCGAGTACGAGCTCTGGGGTATGGAATGAAGGTTTTAGAAAGGATTGTTTAGTAGTCCTCACCATTTTGTAAAATAATGTATCAATAAATGTGATGAGGATTTATTTGAGTATAAATATTGTCTAGAAGATAATATTTGTATTTAAACTCACGAGCTTCTTGTTGTAATAATAAAGTTGTAGTTGTTTCTGTACCATGTATTGACAACTCAGAATGGGTGATGTATACCTATTTTGGGGGCGTCACATCTAATGACCATGAATTATGTCCACAGTTATAAGTAATCTTTCAACTTTAACTTTAACAGTCATAAGACTATAAGGACTCCACGTACTTAGGGGGATCAACCCTTCGTACAATGTATTGTGCACAACCATTTCAACGCTAAGCGTAAACCTCTAATAAAAGAGTTGTTCATCTCAGTATTTAGAATACAAGTCCGCACCAAAGTAGGTTTGGTTTGGATACATTAAAGGGTAATTTAGAATTCAACGATCGTCAACTAAGGATTAGTTGAATACAAAAGCAATAACTGTATGCTATGGAACAATCATAACTGAATCAACATTTATAAATTAGTACCATGCTTTAGGAATAATCTAATAGCATAAACATTTAATAACCATAATATAAATTGCTTGAACAATATTAAGTCAAGGTTATTGAGAATTGGATACTAAGCATGCATAGTGAATAGTAATTTGAACGATAAAGTTGTTCAATACTAGAATATTAAAATAGAACAACTCGCATGCTAAATCACAAGTTACATATTAAAGAAACTTTCTCAATAATAAAATATAAGATTTGGAATTCTTGTATCCTCATGAACCAATAGATACAAGAGCTTTATCAATAATAAACAATCTAGCTCTACGAAAGTGTAGAGTTAGCAACTTGTGTAAGTGAAATTGAATTAGAAGCAATAACGTACTCAACGAAATTAAACTTGCACAACGAAGTTTTAGAGTTAGAAAACTTGCTTTTAGCACAAGCTAAACCTTACAACTTAAATCAATACCCTATACATATGTCATCATGAGATAATTAGTCATTACCAACATTTTATATCTATATAAACAAAAATATACATCATGTAAGTCAAATTACCCATTCACATAATCAAACTATGTTAATACTAGTTAATACTTGATAACATGCTCATTCATAGTTTAATACTACTGAAATTATCATTTAACATTCCTATTGTTAACGCATAACATTTATTTTCAAAATTTGTGTAATAAACTAAAGCTGCTGAGACCATTACGCTAACTTTCATTATGCCATTCCATATTTACATTGTGGTTGTGTTGTGTGGCCTGAATCTAGCGTTATGGGCATGAAGTCACAAAGCCAAAGATTGGCCCTGCGGCATGGCGTCGGCCACTATGACACGAGATTTATCTCATTTGGTCAGATCTGCAAGGCCAGAGTCCGAAACTTCGGCGACGACTAAGCTCGGCAATAGTATGAACAAAAAGCCAAATTGGCCTACAAGCTCCGATCTAATAGACTAATTAACATGTAATTCATACAGAGACTTCATGTAATCATATTATGAAGACTTCTAACATGATTCTACCCATAAAATAACATAAACATCAAATTTACAACACCCAATTTCAATGTTTTTTGGCAAAACTCCATTTTGATGTTTTCAATGAAAATCAACACTTTGTGATTTTGTTTTTCAACCAAAACAAGTAAATTCAAAATATCATGGTTATGATTATATATACTCTATCAAATTTAATAGTCAATTTATATATATTAACAATTAATCAAACCTTAATTTCATTTTAAACTAAGCCATACTCATATATTTTTCATATGAACACTCTATAATATATTTTTCTTCACAAATTGTATGCATACATCAATTTATTGACTATGCTCATATATAAACTAATGACAATAGTTTCATGACACTAATTTATCATATAAAGCCATATATAACCAACAATTTATCCTTCATGAAGATTTTTACAAGGAACTTTTAGAAGAGGAAAACTAAACTATAACAATAAAAGATTGAGTGCCTGCCTTTGATTAAGAAGATGATAGTTATTCTCAAGCTTCTTCTCTCTAATTCCTTTCTCAAAAATCTGTTAGAATCACTCACTTTTCTCTCTATAGTTTTCTTCTTCTTTCCCTTTTTCTTCTTCTGAGTTTTCTTTCTTCCTAACTCTAACATACGTAGAATAATATAACGTATATAGTAATAATATATATTAAATATATAATATAACTCTAGATATAAATTATATCAGTTATGTAAGTTTTGAAAATCAAAAGTCATAAGACTTGTTTGGTTAAGCTAATAAAAACAACCCATTAACCCTTACACCTTGTTTGGTAAACTGAATTAAAACAAATGGATTAATCCTTATACCTTGTTTGATAAAACATCATTAGATTAAGGACTTAATATGAAATAAGACATTTTTGGCAAAACTAAATTAAACTCTTTTAATTTATTTTAATAATTCCTTTATAAGCAAGGTTATTTGTCACACTTCTTATTAAATTAAATAATCAATTTAATCAATTTAATCAATTAAAATATTGATCTATTAAATTACTTTAACACATAATTCAATATCACATAAATTATAATTTTATTCAACCAACTAACACTTTATTTTAATCACAAATTCCAATTAAAATACTATAATTTATTTAATCATTATAAGCTCTCTAGCTTACTTATTAAATTAAATTAGTATATAATCTTATAGCAATTAATTTTCTTAGCTCCTTAATTATTTATTCAACAAATAATTAACAAAATCACATCAACTCAAATTGCCATTAAATACTTATATAATTCAATAAATATTTAATATTGAAAATAAATATTTAATATTTAATTATTTATTCAACAAATAATTAACTAAACCAAATCAACTCAAATTGAACAATTATTTATTCAACAATAAACATATCCATTAAATACTTATATAAATCAATAAATATTTAATATTACACTTTAAAATTCTCGAATGTTACATCATTCCTCCTTACAAGGATTCTCATCCTCGAATCACAAATTCAAACAAATCATTCGTTACATTCTTCCCTACTTATAAAGATTATGTCCCCAGAATCGAAGACACTGATTAAACAAATAACTCAAGGTACTCTTTCAACATTTTCTCTTCAAGTTCCCACGTAGCTTCTTCAGCGTTGTGGTTCCTCCATATCACCTTCACAGAAGGTATCACTTTATTCCTGAGCACTTGTTCTTTCCTGTCGACTATCTGGATAGGAACCTCTTTATAAGACAAATCTTTCTCGAACTGCAACGGTTCATACTCGATCACATGTTTGTAGTCGGGTTTATATGGTCGTAACACCAAAATGTGAAAAACATTATAAATGTTTTCCAACTCTAGAGGTAGAGCTACCTCGTAAGCCCCTTCTCCCACTCTTCGCAGCACTTCAAAGGGTCTAATAAACCTCGAGCTTAGCTTTCCCTTTTTACCGAAATGAATTTTCCCCTTCTAAGGAGAAACTTTTAGGAATACAAAAGTTCCTCAATTGAATGCACGATCTTGTCTGTGTTGATCAACATACTTTTTCTGTCTGTCTTGAGCTGCTACCAATCTTGTCCTGATGAGTTTGACAATGTCAACAGTTTGTTGCACTAGTTCCGGTCCTAGCATTTGACGTTCACCGACTTCATCCCAGCACAGTGGAGTTCTACACTTTCTGCCGTACAATGCCTCATAAGGTGGCATGCCGATGCTCGCGTGGTAACTGTTGTTGTAAGAAAATTCCACTAACGGTAAATGTTCTTCCCAGCTTCCTTTGAAGTCCATGACACATGCTCTTAGCATATCTTCTAATGTCTGAATTGTTCGTTCGCTTTGACCATCTGTTTGTGGATGATAAGCCGTACTCATTTGCAACTGTGTCCCCATGCATTCTTGTAGTCTCTTCTAGAAATTTGACGTGAATTGCGGATCTCTATCGAACACAATTAACACTGGCACTCCATACCTCGAAACGATCTCTTTGACGTACAATCTTGCCAACTGATCAAGATTGAATCTAATCTTTATTGGTAGAAAGAGCGCTGATTTCGTCAGTCTGTCCACTATCACCCAAATCGCATCGCATCCTCTCTGAGTAGTTGGAAGACCCACCACAAAATCCATCGTGATGTGTTCCCACTTCCATTCTGGTATTTCCAACGGTTGGAGTAATCCGCTGGGTCTTTGATGTTCGGCTTTTACTCTTTGACATGTCAAGCATTTCGCTACGCATTCTGCAACATCCCTTTTCATATTCGGCCACCAAAAATGTCGGTGCAAATCTTTATACATTTTCGTGCTTCCTGGATGAATTGAATATCTTGAGCTATGAGCTTCGGTCAAAATTTCTTCTTTCAGCTCTGGTGTTGCTGGAACCCAGATTCTTCCCTCAAACCGTAGTAGTCCTTCGGTATCGATTTTGTATTTTACATCACTACCCTCAATCAGATTCTCTTTTATTTTCCAACACTCTTCATCTTGTAGTTGAGCATCCTTCACTTTGTCCACTAAAGTTAGACCAACTTCTATCTAGAATAGATGTTCGTCAGATTCTTTTGGAATTTTGATTTCCAACTCCAGTTTTGTCATTGCTGAAATGAGTTCCTCCTGAGTTGTTATCAGCATCAACTTTTCCCGACCTTTCCTGCTTAAAGCATCTGCAACCACATTCGCTTTGCCCGGATGACAAAAGATTTCACAATCGTAATCTTTTATCAATTCCATCCACCTTCTTTGACGCATGTTCAAATCCTTCTGAGTGAAAATATACTTCAGACTTTTGTGGTCTGTGTAGATCTCACATTTTTCTCCATAAAGATATTGTCTCCATATCTTTAGAGCAAATACAACTGCAGCCAATTCCAAATCATGAGTCGGATACCCTTTTTATAATCCTCCAGTTGTCTTGATGCATACGCAATAACTTTGCCGTTCTGTATAAGAACACAACCCAACCCTTTGTGTGAGGCATCACTATACACTACAAAGTTTTCTGTATTATCTGGTAATGCCAACACAGGTGCCATACTTAGCTTTTTCTTCAAATCTTGAAAACTTTCTTCACATTTCTCTGTCCAAACGAATTTTACAACTTTCCTTGTCAAAATTGTTAGCGGAGTGGCTATCTTAGAAAAATCTTGAATAAATCTTCTATGATAACCAGCCAGTCCCAAGAAACTCCTCACCTCCGAAGGTATCCTTGGTTGTTCCCAATTGATTACATCTTCCACTTTTGATGGATCCACTGAAATCCCATCTTTGTCAATCACATGCCCCAAAAATTGTACACGGTCGAGCCAAAATTTGCACTTAGAGAATTTTGCATACAATTTTTCCTTTCTTAGCGTTCCCAATGTTAAACGTAAGTGTTCCAAGTGTTCTTCTTGAGTTTTGGAATACACTAGAATGTCATCAATAAATACCACTACAAACTTGTCTAAAAATGGTTTAAACATCCTGTTCATCAAATCCATGAATGCAGCAGGGGCATTAGTTAAACCAAAAGACATCACTAGAAACTCGTAATGTCCGTATTGAGTTCTGAATGCCATTCTAGGTATATCCTCCTTTCTTACCTTTAATTGATGATACCCACTTCTCAAATAAATTTTCAAGAAATATTTAGCACCCTTCAACTGATCAAACAAGTCATCTATTCTAGGCAACGGATACCTGTTCTTAATAGTGACCTTGTTTAACTCCCTATAATCAATGTAAAGACGTATTGTTCCGTCCTTCTTCTTCAAGAATAAAACTGGCCCTCCCCACGACGATACGCTTGGTTGAATATATTTCTTGTCCAGCAACTCTTGCAACTGTACCATCAGTTCCTTCATTTCTACCGGAGCCATTCTGTACGGGGCCTTTAATATCGGTTCTGTTCCCGGCGCTAAGTCGATCACGAACTCAATTTCTCTGTCAGGCGGATGTCCTAGAAAATCCTCTGGAAACACGTCTTCGAATTCCCTCACTACTGGTATTTCTTCTAGTTTCACACCCTTCTTCTGAGTATCGACTATGTATGCTAAATAACCCACACAACCTTGACTCAACAATTTCTTGGCTTGCATAGTCGTCAGACATTTTATTTGTCTAGGTGACTTGCTAGCATGAAATACTACTTTTGACGGAGTCATAAGGTTTACACACTTCTTTTGGCAGTCAATTACCGCTCTGTATTTGAACAGCCAATCCATTCCCAAAATTACATCAAATTCCCCGAGTCTAATCGAAATCAAATCTACCAACAAGATATTCTCCTTAATGTTCACCCTACAGTTCTTGTATACGAATCTAACAGGGATTACTTCCTTATTCGCAATTTCTATGTTCAAAGAAAAATTCAGTTCTTCTCTAGGAAATTCTAACCTCTTAGCAAATTCATCAGATATAAACGAGCAAGTAGCACCCGAATCAAATAATATATATGCATTAATATCATTGATTGGGATAATACTTGACACCACATCTTTTGATTGCACAGCATCTTGCACAGTCATGTTGAAGGTTCTGGCTGTGGATTTATTTGATGTTGCAGGTCCTGCAATGGCCCATATACCTCCATTGTTACCTCCATTGCTTCTGGTTGTCACTCTGTCCTTCTTCTTAGGGCATTCACGAGCAAAGTGATCCTTGGATCCACACGTGAAGCACACATTCTTCTTAGGTGGAGTACAATTTGGGGCGATGTGACCCTCCTGGCCATAATTGAAGCAAACTCGTTTCCCCATCAAGCACGCACCCTTGTGAAATTTCCCGCATGTCGCACATGCTTCAAACTTTTTGTTTTGCTGGTTACCCTGCTGATTTCTAGCACCCATGTTCCCATTCCACTTCCTCTTCAAGCTGTTGTTGTTGTTGTTGTTTCCACCGCTACCACCTCCATTCTTAATCTCATTTTCATTCTTCTTCTTCTTCTATTCCTGATTGAACTTTGTCACTGCCTCGCCTCCACCTTCAGCGAGTACTTCCTTCTCCATCGCTGCTGCAAACGTCTTCAACTGGAACATGGAAACCCTCTTGTGTGACTGGGCTTCATCCCTATTCAAACCTTTTTCATTGCGTTCATCTCATCTTGACACGATATGGCGCAAACCTCGCCAATTCATTGAATTTTGCGGCATACTCAGATACCATCATCGTTCCCTGCTTTAATTCCAAAAACTGCACTTCTAACTGACTCTTTGAACTCTCCGGGAAATAGGTCTCGAAGAACAACTCCTTGAACCTATCCCAGGTCATCACTTCTGGCCCTTCACGAGTTTTATTGGCCTACCACCAATAACTAGCTTCTGCTTTCAACATGAATGTTGCGAAAGTAGCCTTCTGGTCATCCCTTACCCTAGCGACATCGAATACCTTTTCTATCTCCATAATCCAGGTTTGTGCTTCGACTGGATTCATGGACCCACGGAATTTAGGTGGTCCAACCGCCTTGAAATCCTTAAACGTTGTACCATGGTTTTGTGGTTGATTCTGCAACGCTCATCGATGGCGTCACTAGTTGTTGAATCGGGGGTTACCATCAACATTGTCGTTATTGGTTCCTTCGTTGGTTCTCTGTCTTGGTGGTTGGCGTCAGGAGGCATTTTTACATTTAAAATACATTCATTAGATTATTATTCAACTCTTTTAAGGAATTTCTACTTAAATTGCCTCCAAAAGAATTAACCACTTAACACATAACACTTTGAATAAAGTAACAACTTTTATTTATTCATAACCTTTTTGAAAACATAACACAATAGCATCACTGTTATCTAAATTACTTTCCTGAACTACAAAAGTTTCAGGGCAACATCAAAGTCATATCCCATAGGTTGCATAACACTTGGGATTTACAATTTATTTAACATTTCACTCATCATACAACAACTACGATGTTCTATTAAGACACTTCTTAGCCCTATCACGTTCTTCCTCCATGACTCGAAACATTATTCTGCGATCTAACACGAATGATGGCAGCGTCTCGAACTGAATCAGATATCCCATGACCCGATCTTGAGCTCGATTAATTGCGGTGTTAAATACTTTATCCATCTCTTCCATCTTCATCCTCTTTGCTTGCGTGTCTCTTGCTTCTAATCTGGTTCATTGAAAAGCTTCCTCGTAAGCACCTTCAGCTCTTGCCCTCTTAGCAGCTTCTTCTCTCAAATTGTTCTTGATTCGTGACCACTTGATCGCTTTTTCTTTCTCTCCTTGATGCATACTAGTTTCTCCTCGACATTTGTCAGTCGTTCTTCACGATCCTGGATCTCGCCGTCTTTTTGTGTCATTGCGGTTTGTTGTTCAGCTACTATCTCCTGCAACTCCTCAACTGTATCCTGAAGTTCCACGTTACGGTCGTAGACTTCATCGTACATACGAGCAGCCATTGAGGTTAGTGGAGTCTCCTCCTCCTTGTCCTCGTCATCCTCATCCTCCTGTGGTAACTCAATGGGATCCTCCTCATCTGTTTCCACGTCATCATCCTCATCTTCAACTACTGTGACCAACGGGGCTGACTCCCGTGGCAGTAGTTGTTCCCAAACTACCTAAATGTCGCGAGGCTCCTCCTCTATAGGCATTTGAGGTCCTTCCTCTCTAGCCTGACTGGATTCTCCGACATTAGTCATCCTGACAACAAAGTTTTAAAGTTTTAATTATTAATCATTCTACTCGACACTCACGAGCACATAAGTTATAAACACATAAGCACATAAGTGTTTTGTTACTTCTTCCTTAAAACTCGATAAGAGTTATCTCCACTATCTTTTCAAAGGTTACGTCCTAAGGCTTTTCCCCCACCTAAGGTTCATAACCTAAAGCTTTGATACTAACCTATGACACCCCCAAATCCTGGTACTTCATTTCCTCAAGATTTGATGTTCACTTAATCAAAATTCATTTCTAACTACCCAATCATAATAAAATTGAATAATAAAACCTGCCCATACAGGATTAAACTTAAATAAAAATATCCCAGGTTATCTATCCTTTATTTACAAACATTCAAATACGGAAAATTAAATAAACTTCATTACAATCTCTAAATCAAAGTCTGATAATAAAACTATCAAAACTATTACAAGTCTTCAGTATTTGTTCATCTTTCCTTTTCCCTTACTAGTGCTAGGTACGTCACCCTTTTCAGCTTTAGTTGTAAGAAATTTTACAGGCAAGAGTGAGCAAACAAGGCCCACTTGGAATAACAACAAATAAATCTTTGAACTTTTACATCAATTGCCAATACGAGGCTCAATAGAACTGAACAATGTGTTCTATTAACTTTCTGAAAATTATAACATTCACTGAGGGTCTAATGATCATGAATCATATCCACAGTTATAAGTAATCTTTCAACTTTAACTTTAAAAGTTATAAGACTATAAGGACTCCACGTACTTAGGGGGATCAACCCTTCGTACAATGTATTGTGCACAACCATTTTAACGCTAAGCGTAAACCTCTAATAAAAGAGTTGTTCATCTCAGTATTTAGAATACAAGTCAGCACCAAAGTAGGTTTGGTTTGGATACATTAAAGGGTAATTTAGAATTCAACGATCATCAACTAAAGATTTTTACAAGGAACTTTTAGAAGAGGAAAACTAAACTATAACAATAAAAGATTGAGTGCCTACCTTTGATTAAGAAGATGATAGCTATTCTCAAGCTTCTTCTCTCCAATTCCTTTCTCAAAAACCTGCTAGAATCACTCACTTTTCTCTCTATAGTTTTCTTCTTCTCTCCCTTTTTCTTCTTCTGAGTTTTCTTTCTTCTTAACTCTAACATACGTAGAATAATATAACGTATATAGTAATAATATATATTAAATATATAATATAACTCTAGATATAAATTATATCAGTTATGTAAGTTTTGAAAATCAAAAGCCATAAGACTTGTTTGGTTAAGCTAATAAAAACAACCCATTAACCCTTACACCTTGTTTGGTAAACTGAATTAAAATAAATGGATTAATCCTTATACCTTGTTTGATAAAACATCATTAGATTAAGGACTTAATATGCAATAAGACATGTTTGGCCAAACTAAATTAAACTCTTTTAATTTATTTTAATAATTCCCTTATAGCAAGGTTATTTGTCACACTTCTTATTAAATTAAATAATCAATTTAATCAATTAAAATATTGATCTATTAAATTACTTTAACACATAATTCAATATCACATAAATTATAATTTTATTTAACCAACTAACACTTTATTTTAATCACAAATTCTAATTAAAATACTATAATCCATTTAATCATTATAAGCTCTCTAGCTTACTTATTAAATTAAATTAGTATATAATCTTATAGCAATTAATTTTCTTTGCTCCTTAATTATTTATTCAACAAATAATTAACTAAACCACATCAACTCAAATTGCCATTAAAACTTATATAATTGAATAAATATTTAATATTGCAAATAAATATTTAATATTTAATATTTAATTATTTATTCAACAAATAATTAACTAAACCATATCAACTCAAATTGAACAATTATTTATTCAACAATAAACATATCCATTAAATACTTATATAAATCAATAAATATTTAATATTACACTTTAAAATTCTGGAATGTTACATGTGGCATGTCAATTAACCCTTGTTTTGAAACTATATTCTAGAATAATATTAGAAATACAGGAGATAAGCAATATGATATATAGGAAATAATCGGGAAGGTACAATCCAAAAAGAAAGCAAGGTATTCTCATCTCTTCGAACTACCAGGTACGTACATTTCGAGGGCAAAATTTCATAAGGAGAGGAGATTGTGAGACCCCGAATTTTATGAAATGAAAATATTCAATTTTTTTATAATTAATCTATTTAGTAAATGATTAAATTGATAAAAGGTTAAAGTTAAGGGTGATATGTGAAAATTTTTCAAAGTAAACAAGTTGTCATAAAATAACCTAGTAGTAAAAATACGATGTCTGGCGTGGGTTGCATAGTAGCACACGGTATTGATTATTGATGCTTATGTAAGAAGTCATTCAGTTATATTCAATTATTGCTACAGTAATTGTTGCATCATATCTCTCATATTATTGATTCAGTTATTGTCACAGTATCATTTTCATAATATCTATTATTATTAAATCAATAATTGAGACGACAAAGTTATTCATATTATTATTTGCAATAGTGACAATGTCTAGAAGTTCTATCAAGGAGAGGTTTGGTCACCTAATTGTGCGCCAATAAGGAGAAATCCTTATCGGAAAGCCCCCCTTTCCTGAGAACGACCTGGTTTTTAAATATTGTGAGTTATAATATTAATGATGAATAAGTTCGTGTTGATTAAAGATGAAATTTATAGTTCCAATGTGTGGAAATTATTAGTGTTAGTGAAAATCGACATTTATTTCGATAATAATTGATGTCTGGAGGTTATATTGACCAATCGGGTAATTAACCGGATAAATGAGTAATTAATTGCTATTGATTCACATGATTATAACTATTTGTTCACATGTGTGTACTATTGATTCACATTCATTACTATTAGGGGAGTTGGTGCAAGATTGATAATACTTGCATGACTAAGTTAAAAATGGAGGTATAGATGAAGGTACTATACTGTAATTATTTTTTTTCACATGTTTAGAACTATTGAGTCACATGATTTACTATTGATTCACATGATTTACTATTAGGGGAAGTGGTGCACATTTGATAATACTTGCAGGACTAAATTAAAAATAAAGGAAAAGAGGAAGGTATTATACTGTAATATTTCGAGCCCCAAAACGTGCAATTATCAAAACTATATTTTCCTATAAAAAGAAGTTCATTCTTCCTTCATTTCTCACCAATTCACTAAAGCTATAGAGAAATTATTATAGAGAGAAAGAAAAAGAGAAGTCTGCTACCTCACTATTCCAGTATCCAATTTTCTTCTAAGGTAAGGGGTATTATTTCCTTCGTATTCATAAAGAGAGTTATTTTCTTTCAATACTCACAAGGGTTGTTATTCCATTCTTTATTATTACATTGGAATAACTTTTATGCATCTTGATCTATCGCATTCTGGAGAATTCTTACATTATTCCATTCTTTATTATTCTGTTGGAATAACTCATGCATGCATGCTGGTCTATCGCGTGCCGTGAAATTCTTTTGTTATTCCATTCTTTATTATTTTGTTGGAATAACTCGTCTCTGCGGACTTCACCGCATGCTTGGTGAATTCTTACATTATTATATTCTTTATTATTACGTTGGAATAACTTTTTATACATGTGGATTACCGCATGCATAGTGAATGATCCTTCGTATTCATTCTTTATTAAATTGTGGAAATGATCTGTCTACGTGGATTACCGCATGTCGGGTGAAAATCCATTTGCAGTTTCATATATTCTATTATACTTGTATGAGATATCATTTCTTTTGTACTCGTCATGAAATATTATTTTCTTTGGTATTTTTTTTCTTTTACGAGTTACTATTCACGGGTTACAATTTACCCGGTTACTATTCACTCTGGTATTATTCACTCGGGTATTCGGGGCACTTTTTATGCTAGAGTACTATTCACGGGTTAATATTCACCCGAATATTATTCACTCTATTATTATTCACTCAAATATTCGGGACATTTTTCGTGTTGGGGTACTATTCACGGGGTACTATTCCCAAAGTACTATTCACTGGGTACTATTCACCCAAAAAATATATTTCTTTTCTGTCCAAATTATTTTTGGTACATGAATATTATTCTTGAATTTTACTCTACAAAGTAGTATCATGTTAACAATTTAGACGTTATTGATTTCTAGATAAATTAAATTATAAATCTTTAAAATTTATCCTTGAACTTGTTTTATTGAATTATTATGTCATTGTCATCATCCTCATGCTTATATTGTGATGAAAGTCATCTTTGGCTTACGTGCATAGATGGACTTGGTATGATTATGACCAGGGATTATTCGGTATAATCATGACTGTAATGTAATGAATGATGTGATAAAAGTCCTCATTGGCTCGTAGTGCATTGATGGACAATTATTGATATGATTATAACTAGGGATTATTCGGTATAATCATGACCATTGATGATTACATGAATATCATTGGCCGTAGTGCAGGGATGATGCGATGATGTGGTTTATTTATTAAAATTTGGTCTCAAATGATAAAGTTGATGAAAAAACTTTTTAAATCATAGAAGATGGTAGATTTTATGCTCTACTTTACTCTTCTAATGGATTGCTTATTTCATTGCTTGTTGTTGATCTAAAACTTGTTGTCTATTGTATTCTATCGGTTTGTATATTGTTTGAAGCCTAATGATAATTTATTACGGATTATCTTAGTCATAATATTTCTTCTTTGGGCTAGTTGAGCTCACCCTTTCTTTTCATTGTTCTCTTGAGAAATGAGAATATAGCTGGGACGAGTCGGGGAATGGAGTGATGGTCCAGGATAAATGGCTCTAGTAGTCCTCACTATTCTATGGAATAATGTTATAATAATTGTAATGAGGACACCATTGAGTGTGGATATTGTCTAGATGACAATATTCTTGTTTAAACTCTCAGCTATGTTTTGTCGTATTTTATACGACTGTTGTATAATTAAGTTGTATTTGAATTTATGTACCATGTATCTGGTGACTCAAGATGGGTGATGTATACCTTTTTTGGGGGCGTCACAGTTGGTATCAAAGCTTAGGGATGTGATCCCTAGCTGAGGTGTGATACTAGAACTAGGAGGGGAGAGACAGGTAATTCCTTCGCTAGTATGACCTACCTATGTTTATTTGATATTTAATTGATCGGTCAGAGTATAGGGATAATATGTGGCATGTCAATTAACCCTTGTTTTGAAACTATATTCTAGAATGATATCTGAAATACAGGAGATGAGCAATATGATATATAGGGAATAATCGGGAAGGTACAATCCGAAAAGAAAGCAAGGTATTCTCATCTCTTCGAACTACCAGGTACGTAAATTTCGATGGCGAAATTTCATAAGGATGGGAGATTGTGAGACCCTGAATTTTATGAAATGAAAGTATTCAATTTTCTTATAATTATTCTATTTAGTAAATGGTTAAATTCATAAAAGGTTAAAGTTAAGGGTGACATGTGAAAATTTTTCAAAGTAAACAAGTTGTCATAAAATAACCTAGTAGTAAAGAAATGCAAGATGTCTGGCGTGGTTGCATAGTAGCACACGGTATTGATTATTGATGTTTACGTAAGAAGTCACTCAGTTATACTCAATTATTGCTACAGTAATTGATGCATCATATCTCTCATATTATTGATTCAATTATTGTCACAGTATCATTTTCATAATATTTATTATTATTAAATCAATAATTGAGACGACAAAGTTATTCATATTATTATTTGCAATAGTGACAAAGTCTAGAAGTTCTGTCAAAGAGAGGTTTGGTCACCTAATTGCGCGCCAATAAGGAGAAATCATTATCGGAAAGCCCCCACTTTCCTGGGAATGACCTTGTAACACCCCCTTCCCGAAATAGAAAGGGAGGTCACGTGCAAAGCACAACAAACCTCAAAATAAGTAAATAGAACACTAATGACTTCACATATGCAATAATGATATCCATCAATAAATTATTAAATGAAATTCTTCACATAGAGTCGAAATAATCAAAACCTAAAATTTGAATCAACCTAGATGGTCAAAGACAACTCTCTCATCACACTAGCCCCGAATCACCCCTGCAAACCTGTCGGAAGAAAAACATAGCATGAGCCAATTGCCAGTACGGATACAAATATACAAAAGATATACAACTGATATATGAAAATAACTGAGACAAAATATTGAACAAAGCCTCTAGTGTAAATACTGACGAAAATATATTCTCCAAAGATCTTAATGGAATATATCTGAATCAACAGAATTGATGAAACCAATAAAAGAATAAAGAAATAACGAACTGAAGGAACTAACTCAATGAATTGAACTGAATAGAAATAAACAAAACTAATATAATGAAATAATATGCTGAATCAAATGGTTGAGTTTTATTTCATACCGCGTGAGCTCAGAAATATACATTGCCACACAGGCAAGTCAAAACAATGCCACACAGGCAAGTCAAAATAATGCCACACAGGAAAGTCAAATGATGTCACACAGGCAACCAAAATAATGCCACAGAGGCAAAGCGCACATTGGACCGCGAATCCAAATGTATGCAAATCGGATAGGTGTGTTTGGCACAACATCACAAATCCGCATAACATAAAACTAGGGTTAACCCATACGCCTCCCACAACAAAATACCAAATGGCCCACTTCCTTCGGAGCCCAAACAGAGACGCCGTGGACTAATCACACCTCCACGAAAAGTGTCATGTCTCTCGTGCCAAGACGACATGCCTGTGGGACCCCCACAGGTGGTTATAGCTCAGGTATACCCTACGGTATATTTTAAAAAAATACCATGTCACAACACATGCGACATAATACCAACAAAAGGGTTCTATATGTACATGTTGAACCAAATTAAATTATAGTCACAAGTTCTGAAAAAGAATGTAGCAACATGTACCGCTCTACAATTTTCAAAAATAAATAGTACTAAACATGATAACCTAATTCAAAGAGTACAAACACGAGTCATATATATCAACTCCAAATGAAGCTAATATATTTATTTCACAGGAAACAATTATGTGAAATAATAACGAAATTCGACCAAGCAATAAAACGAACAAATCAAATTTAATAAGAGTATTGCTGAGAGAGTACGGAATCTGTACCTGATACTTCCAACCCATTTATAGCACACTCCACAAGATCTTACCCTCAAATGCCAACGATATTAAATACGAAACGTTATTCGCAACCTAAACATATTCACCTCAAATTAAAAACAATCCAAACTAATAATTCAAAAATAATTCATAATCTATTTAATATGCCTTTAGTCATCGCCTTATATCAATTATTAATATTCCAAAATTTATATTTCAAATATAACTCTTTAAATTCCCTCCAATCTAACTAATTACACAAATTATTAAAATAAATTAATAAACTATGCGTTAAATTATTAATTACTAATTATTTTATTTTTATTTTTTTTAACTCGTATTATTATTATTATTAATCATATTAATATAGTCAAAATCTGTAAATTTATAAATTCTATAACTATATACATCTATTGATAATTCTCTTCTGTCTGAACTAATATGATAGTGCTTCTTCAAAAAAAAAAATCCAGCTAAACCCGAAGATAAAAAGTTGGTAGCAAAGTTTGTCATTGTGGCTTGTAGAGATGATAGAGCTTTCAGACTATTTACGTAGCATCCCCACATTAATACATTGAAAAATATGACTAAGCCAAACTTAATGAGCAAGTCACTATTAGGATTCATAATTCTTCATGTTGACTGCACATGTTATTACGATATATATTTCAGATTGTATTGCATAGAAAAAACATAAATTAAATCGCATATCAATAATTAAATACTCCCTCTGATCGAACTTTATTTGTCCTCCAAATTACCAATCTTAATTACTCTATTATCATCTTTTTTAAAAAAAACTTGCATAAACTTAATTCCTGAAGCAAATCTCAACTTACAAAATTTAATTAGAACTTCACATCCTCTGTTGCAAAAATCAAACTTTACTAAAAATATAGATCTAATTAAATTGATAACTACACCTAAACCAATCTAATAAAATATATAAGGATTATATTAAATTAACTATTAATCCATTAACTGGCTCCTCGCTTGATTCACCAATTGGTCACTTGATGTAATACTATATATATATATATTAATTCACAAAATAAAGTATACTGATTCACAAAGTAATAATATTATCTTACTGAAAGAATCTTCTTCCGTTTTGTTTTGTTCTTCCACATCCGCTTTTCTCCCTTCTTCTCCTTCAGTTGCGTATAAAACGTATGAGAGTCTAATTAGGTTTTACTTGTTTATTTATATATCTTATTGTGTCTCCTAATTTTAATAGGATTTTAATATTACCCAAATACAAAATAGACCCAATTAGTATAAAAGCCTAAATTAATGTAATCACATACTTTTTATAGTTCACATAAATTAAATATAATTTGACCCAACATAAGAAAAGCCCAATTAAAAATATGGATTTAAATATTATTTATTTACTTTATATTTTTATTATTATTATTTTTACCGGGTATTACAGACCTGGTTGTTAAATATTATGAGTTATAATATTAATGATGAATAAGTTCGTGTTGATTAAAGATGAAATTGATAGTTCCATTGTGTTGGAATTATTAGTGTTAGTGAGAATCGACATTTATTTTGATAATAATTGATGTCTGGAGGTTATATTGACCAATCGAGAAATTAATCGGATAAATGAGCAATTAATTGCTATTGATTCACATGATTATAACTATTTGTTCACATGTGTGTACTATTGATTCACATTCATTTATTATTAGGGGAGTTGGTGCAAGATTGATAATACTTGCATGACTAAGTTAAAAATAGAGGTATAGATGAAGGTACTATACTGTAATTATTTTTTTCACATGTTTAGAACTATTGAGTCACGTGATTTACTATTGATTCACATGATTTACTATTAAGGGAGGTGGTGCAAGTTTGATAATACTTGTAGGACTAAATTAAAAATGAAGGAAAAGAGGAAGGTATTATACTGTAATATTTCGAGCCCCAAAACGTGCATTTATCGAAATTATATTTTCCTATAAAAAGAATCTCATTCTTCCCTCATTTCTCACCAATTCACTAAAGCTATAGAGCAATTATTATAGAGAGAAATTATAGAGAGAAAGAAGAAGAGAAGTCTGCTACGTCACTATTTCAGTATCCAGTTTTCTTTTAAGGTAAGGGGTATTATTTCTTTCGTATTTATAAAGAGATTTATTTTCTTTCAATACTCGTAAGAGTTGTTATTACATTCTTTATTATTCTGTTAGAATAACCTGTCTGTGCGGTCTATCGCATTCCTGGTGAATTCTTCTGTTATTCCATTCTTTATTATTCTATTAGAATAACTTTTATGCATGCGATCTCTTTGCATGCACGGTGAATTATTTTGTTATTCCATTCTTTATTATTACATTGGAATAATGCATATGTGGATTACTGACATGCATGGTGAATGATCCTTCATATTCATTCTTTATTAAATTGTGGAAATGGTGCATCTCGTGGATTACTGCATGGCGGGTGAAAATCCATTTGCAGTTTCGTATATTCTATTATACTTGTATGAGATATCATTTCTATTGTATTCGTCATGAAATATCATTTTCTTTGGTATTTTTTTTCTTTTACGAGTTACTATTCACGTGTTACAATTCACCCGGTTACTATTCACTCTGGTATTATTCACTCGGGTATTCGGGGTACTTTTTATGCCAGAGTACTATTCACGAGTTACTATTCACAGGTTACTATTCACCTGATTATTATTCACTCGGGTATTCGGGACACTTTTTGTGTTGGGGTACTATTCACGGGGTACTATTCACCCAAAAAATATATTTCTTTTCTGTCCAAATTATTTTTGGTACATGAATATTATTCTTGAATTTTACTCTACAAAGCAGTATCATGTTGACAATTTAGGCGTTATTGATTTACGGATAAATTAAATTATAAATCTTTAAAATTTATCCTTGAACTTGTTTTATTGAATTATTATGTCATTGTCATCATCCTCATGCTTATATTGTGATGAAAGTCATCTTTGGCTTACATGCATAGATGGACTTGGTATGATTATGACCAGGGATTATTCGGTATAATCATGACCGTAATGTAACGAATGATGTGATAAAAGTTCTCATTGGCCCGTAGTGCATTGATGGGCAAATATTGATATGATTATAACCAGGGATTATTTGGTATAATCATGACCATTGATGATTACATGAATATCAATGGCCGTAGTGCAGGGATGATGCGATGATATCGTTTATTTATTAAGCTGAGTCTCAACGATAAAGTTGATGAAAAACTTTTTAAATCATAGAAGATAGTAGATTTTATTCTCTACTTGACTCTTCTAATGGATTGCTTATTTCCGCTATAGTTGTTGATCTAAAACTTGTAGTCTATTGTATTCTATCAGTTGTTATATTGTTGAAGGCTAAGGATAATTTATTCCGCATTATCTTAGTCATAATATTTCTTACTAGGCTAGTTGAGCTCACCCTTTCTTTCATTGTTCTCTTCAGGAAATGAGAATATAGCTGGGATGAGTCGGGGAATTGAGTGATGATCCAGGATAAATGGCTTTAGTCGCCCTCACTATTCTACGAAATAATGTGATAATAATTGTAATGAGGACACCATTGAGTGTGGATATTGTCTAGATGACAATATTCTTGTTTAAACTCTCAGCTATGTTTTGTCGTATTTTACACGACTGTTGTATAATTAAGTTATATTTGAATTTATGTACCATGTATCTGGCGACTCAAGATGGGTGATGTATACCTGTTTTAGGGGCGTCACAGTTGGTATCAAAGCTTAGGGATATGATCCCTGGCTGAGGTGTGAGACTAGAACTAGGAGGGGAGAGACAGGTAATTCCTTCGCTAGTATGACCTACCTAAGTTTATTTGATATTTAATTGGTCGGTCAGACTATAGGGATAATATGTCGCGTGTCAATTAACCCATGTTTTGAAACTATATTCTAGAATGATATCTAAAATACAGGAGATGAGCAATGGGATATAAAGGAAATAATCGGGAAGGTATAATCCGGGAAGAAAGCAAGGTATTCTCATCTCTTCGAACTACCAGGTACGTAAATTTCGAGGGCGAAATTTCTTAAGGAGGGTAGATTATGAGACCAAGAATTTTATGAAATGAAAGTATTCAATTTTCTTATAATTATTCTATTTAGTAAATGGTTAAATTGATAAAAGGTTAAAGTTAATGGTGATATGTTAAAAAAATTTAAAGTAAATAAGTTGTCATAAAATAACTGATAGTTAAAGTACAGTAATACGCATGGTTGCATAGTAGCACACGGTATTGATTATTGATGTTTACGTAAGAAGTCACTCAGTTATACTCAATTATTGCTACAGTAATTGCTGCATCATATCTCTCATATTATTGATTCAATTATTGTCATAGTATCATTTGCATAATATTTATTATTATTAAATCAATAATTGAGACGGCAAAGTTATTCATATTTTTATTTGCAATAGTGACAATGTCTAGAAGTTCTGTCAAAGAGAGGTTTGGTCACCTAATTGCACGTCAATAAGGAGAAATCCTTATCGGAAAGCCCCTCTTTCTAGAGGAACGACCTGGTTATTAAATATTATGAGTTATAATATTAATGATGAATAAGTTCGTGTTGATTAAAGATGAAATTGATAGTTCCATTGTGTTGGAATTATTAGTGTTAGTAAAAATTGACATTTATTTCGATAATAATTGATGTCTGGAGGTTATATTGACCAATCGGGTAATTAATCGGATAAATGAACAAATAATTGCTATTGATTCACATGATTATAACTATTTGTTCACATGTGTGTAATTAAGTTAAAAATGGAGGTATTCACAGGGTACTATTCACCCAAAAAATATATTTCTTTAATGTCCAAATTATTTTTGGTACATGAATATTATTCTTGAATTTTACTCTACAAAGCAGTATCATGTTGACAATTTAGACATTATTGATTTTTGGATAAATTAAATTATAAAACTTTAAAATTTATCCTTGAACTTGTTTTATTGAATTATTATGACATTGTCATCATCCTCATGCTTATATTGTGATGAAACTCATCTTTGGCTTACGTGCATAGATGGACTTGGTATGATTATGACCAGGGATTATTCGGTATAATCATGACCGTAATGTAACGAATGATGTGATAAAAGTCCTCATTGGCCCGTAGTGCATTGATGGACAATTATTGATATGATTATAACTAGGGATTATTCGATAGAATCATGACCATTGATGATTACATGAATATCATTGGCCGTAGTGCAGGGATGATGCAATGATGTGGTTTATTTATTAAGCTGAGTCTTAGCGATAAAGTTGATGAAAAACTTTTTAAATCATAGAAGATAGTAGATTTTATGCTCTACTTGACTCTTCTAATGGATTGCTTATTTTTGCTGCAGTTGTTGATCTAAAACTTGTTGTCTATTGTATTCTATCAGTTGTTATATTGTTGAAGGCTAAGGATAATTTATTTTGCATTATCTTAGTCATAATATTTCTTACTGGGCTAGTTGAGCTTACCCTTTCTTTCATTGTTCTCTTCAGGAAATGAGAATATAGCTGGGACGAGTCGGGGAATGGAGTGATGGTCCAGGATAAATGGCTTTAGTAGTCCTCACTATTCTACGGAATAATGTGATAATTGTTGGGTGTGGGTCCTCACCCATGAGATAGAATCCAAGATAGAAAAGAATTGATTTTATTTGTGAGCAAGTAAGTTGGTTTATTTGATATTAATCCAATTAGAAATTGGGTTAATGGAAACAATATTGGAATTAGAGATTCCATGAAAGGAATCCAAGTTGAAAAAGGATTTACTTGTTAGATTGGTTGGTGACCAAGATAAGGAGATGTGATCCCTAATTTGATTAGGAGAATAAATTATTTATAATCCATAATAGGAATGGATTAGGAAGAGTACTATAAATAAGGCTGTGAGGGAGTCTTATTGGATACATGAGATAGAGAAGCTTGGTGGTAAGAAGATACCAAAAGAATAAATTGAGAGAATTACTATTTGTTATTCGTGGATATCCGCCATCATCTCTGTTCAATTGAAAGCTTGAAGACTTTATTGCTTGGGGTGTTTTTTGGTGGTGAAGTTAATTAGGTTTCTCAACTTAATTAAAGGTAAATTTTATTATCTCAATTTATTAGTAACCTCAAGTTTTAGGGCATAAAACTTGAGAGGATTATCAGAATCCCATTATTAGTGATATAGTGGAGATTCTTGAGTTTGACCCGTGGTTTTACCTCTTAATTTTAGAGGGTTTTCCACGTAAATTTGGTGTCTTGCTTGTGGATGGTTATTTGTTATTTTTGTTCTCATAATTGGTTTTGTTGATTTCATATTTAATTGCACAAAGACGGAAAAGTAATTCTTGGGATATAGATTATTTTTGGCGTACTTTTCCCAACAGTGAATCCATTTTGTAGCAGAATTATACGATCCATCCCACAACAATTCATCACCTAGCAGTGCACACCTGTGTAAACGGGCCCAATAAGTATGTTGGACCACCTCCTTGCCTAAAAGGTTAACCTCTTAGTTGAGGCTCTACCATACTTATTAACCCATTTACACTCTTGAATTTATCCGATGTGGGATTCATGTGAAATATCCCAACAATCTCCACCTTTCACTTGAATACCCATCACAAGTATCATACTTGAGTATTCTCATCATTAAGCACACCTTCTTTAAATCCTTCAAGAGCTCTCTGCTCGACTCTAATACTACTCCACCACGCTAGCAGCAAACGTGTCTAAGCAGTTTTCTTAGAGCCATCCGAGCCTTGCTCCACCCGATTCAAATACTTCACCTTTGAGTCCTTCAAGAGCTTTGCTTAACTCTAATATTACTCCACCACGCCCGGGCCAAACGTGTCTCAGTAACTTCCCTAGAGCCATCCTAAGCCCGCTCCACCCGACTCAAATCATCCCGTGCTCCACCTGATTCAACTCTATTTGTTCCACCCACGAGGCCTTCCTAATTTACCCTTTTTTGTAGCGGAATTGTACAATCCATCCCACAACAATTCATCACCTAGCAGTGCACACCTGTGTAGACGGGCCCAATAAGTATGTTGGACCACCTCCTTACCTAAAAGGTTAACCTGTTAGGTTGAGGCTCTACCATACTTATTAACCCATTTACACTCTTGAATTTATCCGATGTGGGATTCATGTGAAATGTCCCAACAATAATAATTGTAATGAGGACACCATTGAGTGTGGATATTGTCTAGATGACAATATTCTTGTTTAAACTCTCAGCTATGTTTTGTCGTATTTTACACGACTGTTGTAAAATTAAGTTGTATTTGAATATATGTACCATGTATCTGGCGACTCAAGATGGGTGATGTATACCTGTTTTGGGGGCGTCACAGTTGGTATCAAAGCTTAGGGATGTGATCCCTAGCTGAGGTGTGAGACTAGAACTAGGAGGGGAGAAACAGGTAATTCCTTCGCTAGTATGACCTACCTAAGTTTATTTGATATTTCATTGATCGGTCAGAGTATAGGGATAATATGTGGCATGTCAATTAACCCTTGTTTTAAAACTATATTCTAGAATGATATCTGAAATACAGGAGATGAGCAATAGGATATATAAGAAATAATCGGGAAGGTACGATCAGAAAAAAAAAAGCAAGGTGTTCTCATCTCTTCGAACTACCAGGTACGTAAATTTCGAGGGCGAAATTTCATAAGGAGGGGAGATTGTGAGACCCCGAATTTTATGAAATGAAAGTATTCAATTTTCTTATAATTATTCTATTTAGTAAATGGTTAAATTGATAAAAAGTTGAAGTTAAGGGTGATATGTGAAAATTTTTCAAAGTAAACAAGTTGTCATAAAATAACATGTAGTAAAAGTACAGTAATACGCGTGGTTGCATAGTAGCACACTTTATTGATTATTGATGTTTACGTAAGAAGTCACTCAGTTATACTCAATTATTGCTACAGTAATTGCTGCATCATATCTCTCATATTATTGATTCAATTATTGTCATAGTATCATTTGCATAATATTTATTATTATTAAATCAATAATTGAGATGGCAAAGTTATTCATATTTTTATTTGCAATAGTGACAATGTCTAGAAGTTCTGTCAAAGAGAGGTTTGGTCACCTAATTGCACGCCAATAAGGAGAAATCCTTATCGGAAAGCCCCCTCTTTCCTAGGAACGACCTGGTTATTAAATATTATGAGTTATAATATTAATGATGAATAAGTTCGTGTTGATTAAAGATGAAATTGATAGTTCCATTGTGTTGGAATTATTAGTGTTAGTAAAAATTGACATTTATTTCGATAATAATTGATGTCTGGAGGTTATATTGACCAATCGGGTAATTAATCGGATAAATGAGCAAATAATTGCTATTGATTCACATGATTATAACTATTTGTTCATATGTGTGTACTATTGATTCACATTCATTTATTATTAGGGGAGTTGCTGCAAGATTGAAAATACTTGCATGACTAAGTTAAAAATGGAGGTATAGATGAAGGTACTATACTGTAATTATTTTTTTCACATGTTTAGAACTATTGAGTCACGTGATTTACTATTAATTCACATGATTTACTATTAGGGGAGGTGGTGCAAGTTTGATAATACTTGCAGGACTAAATTAAAAATGAAGGAAAAGAGGAAGGTATTATACTGAAATATTTTGAGCCCCAAAACGTGCAATTATTGAAACTATATTTTACTATAAATAGAGGCTCATTCTTCCTTCATTTCTCACCAATTCACTAAAGCTATAGAGCAATTATTATAGAGAGAAATTATAGAGAGAAAAAGAAGAGAAGTCTCACACCTCACTATTCCAAATCCGCTTTTCTTCTAAGGTAAGGAGTATTATTTCTTTCATATTCATAAAGAGAGTTATTTTCTTTCAATACTCGTAAGGGTTTTATTCCATTCTTTATTATTACATTGGAATGACACATGCATGCGGTCTATCGCATTCTGGTGAATTCTTCATTATTCCATTCTTTATTATTACATTGGAATAACTTTTATCTATGCATCTATCGCGTGCACGGTGAATTCTTTTGTTATTCCATTCTTTATTATTCATTTGGAATAACTTTGTCTCACGCGGACTACCGCATGCTTGGTGAATTCTTCAGTTATTCCATTCTTTATTATTCGGTTAGAATAATATGTCTATGTGGATTACCACATGCATGGTGAATGATCCTTCAGATTCATTCTTTATTAAATTGTGGAAATGATCTGCATCTCGTGGATTACTGGTATGGCGGGTGAAAATCCATTCATGCGGTTTAGATATTCTATTATACTTGTATGAGATATCATTTCTTTTGTACTCGTCATGAAATATCATTTTCTTTGGTATTTTTTTTCTTTTACGAGTTACTATTCACGGGTTACAATTCACCAGGTTACTATTCACTCTGGTATTATTCACTCGGGTATTCGAGGCACTTTTCATGTCGCAGTACTATTCACGGGTTACTATTCACCTGATTACTATTCACTCTAGTGTCATTCACTCGGGTATTCGGAACACTTTTTGTGGTACTATTCACGGGGTACTATTCCCGAAGTACTATTCACGGGGTACTATTCACCCAAAAAATATATTTATTTTCTATCCAAATTATTTTTGGTACATGAATATTATTCTTGAATTTTACTGTGACACCCCCAAATCCGGGTACTTCAATTCCACAGAATTTGGTGTTCACTGTACAAATATCATCTATCTATCTACCCATAATAAATGCAAGTCATGCAATATATAGGATAAAAATCTTCCCCTTAAGGGTTACAACATCTGAATAATAATAATACAATCCCAGGTTAAACTAACCTTAAACATCTGTGCGAAATCATAAACAAATAAGTCTTAACAACATCATTAACTCAAGTCTTAAACATAGTTACATCATCTAATAAAATAACAAGTCTTCATCACTTGCTAACTTTGCCCTTGCCCTTACTAGTGGAAGGTTCATCAGTTCTTTCGTTCTTAACTGCAATGTTATTATTAAGCAAGAGTGAGCACTATTGCCCACAAATATAATAATGAAATAGAAGTATAATAATATGCGAGTAAATCAAAGACATCTGAATAAAAGCTCAACTTTTGAATCAAAAATGAATAACAAGAATCAAAAGAATTTTGAGGGTCATAAGACCTTGAACTATGTCCTAGGTTATCAAGGGTTATACTTGAAACCTTTAACGATCGTAAAGACTATGGACCTTTCTACTGTGCTTTGGGGATCAAATTTCATAGTACCATCTGCACAATATCTTAACGCTTATCGCATAAGTAAATCCCTTTGCGGGTTGTTCATCTCAGTTTGACATTCGAGTCCGCACCAAAGGAAGTTTGGTTTGGATAAATCAATAAGGGTTTTGAAATTTAGAACGTTCATCAACTAAGGACTAGTTGAATCAATAAAGTTCACTAGTATAATAAGGTTCAACAATAATGGTATTCAATTTGAATAATAATCTCAAGAAGTATACAATAGAACAATTATTGTATAACTGAATCATGCTTTGAAAAGATAATAAATCTTAATATAATAATTCGACTTGAATAATTGTAATGATAATTTACTTGAAGTAAATAATAAACTTGAACAATAATGACAAGTAGGGTTAGGAAACTTGCCTCGTGCGTAGATTACACTTTAACTAAGCACGTTCTTTGAATTAAATCCTACATATCATTCACATTCACAATACCAGTTAATTATAACTTAACTAATCATCATAAACTCATTCTCTTTGTCAACTTTGATTATTTAAATATACTTAGTTAATTTACCACTTTGTCACATAATTTATACTTCATGAATAACAAGCTTATTATGTATTCAATAATTCGATCCACATGCAATTATGTTATTAACATGTTAAACAACTCTATTATCATCATATTATACTTCTAACATGTTTACATGTTCATTACATTAATTTACTAACACATTGTTAGACTTAAACATTTTAAAAATTACATTTCTGAACTTTCTAGAGAGTGGCTGCATATTTCATTTATTACACTCTGATCTTCATTGGCATGCAACTTTGGAAACTTAAGTGACTGTACTATGCACACATGCACATTGCATGATGTATTTGTAAGTGGATGTTTAGGCGTGAGGCTGGCCATGGCATGAAAGTTGAGAACTGCTCGCATTCGCGAAATTGCGAACACGCCCAAAAACTCCAATTTAAAATATTACTACACGAATTTAGACATTCCCACATGTTATAATTCATGTATAATCATAACCCAACATTTATAGCATGGTTTTAACCCATTAAAACACATAATCACAGAACTAAAATATGTGAATTTCACTGACTTTGATGTTCTTAGAGGTTTTGAAAATAAAACATGAAAATTGTCACTACGGATTCGTTATAACACTGAATTCGTTTATTTAAACTTTGGTCTCTTCGTATCAACATGCATAATAATATACATGTGTAAAAATTAAGGATAATATATGATCAACACATGAATTATCACGTATAAGGCCATATGGCCATAACCCAAACTCTGTAAATTTTTGAAATAGCAATTCATAGTATTATGAAACTTATGATATGAAATCATATACAATATATATAAGATATGTTATGCTACTCGAATTATTACATATATACACATAATTGTTAACACATTCAACTACAGAAACTTTACAGAGGACTTAAGCCATGTTTAGGAAAACTTTAAAAGACGTAAAATAAGAATTGGGTTGGATAGAATTACCCAAAGCGTAGTGTAGATTTTAATAGAAGATAAATTCGTTCTCAATTCCTTCTTCAATCACTGACTCACAATTCTCCTCAATAATTATCAGATTCTCTCTAACTAGTTTTATCAGACTCAAGAAAATGAAATAAAAGAATACGATATATTTTTATAAACCGGCGTAGTTGTGGTCGGATTAACCAATTAAGTGGTTAATCGCCTCAACCACTACTAAGGCCTTGTTTGGCTATTCAATATAATTCATTCTCATTTAATTTGATAAACTTCTTATACTATAGTTTAATTAATGTCACACTCCTTATAAAATAACTCCAATATTTTATTTAATTTACTTTAAATAAAATATAATAATTTCTCATAAATTCACATAGTCACATAATTAAATTTCTCATTAATAATTAATGTCAAATTATTAACTCTCTAATTAATAATTAAATTAATTAAAATAACATCATGCTTAGTTAAATATTTCATTTAATTCAATAAGCTCACATAAATACATACTTGAATAATAAATATTCTCTACATTAATTTAATAAATGTAATACATAATTAAATTAATCTACCACAATTGCATCAAATAATTATTTAATCCCATAATTAAATCATCGAAAAATATTTATTTAATTCAATAAATATTAAAATTAATTTACAAAAATCTCGTTTGTCACATTTACTCTACAAAGCAGTATCATGTTGACAATTTAGACGTTATTGATTTCTGGATAAATTAAATTATAAATCTTTAAAATTTATCCTTGAACTTATTTTATTGAATTATTATGTCATTGTCATCATCATCATGCTTATATCACTACAAAAAAATGGGCCTTTAGCAACGATTTTTGAGAATGACGACTTTATAAGTCGTTGCTAAAAAATATATGTTTAGCAACAAAATTTGTCTTTCGTTGCAGTTATTGGTCAGGTTTTCACTTTTTGCAACGAAATTCATAAGTCGTTGCAAAATTTCGCTTTAACTAATTCATTGGCGGGAAAAAATTTCGTTAGAAATTAGTTTGCAAAATTTTTTGGCCACTAACTATCCCGTCATCGCTGGCAACGAAAGTTATTTTGTTGCTAAAAATGGGGCTTTAGCAACGATTTTTTAGGCAACGACTTTATAAGTCGTTGCTAAAAGTGTATGTTTATCAACGAAACTTGTCCTTAGTTGCAGATTGTGTCAGACTTTCACTTTTTGCAACGAAATTCATAAGTAGTTGCAAAATTTGGAAACAAAATTCGTTAGAAATTCGTTGCAAAATTTTTAACCACTTGAATTCTCCTCATCGTGGGTAACGAAAGTTTTTTTGTTGTTATATTTCGTTGACTAAATGGACCATATTCATTGGCAACAATTTTTATTTTCATTGCATATTTTATACAACTTTTTGCAACGAATATT
>CM035165.1:10675894-10815894 GCA_020205615.1 Panax quinquefolius | reverse complement strand
ACAGACAGGAGTAGGCTGGAAGCAGACAACAACAAATATTGAGGAGATGCGAGTCTCTGACGGCTTTATTGGTGGAAGCAGCGACGACGGAGAAGGGTGGTTAGAGACGGCGACAAGGATGGCGAAGAGATAAAGGGATATGCGGGTGACAAGGATTGGTGTATAAAATTATGTAATATATGTATGTTTTGGAATTAAATTAATTAGAGTTCTTCTACATGGACATGTTTATTAGACATTTTAAAAAAAATAAATTTGCTTGTGACTCTAAAAAAATGTATATTATTTATTTCAATTGTAAATTTTTACAAACTATAGTGTTTTAGGTGTAATTTGGATACATATACTGAGAATATGGTTATCTGATTTGTCATAACCCCTTTTCAGATATATGTATCTAAATTACACCTAAAATATGTACACTATATTTTGTAAAAATTCCAGTTGTAATAAATACTATACATTTTTTGGGAGTCACAATAAAAAAAAATAAAAATGTCCAATATTCCGGTCTGCCAAGCCTTATTGAATTAATTACCCTTCTTTGTTTATGAATTTGTATTGGTATAAATTGAACAGATGAAAAATATGAGACAAAAATGTGTTTTTTTAAAATAACTCTTTTTGTCTTTAAAACAGTCTAAAAAATATCTTTTTTAGATAATTTAAAAGTTTAAAATGGAAAATATTGTCATTTAGTTATTTTAACGAATCAGTTAACAAACAACTTTTTTTTATTTAGTGTTCAATTTTAATCAGTTCATTCAGTTATTTAAAACTATTTTATTCAATTTTATCAAACAGCTCTTAGCTTATTTGGAAATGACTTATAAGTTGATCAAACTAACTTATAAGTCATTTGTTACTATTCACTTGTTTGGAAATGACTTATTTTTTTACTTATAAGTTGAGTTTTGAGTTTTAGTTTGACCAAATGAAATATCTATTTTGTCTCTTTTATAATTTGTATATTTTTTTTATTAATGTCCCTTTTTAATAATTTTTATATTTATTTTAATTTATAAATCATTATAAACTTAACACTTTCTTAATTTATTTTAACTTATTTTTTAATTTATAAGTTAAATTGATGTGGAGCGATTAACTTAAAATAACTTATAAATCAAATTATATTTAGGCAGTACAGATTTGGGAATTAGCTCGCCTTCTTCAGTACTGGTACCACTTCTTTCAACCAAAGCTAGGTTTTGGCCAAAATTTGCAGAGAGCAACCACCCCCCCCCCCCCCCCCCAGAAATCTCTACTCCCAATCCACTCCGTCTTCTTCAAATTCAAGTCAAGGTTTCAAGTTCCTTCCAAAAATGGCTCGTGATAAAGAAAAAGCTCAATCTATGCTCAACAGATTCATCACCATGAAAAACGAAGAGAAAAAGAAACCCAAAGAGCGCCATCCGTTCCTATCGTCCAAATGCCGAGACCTCGCGGAGGCCGACAAGTGGCGCCAGCAAATCATGCGCGAGATTGGTCGGAAAGTTACGAAAATCCAAAACGAAGGTTTAGGCGAACACCGCCTCCGCGATATTCCACATGTCTCATCTTACTCAATTTGGAACAGACAGGAGAGATTGATGCCCAACCTAGGTGGTACTCAGTCTTGACTGCTGGGAGATATAGCGGTTCTGAATTCACCAAACATATTAACCCGAGAAATAAGCAGTTTCTAGGCAATCGATACGAGTCAACTGCAGCGGCTTCTGAATCAACTGATGCACCAACTGAGAAATATGAGTATCAAGCAGAGGTGCATTACTGGAACTACATATCTTATTGAATTCCCTTTTTATGACTTGTTTTTCCATCTTTCTCTATTTTGAATCTGTAGTTGATATTGTTTTTTTGCTTTTTGACATGTCAGTCGGCTCATGGACCTCATTGTCAACAGCCTCTACAGAAATAAAGAGGTATTTCTTCGTGAACTTATCAGGTATGTCTTGAGCTGCAAGAAAATCTCTGATCTTATTTATGTATGATTGATTCCAAACGGCTGCAAATATATTTCGAGATCCAAAAGCTACACAGCGTTAAACAATATCACTGGAAAATGATTATTGATTGCTGCCTGTATTCCATTTAGGCTGACAGAAAATTTACTTTGTGTTGAAGGCACATGTGGTTTCTGTGTGTTGGTGGCACTATTGTATCTTAAATACATGTTTGGCTTGTGGCTCCATAAGGGTAACCGCAAGGCTATAATATATAATACATGGTTGAGTGCTTTCAGAGGGCTTGGACCCAAGTTCAAGTCTTTTGGCCGTTGTATACAAGCCATAGGCATTTTATTTGGTAAATTTTTGAACTTTCTACTTAGGACAACTATGAAAAATGCGAATCAAGTCTCAAAAGTTCTCTGGAATTTATTTTAACTGATAAAGAGATCCATGTTCTGTTTTATTTTGTTTTATTTGTGGATGCTTGTATAGTTGTTCTATATTTGTTTTGAGAAATCCTCGTTCGCAGTTTTTTGTTTACTCTTGGTTATCAGAACACCCACCTGTTAGCGCTAATATACCAAACTGTGAGTCTGTGCAAGTAAATGATGAACTTCTGGGTATTGGAGCTTCTCATGCTTTCTGGTGATCATTCTTTTATTATTCTGATTCCTCAATTGCTAATTGAATGGATCATTTTATCTAATGCAAGTTTTTCTGTTCATTGAAGCTCAAACCTGCTAAGATTATCCATGTCTAGTGACTATGAGTTGCATAGTTGGTTCACATACTCCAAGCTTCTATTATTTCTAAGTACTGCTGGATTTGGGGTAACTTTAACCATATATTAACGTTTTTCTATTTGATTGTTTGCAAAAGTTGCCAAGGCTACAAGTACTCGTGAAGTTCTGCTAACATCTGGTTTTGTTCTCAAATTATTATGATTACAGATGGCAAGGTTAAATGAAGGATTATCACTGTTCGATGCTATACTTATAGTCCCTATGTTTCAGATTGCTTGGACTTTTTTCTCCATTTGTACAGGAAAGGGCTACTGCTCAGAGGCAGCAGCAGTTATCGACTGTCCGTTGAGAGCTTGGTTTGCAAATGTAATTTAATGGCTGCGATTGTGGGTTAACTTAGAAGGTGGGTATAACATCTACAAATTCTGAGAATAAATCGTAAATAAGCTACCTAATAGGAAGCCAGAACGTGATATAAATAGCACAGCTGTATCTAGCCATGTTCCTCAGGTCTTTGATTAACTGGTTTGTTATATTTAATTGGTTTAGACTTAACTGTTACTATCAGTATCTAATAGCCATAATGAATTGAGACTTTTTTAGCTGTTGATGGAGTAGGTTCAAGTAGTGGTATTGGGTATACATTTTAGTGCTTTGGCTTGTGATGTATTTTCTACTAGTATTTATGTGAAATTTCCTGTGTTTCAGAAACTTGGAGTTTGGTGTCAGCTTCAAAATGGGTATTGGGAATTAGGACAGATACAGTCAACTTCATCAGAAACAGCGTCTGTCTGTTTTGCTAGAGAATGGAAATGTCAGTTTATTTCTGCCAAATTCTTAGAGCTTGTATTTTACCTGAACCAAATGTGTGCGCACTTATACTCTTTGTCTGTGTAGGTGGTGACAGTGTCTATACGAGATCTGTTACCTGCAAATCTGGATATAATCTGTAAGAATCTTTTTGGTAGGAATCCGCAAGTGCTATGAATGAAACAGACAGATTGAAGCTCTTGATTCATAATCTTGATCTCTCGTACCGACTAAAATGGGTTGGTGATAGAAAAATACTACTTTCTAGACATGGTCAAAATTTAGGCACTTTCCAGTTATAAGCTATTGTTGTCATGGGGATTCTAGTTCAGAGGAAGATATTTGGGTTTATAACAGGGCTGCTTTTGAAAAGGAGATTGAAGGGATGCCTTCTACTCGTTCTGTTGGTGATATTCCGCCAGAACTTCACTGTCCTTTGTGTAGAGAAGTAATGAAAAGAAAGACAACAAGGGCAGCAGGAAGGAGATTCTCTGCATCTTGGGAGTTTTTCAAAAAATGCACGAGCTGGAAATAAAACCTAATGTTGTTACATTTTCAGCCATTTTGAATGCTTGAAGATATACTTATCTGTCTAATCGGTACATTTTTTCACTTAATTCAGCCTTATCTTGCGACTTTAGCAATATATGTTAGGTCAGCTTAACTCCCAAGAGTAACGTGCTCAGTTATGGAAAACAGTAGCTGCTTGTACAAGGGAAAAAGTTTGGATCCAAGCTCTTCAACAGCATCTGCCTTTTATAATGCTTTAACTGGCATGCTGTGGCATTTTGGTCAGGTAACTTCAAGTAATATCTGTTAATGTATACACCTGATCACTTTCAAGTGCATGTTTAACTTTAACGGGTATCACCTCACTTCAAATTTAATTTAAATTTGTTAGTGGCGTTAAGAATAGTTGAGGCTGATATTATGTTATAAACCTTGTTAACCTCAATCTTTAACTTTAACGGGTACGACCTGCCATGGAATGCTGTTATCCCAAATTAGCACTAAAACAAACTTGGATGAACTCTGCATTTGAATTCTATATAGAACATTGTTGATCCATGTTTCATGAAGGAAATAATTATGAATCACATGCTTTATGGTGTAATAGCTTTAGAATTTATCTTTGTTTCTTCTTATTTCCTTCAACCCTTTGCCCTAGTCTAGCCTGTTGACATGGGCTTAGATTCAATTTACAAATGTAAAAATACTCATTAGTGTGATCAAATGTGAATTTCGAGTTTCAAGATTCATTTCTTATTACATGAAAAGATCTTGCTACAAGACTGTTATTTTTGTTCAAGTAAATTAAATAAATTTTGTGTGTGAACATATACTTCAAACTTTTGATTTAACTCATTCGCTTGCAGATCTAGGAGAACTATCTTTTGAATGGGGAACAATGTAGCTGAAATTTGGAACGGAAGACAAGGGACGAAATTATGAAGTGTACTCTATCTATATATGTAGATATATACTTTGATTGAAGAACTGTGGTAGCTTTAGATGCTTAATTGTAAAGATAATGAATGATTATGTAGTGGATGAATTTATTAAGTTAATAATATTTTAATTTTTTGTATTTTTGTCATTATTTGATATGGGGGATATTGAGCCGGTCAGGTACACAAAAAGAATGTCAAATTTTGATTTGGCAACAATATAATTCGTTATCAAAACATTGGACAAGTTTTAATATAGCAACAATTTTTTATACATTTAGCAACAAATTTTCGTTGTTAATGACATTAAAAATATAATATTTGGCAATGAAAAATTAACCTAATAACAACGGAGATGATATTGTTGCTAATACTAAAATAAAAGGCAACATTTTTTATTATTGCAAATCATATCAACTTTCGTTGCATATATAAAGAAACGACAACATATAATGTCGTTGCTAATCGACAACTTTCGTTGCTATTGAAAAATAACCATCAACAAACATTTTCGTTGCTGATTTAGCATAATGTCGTTGCCAAATAATATAATCAACAACGAAAATCGTTGCTAAAAAGTTTACATTCCTCAACGAAAGCAAGCTTAGGCAACAATTTTCATAATTTACTGCAACGAAAAATGTCGTTGTAAAATGATGTCAATTGCAACGAAAATGCATGGTCGTTGCAAAAAAAGAGAGTTCATTTCGTTGCCAATTAGCAGGCTTTTGCAACGAAATAGAATTTTTAGCAACGAAAATTTAATTATTCTGCAACAATACATTTTGTTGCTAAAAGGATCGATGTATTTGTACGAAAGCCAAATTTCGTTGCAAAATGTATTACTTTTGGCAACGAAAAAAATACGTTCGTTGCGGAACAATTAGCAACGCTCATTGCGCAACGAAAGACGCAACGACAGTAAAGTTGTTGCCAAAAACCTTTAGCAACGAAATTTGACACCTTTAGCAACGAAAATCGGTTGTTGCTGAAGCCCCATTTTTTGTAGTGTATTGTGATGAAAGTCATCTTTGGCTTACGTGCATAGATGAACTTGGTATGATTATGACCAGGAATTATTCGGTATAATCATGACCGTAATGTAACGAATGATGTGATAAAAGTCCTCAATGGCCCGTAGTGCATTGATGGACAATTATTGATATGATTATAACCAGGGATTATTCGGTATAATCATGACCATTGATGATTACATGAATATCATTGGTCGTAGTGCAGGGATGATGCGATGATGTGGTTTATTTATTAAAATTTGAGTCTCAAATGATAAAGTTGATGAAAACTTTTTAAATCATAGAAGATAGTAGATTTTATGCTCTACTTTACTCTTCTAATGGATTGCTTATTTCCGCTACAGTTGTTGATCTAAAACTTGTTGTCTATTGTATTCTATTAGTTGTTATATTGTTGAAGGCTAAGGATAATTTATTCTGCATTATCTTAGTCATAATATTTTCTTACTGGGCTAGTTGAGCTCACCCTTTCTTTTATTGTTCTCTTCAGGAAATAAGAATATTGCTAGGACGAGTCGGGGAATAGAGTGATGGTCCAGGATAAATGGCTTTAGTAGTCCTCACTATTCTACGGAATAATATGATAATAATTATAACGAGGACACCATTGAGTGTGGATATTGTCTAGATGACAATATTCTTGTTTAAACTCTCAGCAATGTTTTGTCGTATTTTACACGACTGTTGTATAATTAAGTTGTATTTAAATTTATGTACCATGTATCTGGCGACTCAAGATGGGTGATGTATACCTGTTTTGGGAACGTCACAGTTGGTATCAAAGCTTAGGGATATGATCCCTGACTGAGGTGTGAGACTAGAACTAGGAGGGGAGAGACATGTAATTCCTTCGCTAGTATGACTTACCTAAGTTTATTTGATATTTAATTGGTCGGTCAGAGTATAGGGATAATATGTGCATGTCAATTAACCCTTGTTTTGAAACTATATTCTAGATTGATATCTAAAATACAGGAGATGAGCAATATGATATATAGGAAATAATCGGGAAGGTACAATCCGAAAAGAAAGCAAGGTATTTTCATCTCTTCGAACTACCAGGTACGTAAATTTTGAGGGCGAAATTTCATAAGGAGGGGAGATTGTGAGACCCCGAATTTTATGAAATGAAAGTATTCAATTTTCTTATAATTGTTCTATTTAGTAAATGGTTAAATTGATAAAAGGTTAAAGTTAAGGGTGATATGTGAAATTTTTTCAAAGTAAACAAGTTGTCATAAAATAACCGGTAGTAAAAGTACGATGTCTGGCGTGGTTGCATAGTAGCACACAGCTATTGATTATTGATGCTTACGTAAGAAGTCACTCAGTTATACTCAATTATTGCTACAGTATTTGCTGCATCATATCTCTCATATTATTGATTCAATTATTGTCACAGTATCATTTGCATAATATTTATTATTATTAAATCAATAATTGAGAAGACAAAGTTATTCATATTATTATTTGCAATAGGGACAATGTCTAGAAGTTCTTTCAAGGAGAGGTTTGGTCACCTAATTGCGCGCCAATAAGGAGAAATCCTTATCGGAAAGCCACCTTTTTCCTGGGAATGATCTGGATGTTAAATATTGTGAGTTACAATATTAATGATGAATAAGTTCGTGTTGATTAAAGATGAAATTTATAGTTCCATCGTGTGGGAATTATTAGTGTTAGTGAAAATCGACATTTATTTCGATAATAATTGATGTCTAGAGGTTATATTGACCAATCGGGTAATTAACCGGATAAATGAGCAATTAATTGCTATTGATTCACATGATTATAACTATTTGTTCACATGTGTATACTATTGATTCACATTCATTTACTAGTAGGGGAGTTGGTGCAAGATTGATAATACTTGCATGACTAAGTTAAAAATTGAGGTATAGATGAAGGTATTATACTGTAATTATTTTTTTCACATGTTTAGAACTATTGAGTCACATGATTTACTGTTGAATCACATGATTTACTATTAGGGGAGGTGTTGCAAGTTTGATAATATTTGCAGGACTAAATTAAAAATGAAGGAAAAGAGGAAGGTATTATACTGTAATATTTCGAGCCCCAAAACGTGCAATTATCGAAACTATATTTTCCTATAAATAGAAGCTCATTCTTCCTTCATTTCTCACCAATTCACTAAAGCTATAGAGCAATTATTATAGAGAGAAATTATAGAGAGAAAGAAGAAGGAAGTCTCGCTACCTCACTATTCCAATTATCCAGCTTTTCTTAAGGTAAGGGGTATTATTTCTTTTTGTATTCATGAAGAGGGTTATTTTCTTTCAATACTGTAAGGGGTTGTTATTCCATTCTTTATTATTACATTGGAATAACTTTTATGCATGGCGATCTATCGCATGCACGGTGAATTCTTTTGTTATTCCATTCTTTATTATTCTCGTTGGAATAACTTTTATCGTATTGGTCTATCGCATGCATGGTGAATTCTTCTGTTATTCCATTCTTTATTATTCTGTTGGAATAACCTGTCTGTGTGGTCTATCGCATGCCTGGTGAATTCTTTTGCGCGGACTACCGCATGCATGGTGAATTCTTCTGTTATTCCATTCTTTATTATTCAGTTGGAATAACCTGTCTATGTGGATTACCGCATGCGTGGTGAATGATCATTCGTATTCATTCTTTATTAAATTGTGGAAATGATCTCATCTCGTGGATTACCGCATGGCGGTGAAAATCCATTTGCGCTTTAGATATTCTATTATACTTGTATGAGATATCATTTCTTTTGTACTCGTCATGAAATATCATTTTCTTTGGTATTTTTTTTATGAGTTACTATTCACATGTTACTATTCACCAGGTTACTATTCACTCTGGTATTATTCATTCGGTTCAGGGTACTTTTCGTGCCGGAGTACTATTCACGAGTTACTATTTATGGGTTACTATTCACCCAATTACTATTCACTCTAGTATCATTCACTCGGGTATTCAGGACACTTTTCATGTCGGGGTACTATTCACCCGAAAAATATATATTTTTTCTGTCCAAATTATTTTTGGTACTTGAATATTATTCTTGAATTTTACTCTACAAAGCAGTATCATGTTGACAATTTAGACGTTATTGATTTCTGGATTTATTAAATTATAAATCTTTAAAATTTATCCTTGAACTTGTTTTATTGAATTATTATGTCATTGTCATCATCCTCATGCTTATATTGTGATGAAAGTCATCTTTGGCTTACGTGCATAGATGGACTTGGTATGATTATGACCATGGATTATTCGGTATAATCATGATCGTAATGTAACGAATGATGTGATAAAAGTCCTCATTGGCCCGTAGTGCATTGATGGACAATTATTGATATGATTATAACCAGGGATTATTCGGTATAATCATGATCATTGATGATTACATGAATATCCTTGGCCGTAGTGCAGGGATGATTCGATGATGTGGTTTATTTATTAAGCTGAGTCCTAGCGATAAAGTTGATGAAAAACTTTTTAAATCATAGAAGATAGTATATTTTATGCTCTACTTGACTCTTCTAATGGATTGCTTATTTCCGCTGCAGTTGTTGATCTAAAACTTGTTGTCTATTGTATTATATTAGTTGTTATATTGTTGAAGGCCAAGGATAATTTATTCTACATTATCTTAGTCATAATATTTTCTTACTGGGCTAGTTGAGCTCACCCTTTCTTTCATTGTTCTCATCAAGAAATGAGAATATAGCTGGGACGAGTCGAGGGAATGGAGTGATGGTCCAGGATAAATGGCTTTAGTAGTCCTCATTATTCTACGAAATAATGTGATAATAATTGTAATGAGGACACCATTGAGGGTGGATATTGTCTATATGACAATATTCTTGTTTAAACTCTCAGCTATGTTTTGTTGTATTTTACACGACTGTTGTATAATTAAGTTGTATTTGAATTTATGTATCATGTATCTGGCGACTCAAGATGGGTGATGTATACCTGTTTTGGGCACACACACACACACACACACACACACACACACACACACACACATATATATATATATATATATATATATATAACGCGTGCAATGAACGAGCTAGTTTAAATAATGAATTAACATAAGAAATTAATCCATAACAACTGCGCTATTATTATATTTGTGAAATACTCTAGTCACATAGATGATAAGTAGTACCTAGTACAGAATGAGATCTTATTTCAAACTTTCATTAGTTGCACAATTGTTTGTAATAAACATGCAAACAAACACACATCACCCCAGACGACGATCAAGCATTTTATGAAACATGTCTTGTACATTACCTTTTACTTAGTGTATTAAATTTAGAAAAAATAGGAATGAAATTGAGGCAAAAGCATGTTATATTAAACTTTGGATTCAGAGAATTGCATCTATCTATATACTAATACTTCTATATGAATTGTGAAGCATTAACTTGATATGCATCAAGAGTCGGTAATATTTTTCTTGTAGTTATTGACTTGATAAACATCAAGAGTCGATACTTCTATATGTACTTACAACCAAATAAATGTAAAAGAAATGTACCTGGGGTCTCGAGTTTGAAAAATTTCTGCAGTAGAGAACTTATTGGAGAGTTGATTTATGAAGCACATCGTTATAGTGAAAATTGTCACTGTGAGTGCCGACTCGCTTTGTTAACAAAGTAATAGTGAAGAAAGAAGAACATGAAACCAAATCATATGAGTTTAGCCATTAATGACATGATAAAGGAAGAGGATGGGCTCTTCCCTTGCTAGCTCCACTTGTGGAACGGCGTCCTGCAGCCTAAAATGATAGAAGACCTTTACATTTAAATTAATCTAAAAAATTTCTAAACTTATCAAGCGAATATAAAGATACACATTTAAATTAAATTAAAAGTACAATCCTCGTAAAAGGCCATCTAAAATGAAAATAAGTTTGTCTCTTGGAAAACAATTGTCTATTTAAACAAATTTCATAAACCTCAACCTCAAGATCTGACGGGTGGTAGACTGACATTGGTTGGGGAACAAGGAATTGAAAAGGCTCAACATGTGGATCTAGGAGGGCCAGTCTCTCAACTAAAGCAGCGTTGAAGCTGTTTTATGTAGAAAACATATGCTCGTGTCTCGCTGCTAATCGTTCCATCCTTTTATCCGCTAGCTTATTTCGTGCGTCAAGATATTGTTGGAGACTCCGAAATTAGATATTGAAAGTGGCTTTTGAACGCGATGAATTGGATGGTCCGACTGAATCTTGCTCTCGGTCCTCCTCATCAAAGTCTGCATCTTCTTCTTCATCCTCCTCATCATCAGAATCAGTCAAAAAGGTAAAATCAAGGCCTCGTGGGTGAGATTTCCCTCCTTTCCAAATCGAATAGCGTTTAATCATCATGTGGTCCAAGAGTTACAGCAGTTGTTAAACTGGCTCATCCGCACTCCATTTCACCCCAGCTCGTGCACACAGCCCACAAATGAGAGAAGGATGGGGTAATCCTCCTTGAAGAGGGCCCCACAGACAACGACGAATGGAATGATGTATTATGAAGCCTACATCTATTGGAAAATCCTTGATGATAGAGTAAAATAATACAACCTTCTCTTTGGTAACATCACTAGTGTGCTTTAAAGGCATCAATTTAGCGTAAAGGAATGCATGCCATACCTTTCCATAATAACTAAGATCCTTGCTTGGAAAGTACGTACCCTTCGAGGACCATGAGGACTCTAGCTTGCATAACTCACTCAGTATTTGCTCATAATTTAAGCCTTGGTCCTTATATGCCATATAATCAAAAACAGCTGGAGATTGGAGATTGTAATAATCATTGATTTCTTGAACAGTAAATGACACCATTTTACCCCGGACGAATGCAAAAAATGGTGATTTATCTGGTGCATTGGCATAAAACTCTTTCACTAAAGCCACCACTGCTGTTTCTGGTAGTTCGGTAAAGGTCCCCCATCCCCATTCTATTATCTAGTGGCCCATCTCACCATTAAACTCATCGAGGCTTAGTCCATGCTCCTGAATAAGGGATTTGGAGGCTAAGTATTCAAATCTGGTCGCCACCTCAGAAGTTATAAATTTCCTTATATCAAACTGCCGGACAGGGGTGGACGATCCCTCACCCCATTTTCTTTTTGATGCTTTTGGCATCATTATGTATGTCGTTGAACTGTAGTTCCAAACTTATCAAAACATTCACAAGATGGTTTACCCCCAAATCTTAGTTGTCTCAATGAATCCCCCCATTATAGTGTCTAGAATGTATCCAGGTAGTCGACTGTTGAAACTAATATGACTAGGAACTGTGTCAATCACTATATGGATACCTTGTGTGCACTAAATTGTATGATCAAAATTTCCCCAACCTTAGTGCTCAACCTAACTTGCAAGTCACAAAGCATTGTATAGCATTATACCTGATCAAATGCAATAATTACCAATAACAAACATTTTATAGTTGAATTAATTAGTCTAACAATGAAAATCCCTACTCATGCTTCCAACTTACACAAATCAGATGAATAAGTGTCCAAATAGGCAAAGTATGTGGGTTTACTTAATGAGATGTCTGATGATCGACCACAACCCTAATGAATTTACCCAATTTCATGTAGAATGATTCATGTCAAGAGGAAGGCTAGAAGCACTTGGAGCCCTAGTTTGGGTCAAGTCCTTGATGAAATTTGAGAACTGGAGATCCCTTGAATCCATGCGCACTGATTTGGGACAAGAATTTAGTAAAATTTGATTCAACATCGAGATGGGGGTCGGTTATTGGGGGTTAGGGCACTGGTGTGTGTGTGTTTGGAATGAAAAGGAAGTGTTTTAAGTCTAATGAAAGAGGAATTTTAAAAACTAAAAATTGTGATTTGCGTCGGGGCGAGGTTTGACAGAGGAGTCTGCACTTAGGAGCGATGAAAAGCCTGTTGGGGTGAAGTCTGGAAGAGAGCTCTGTGCCTAGTCGCAATTTTATTTGTTAATTTCTCTCCTAGGGCGCATATACTGTTTTCCTGAAAAATTTTCTTTTGCTTTCGGATCCACTTAATTGCTTAGAACACTAATCATACTTCCATTTACTTGCTTCCTCATGTTTTTTGATGTAAATTACTCTCCACATACTAATCTACTCATATGTGCACTGTCATCATCCTTTCAGAACCTTACCTAATGGTTGTCTCATGATTTACTCTTGTGAATGTCAATCTTAACCTTGAAATGATGATGATTAAATCGGATTAGTGTTCACGTGGAGAATGAATAAGAAAAGTTGTACTACAACAATACTATTCTAAACTTGCTACAAATTTTCTAAGTGTGAAATTAAAAGAAAAACTAAATACTGATTGGGTTGCCTCCCATCAAGCACTTGATTTTAAGTCTCTCATCCTGACTACTCCCTGTTTTTATGTTGAATCCGCGAGAGTGAGGTCTTGTGTCGATCCACAATTCCACCCCAGTAATGTTTTAATTGATGTGCATTGACTTTAAATGTGTTGTCTTGATTCCGACCAACTAATTCAACAGTGCCATGGGGAAATACTTCTTTGATTAATGGGCCTGACTAACGTGATTTGAGTTTTCCCGAAAATAGTTGAGTAGCTCGATTTGACCAAGTTCAAGCTTTCGATCCATAATTTTCTTATCATGCCACCGTTTGATTTTCCCTTTGTACAGCTTAGCATTTTCATACGATTGAAGGTGAAACTCTTCCATCTCATTGAATTGTAACAATCTTTTCTCGCCTACTGCATGCAAGTAAAAATTTTATTTCTGAATAGCCCAATATGCATTATGTTCTAACTCCACGGGAAGATGGCAAGCTTTTTTCCATACACCAATTGAAATGGTGACATCCCAACTGGTATTTTATATGTTTTTCGGTATGCCCACAGTACGTCGTCCAATTTAATTGACCAATCCTTTTGATTCGGGTTCACCATTTTTTCCAAAATACGCTTCACCTCTCTATTCGATACTTCGGCTTGACCACTAGTTTGGGGATGGTAAGCCGTGGCTATTTTGCGAGTGACTCCATACTTTGCAAGCAATGTTGAGAAGTATTTGTTGCAAAAATGAGTACCTTTGTCACTAATGATCGCCCGAGGTGTACCAAATCTAGTGAATATGTTTTTCTAAAAAAACTTGAGGACTACCTTAGCATCGTTGGTGGGTAATGTGGATGTTTCGACCCATTTTGAAACATAGTCTATTGCAACCAGAATGTACTCATTGTTAAATGACATGGGGAAGGTGTAAGACCCCAACTTTTATGAATAAATGTGACGCCCCCAAAAATAGGTATACATCACCCATTCTGAGTCGCCAAATACATGGTACAGAAACAAATACAACTTCAGTAATAGAATTGTCGTGCAAAATACGGCAACACATATACTCCGAGTTTGAATACAAATATTGTCTAATAGACAGTATACAAACTCAAAAGGAGTCCTCATTACAATTATTGATACATTATTTTACAAAATAGTGAGGACTACTAAAACAACTATCTTGAACCATCACTCCAAACCCCGGCTAGTTCTTACTATGTTTTCACCTCCTGAGAAGAAAAATGGAACAAAAAGGAAAAGGGTGAGCTCAACTAGCCCAGTAAAGAATATTATGACTAAGATAATATACAACAAATTATCATTAGTCTTCAACAGGGAAAAATCTGATAGAATATAATAGACAACAAGTTTTAGATCAACAACTGCATCGGAAACAACAATCCATTTGAAGAGTCAAGTAGAGAAAGAATTCTACTATCTTCTAAGATTTAAAAGTCCATCGTCAATATTTTATCCTCAGTAACATCAACCAATATACATCTTGAATCAAATATTCATCTTTGCACTACAAAATTAATGATATTCATTTGTATCACCCAGTTGGTCATGTTTCATATCAATACATTCATCATCTTTGCACTCACGGCCAAAGATATTCATCGAGTAATCATTCATCTTTTCACTACTGGGCCAAAGATATTCATTAGGTAATCATTCATCTTTACACTACGGGCCAAAAGATATTCGGTAATATCATTATTTAGGGTGAGGATGATGAAAATATCTTAAAGAAAACGAATCCAGTGAGATGAAAGATCAAAGATTAGGGATTCGTACTTTAGTTTATCCAAGTTCAAAAATATTCTATAATAACCAATTATGAAGCAGAATTCAAAAATAAAGATCAAAACATGGATACAATCATAGATAGTAACCATAATAGACATCTTGGACAAAAAGGAGAAAATTTCATTTTTCGGTGAATAGTGTCGTATTCGTGAATAGTGTCAATTCTACTCATATATTTGATATCACCACGAGGGTCCCTAGAGTCTTTAACTCTATCTTCATCATTTGTATGTTATACAAAATGGGTTTTTGTGTTAACAACGTCACACTTGTAACTCAAGATACGATCTTACTACTCAACGCGCGTCGTCACGCCGCTTCGCTCTTCCACGATGATATTGAATGGTATAGTTGTAACCTTCAATAGCTCGAGCCAATGTCTTTGGCGCATAATATATTCGTTCGGGGTGGAAAAATATTTAAGGGTTTTAGAAATGGGTTTTGTACTGGGGTTAATACAAAATTCGATTTCACGCGTAGGACAAGAAGTCTTCAAGAATACGTCAGGAAATTTATTAATGATAGAAATATCATTCAAAATTGTGACTCTCATCCAAGACTTGGATATCGCATGTAATGAAGGTTTCTCTTAATGGAGTTTCAACCGATAAGTTAAAGTCTAATTTCTCCAGAGTTAAATTTAAACGTTGAGCACAAGTAGGAGAAATAAAAGAATGGGTAGAACTGGTATCTAATAAGGTATAGACTTTGCAAGAATTTATAATTAACTAACCTGTGCTAACTTTGTTCGGGTTACTTGCTCTTTGAGAAGTCACGAAAAACGCTCTTCCTAAAACCACCGACTTTGTTTTGTCCGTATCCACCTTTGGTGCCATTGTCTCAGCTGGACTTGATTTCGCTACAAGACAAAATTGAGCTATGTGACCGTCTTTTCTATAATTAAAACATACCTTGGAAGACTGTGAACAGTTTGGACTTATATGTCCCTCCTCTCCGCATCTGTAGCATCTAACTGGCGGTCGTTCTCCTCCCCTAGAATTTGTTGCTGGTGCTATTGTCGACGTCTTCCCGTCATCGTTAAATCTTCTCTTCTTGAAATTTCCACTTGAATCATTTCTTCTATTATCTTGGCCATGATTACCACCGAAGTGGTTACCATTTATGGCATGATAATTTCCTCCACGATGGTTATCATTGTTCTGATGACTGTTGCCACCGGTACGATTATTATCGTGTTATTGCTCGTTATCCTTTTGTTGGGCTGGCTCATTATCGCGCTCCAATAACTGAGCCCTATTCACTACATCTGAATACAAACACAATTTGTGAGAAATGAGGTATTGATGTATTTCGGGTCTCAAACCTCGCAGAAACATTCGCATCATTCTCTCCTCATTATCAACCAAATGGGATGCGAACTGAGATAACTCGGCAAACTTAGCCTCGTACTGCGACACAGTCATATTGTTTTTCTCCAGCTTGATGAACTCAACCTCCTTCATGTGACGAATACTTTTGGGAAAGTACTTGTCATTGAATAATTCTTGGAACTTCTCCCAAGACATCATCAGTGCGGCAGATTGAGTACGCTTTACAGATTCCCACCAGTAATCTGCCTCTCCTCGCAACATGAATGTGGCAAAGGGAACCTTTTGCTCCTTGGAGAATCCCAAGACATCAAATATCTTGGTGATATGCTTTATCCATGTCTCTACCATAAGTGGTTCTGGCTTTCCCAATAATTTTGGTGGTCCCAGCTCCTTGAACTGCTTAGCGGTGACCATCCGAGAGTTGCCTGTGTTTCCACCTGTATTTTGAACAGGAGTCTCTCTCGCCTGATGTTGCATAAATTGCATAAAGCGTCTGAACATCCCATCGTTCATCATTTGATCGGTGTTGTTGTTTACCTGAGGATTATTGTCATCCTGATGCACATTATCTTGGGTATTGATCGTTGGTGACTCAACGGTCTCATGTGCTTTATTGCTTATCACAATATTTTCCGATGCCATTTTCAAAAACTGCCACAAAACAAGGGTTAATTGACATGTCACATATTATCCCTATACTCCGACTAACCAATTAAATACCAAATAAACTTAGGTAGGTCATACTAGTGAAGGAATTCCCCGTCTCTCCCCTCCTTGTTCTTGTCTCACACCTTAGCCAGGGACCATATTCCTAAGCTTTGATACCAACTGTGACGCCTCCAAAAATAGGTATACATCACCCATTATGAGTCACCAAATACATGGTACAGAAACAAATACAACTTCAGTAATATAATTATCGTGCAAAATACGACAACACATATACTGTGAGTTTGAATACAAATATTGTCTAATAGACAGTATACAAACTCAAAAGGAGTCCTCATTACAATTATTGATAAACTATTTTACAAAATAGTGAGGACTACTAAAACAACTATCCTGAACCATCACTCCAAACCCCGGCTAGTTCCTGCTATGTTCTCACCTCCTGAGAAGAAAAATAGAACAAAAAGGAAAAGGGTGAGCTCAACTAACCCAGTAATGAATATTATAACTAAGATAATATACAACAAATTATCATTAGTCTTCAACAGGAAAAAATCTGATAGAATATAATAGACAACAAGTTTTAGATCAACAACTGCAGCGGAAACAACAATCCATTAGAAGAGTCAAGTAGAGAAAGAATTCTACTATCTTTTAAGATTTAAAAGTCCATCATCAATATTTTATCCCTGTAACATCAATCAGTATACATCTTGAATCAAATATTCATCTTTGCACTCTGAGCCAAAATATTCATTTGTATCACCAATTGGTCATATTCATCTCAACACTGTTCATCTTTGCACTACGGACCAAAGATATTCATCGGTAAATCATTCATCTTTACCTTATAGGCCAAAGATATTCATTAGGTAATCATTCATCTTTACACTATAGGCGAAAGATATTCATTAATATCATTATTTAGGATAGAGGATGATGAAAATATCTTAAAGAAAAGCGAATCGGTGAGATAAAAGATAAAAGATTAGGGATTCGTACTTTAGTTTATCCAAGTTCAAAAATACTCCATAATAACCAATTGTAAAGAAGAATTCAAAAATAAACATCAAAACATGGATACAATCAAAGATAGTAACCATAATAGACATCTTGGACAAAAAGGAGAAAATTTCATTTTTCGGTGAATAGTTTCGTATACGTGAATAGAAACCCTGATACAAAAAGGTAGAAATTCCACAATAAAATCCATACCAATATTTTGGTATAATGATATTGAAAGAATAACATCATTAGAAAGAAAATAACATCCGTTACCTCAAAATATCGATTACTTACGATCGAAATATCGATATAAAAAATTCAAGGAAACTTGCAGCGATGAATAGCAACTCACAAAGTATCTAAATACTCACAAAATACGCTTTCGATAATATAGAGAAAAAGAGAAAACATATTTACGGTGTGATTTTCAATTCTAACTAAGCACCTATTTATAGGAAAATGCTTAGAACGCCATATAGCAGAGACTAACTTTCGCTACACGATGGCTTTACTCTTACTATTCAAGCCCACCACTTTTGAAAATAAATTCCAGCACATATCATTACTCATCAACCAAAAGTGGGGCCCACCATATTTTTAATAAAAACATTTTATTTTTCAAAACTTCAACAATTCATAATAAATAGCCCTTTTATCAGAAAATTCGAATCTCATGTGCTTTCCATAGGAAATTTAATTCTCTACAACTTTGTAAGTTTAAGTTTTTTCAAATTCCAAACAAAAAAAGACCGAAATCCACATACGGACGATTTTCAAAACCTCCATTCCGACAAAATACTGATAAAACACCTCAGCATTAATTCCTTCATTTATAACTACATAAAATAAATATATCCATCATTTATATCCACATAAAATAAATATTTCCTTATCATATAAATCAATAACTAATTATTCACAAATAATATTACAGAATCACAATTATGACAACCAAAGTCGTTCCCGGAAAGAAGGGGCTTTAGATAATGATTTCTCCTTATTTGCATGCAAGCAATTAGGTGACCAAACCCTTTCTGAAACGAACTTCCTTAGACGATTGCCAATAATGCTATCTAATAATATTATTCAAATAATATGAATTATTGATCCGATAATGGAGATACTTATCGCGATAACAATTATTGAAACAACAATAATATAAAATATCAACGCATAATTATTGAACAAATAAAATAAAATATTGAGCAAGAATTCTTGTAAAAATTATTGAGTAGTGACTTCTTACGTAAGAATCAATAATTTCAAAAATACTGTGCAATCTTGATGGTGTGTTTTCTTGTGCGACCACGCGTATTACTATATTTTAACCAATAAAGTATTCTAACGGTTTAATTCGTAACCATTACACCGTTATTTATAAAAACTCAAACTTTTATTTTCTTCATCAAGCGATATTATCCAGTTATGGGGCCCCACAATGATTTTGCCAAATGTCAATACGAATATTCCCCGACAAAATGAATACTTTATAACCACTTGCTTATTTTGCAAAAATTTGCACATTTCACCCATAACCAAAGTATTATATCAAATTAACACCTTATTATTCACAATAATAATTATCGAAAATTCGATTTTATTTAAAAAAAGTTGGGGTCTTACAATAAAGATTTAATTTTCTCTAAATATCATTTTGAGTAATAAGATGTGAATTTGAGATAATGTTATGGTTGTGAGTAATATTTAAGAATTTTGCAAAGTAAGCAAGTTGATATAAAATATTCGTTTGGTCGGGGAATATTCGTACGACGACACAATCATTGGTGGACCCCACAACGGAATTACTGTCGGAGTTAGAAAATGACATAAATAACTTTTTATAAAAATAACGGCAAAATTTTTACTGTTAACTATTGAAATACCCAGTGGTAAAAGTACAATAATACGCGTGGTTGCATAGTAGCACACGGTATTGTATATTATCTTTATTGATGCTTACATGAGAAGTCACTCAGTTTTATTCAATTATTGCAACAGTAGTTGTTGCATAGTACCTCATATTATTGATGCAATTATTGTCACAGTATCATCTGCACAATATTTTATATTATTAAATCAATAATTGAGACGACAAAAGTTATTCATATTATTATTTGCATTATTGACGATATTTAGAAAGTTTTGTCGAGAAAAGGGGTTTGATCACCTAATTGCGCACCAATAAAGAGAAGTCCTTATCGAAAAGCTTCATCTTTCTTGGAAATGATTTGGTTGTTAATATTGTGAGTTATAATATTAATAATAAATGTTATTAAAAATGTATTTTGTGAAGCCAAGTGAATTGAGATAAATAGAGGGATATTTTATGAAGTATTTGTTGTAAATTTTGTTTATTACATGGACCCCCAGTTACCCATTTTTCAAAACTGCCGGTAGAAAGTTATCTAAGTTTTGTTATATATATATATATAAGTTTTGTTTTTTATGTATAGTAGAATATATTATATTTTATATTTTATTATAATAATCTTTAGTAGTGCATTGTGAAGCATAGTAAAATCAAAAAATTTTGTTCAATTAAATCTGTGAAATTTCCCACAATGCTTTTCGTGATTTTCTAAATTCAAATAGTATCTTGTCATTCTCCTATTAATAGGATGCTTAGTTAGAAATGAAAATCACACCGTAATAAGAGAATTCTTGGTAGATGAGTAAATTTTAATTTAGGAATTTTTATATTGGATAGAGTAATTAATTTTTATTTTAATTTAATAATTGAATCATATTGTCGATTAGAATATTATATTTTTATTTTAGAATAATAATGATTATATTACGAATAATGATAAAGTCTTACTTACACTCAAAGCATTAATTATACTTATATTTTAATAATAGTACCAAATTTAAGTTTGGTAGATGAGTAAATTTTAATTTGGAATTTTATATTGGATAGAGTAATTAATTTTTATTTTTAGTTTAATAATTGAATCATATAGTCGATTAGAATATTATATTTTTATTTTAGAATAATAACAATTATATTACGAATAATGATAAAGTCTTACTTACACTCGAAGCATTAATTATACTTATATTTTAATAATATTACCAAATTTAAGTTAGGTAGATGAGTTTTATGATAATTTTCGTTTCTTATCAAATCAGTATTATCTAAGTGGTAAAATAATTTTACTTAAACTTGTATTATTATTATTATTGTTATTTTTATTATTATATATTTAAATAAAAGAAACACATTAGTATTTGCTAATCTTATTTTGATTATTTTCTTAGAAAACTATATAATGAATTCATGTTTTTTTACAAAACTATGATACTAATTTCTATTTTTGAACAAAAGTAACTAACTAATATTAGGTATACGATCTATTTTGATTCTATTAGGAACTTTGTTGATTGGTTCCTATTCCTAGCCATCCATGGTTAAGGTGCTAAGCAAAGAGGTCTAGTGCAGGTTGTCTATTGGCATGGCAGATTTGGGATCACTACAATTGTGTTGTACATGGCAAACTTGAATTGAATTTTAAGGTGTTGGTTGGGAGGTGTCTCGATTTCTTTCATCAATTTTTTGAAACTATGAGATTTATTAGGTACTTTCTTGTTCAACCTGAATTAAGGCAACTTACTAAATGGTGTAAACTTATCAGCTATGTTGTTAAACTAAATTATTATGCCTCGGTGAAAGGTAATGGTTTTTGCAGAATTAGTTTTGTTTTTCGAGATGAACATGGGCATGTTTTAGGAGCTGGAGTAGACAGTTTGGTCGGTAATTTACAGGCTGCATGTGCCGAAACAATTTCTATTTGTCAAGCTATTAAGTTTTCTATTGAGATAGGTCTTAGTAACATTGTTATTGAAGGAGCTAGATTGTAAGACGATGATTACACGTCTATCAAAAGAGATTGTTGAGGATTCATATTAGAATTTCAGAAGGTGAGTTTCGCCAAGAGAAAGCTATCAAGTAGCTCATGAACTAGAAAATTTAGCTCAGTTAGATAATATGTTTTTTCCTACTTATTGGATGGATGATTGCCACCATAGCTTGCTTTCTTTAATTGTAAAAGAATTTGCACATGAATAAAAGTTTGTGTCCTGTATGAGGAAGTTATTTCAAAAAAAGAAATAAAAAAATATCTAAATTAATTAAATGTAACTAAATATGATTGAAATAGTTTTTTATTTATATTGTCATGTCTAAATGTGATAACCCATCATGTAATACATATGATTAACAAGGGTATTTATAGAAGCAAGTATCTACAAGTATACATCTTCCTGAAGCAAAGTGACCGTTTTCTTGCTTGCACTTTTTGGCACAAGCATCTCCAACACAATTTTTAGTAGGATCTGAAAATTGTACCTCACATGCATCAACAATCGTAAGCTCATTACCTACAATTATCGAATTACGTAAACGAAATCAATAGTCAGAATAATATTATTTGGTGATTTTATGTAAAATTTTTGTCATCTATATAATCCTTGTGTTTTAGAATTAGAGTTGCATTTTTAACATTTGTAAGTTAATTCATAATTTTTGAAATATAATACTAATACATATTTATTTACTTTAAATAAAATATATATATAATTACTGTATACTAATTAAAAGATAGTACTAATTAAAATATTTAGTCTTTCAAAAGTTAAATCAATTTTGAATTTTAAGAATTTAAAATTTGACTTAAAAATCAAAATGTATCTCTATTTTGAAACAAAGTAATTATATATTTAACAAATCAATTATATGTAACTCTAGTAAAAAAGATCACTACAATCGAACTCATGATTTTTTTTTTTTATTTTACAAAGACATGTATTATTAGGGGCATTATTACTTGAGCTAATATGACAGAGTTAGTGGAGTTAAACTTCCATCATAGCATCCTAACACCGTGAAAAGCGAGTTTTATATGATAATTTTGAGAAGTAAAATAAAAATAATTATATATAACAAAATAAACAAAGGCATGAGCATGAGGCATAATAATTATTTAATAAAATTAGAAGACTTTCCAAAAAAAAAAAAAAAAATCATGGTTTTCTTAAGCTCTCAGTGGTTATTATCTAAATTACATTTGTAATAAAAAAAATACAAAATGCTAATAATCTTAAATAATTTTGATCTATTCATATTACTCAATATATGAAATCTATTGAAACATTTATATAATAAGAAATAGAATTTTTTTAAAATGAAATACATGATTAAAAAAGCATAGTATATCTATATGTAACTTTAGTTAAATACAAACACCCATATATTATATACTAAATTAGTGTTTACACCGTAAAAAAGGACTAGCAAGAGAAGAACGCTAGCAAATGTAATGGAATACTTCATACTTAATTTTTTTTCAAGTGTCTCCAAAAAATAAGATATGTGATTTGTGAACAAAACCATTCAGTTCCTACAGGTTTACGGTACGAGAGGATAAAAACTTCTTAAAATTTTCTTTTAATTTTCTTCTATAAATATAAATGTGCAATTAATGCATTTATTTAGGATCTCTTTTAAAAATTGGATCTTGATATATGCACATTATATATTAATGGATGCACACCATATGCATAGTAATATTGTTTTTAAGATATTGCGGTTATTAATAATACAAGCATTCAATGCGTATTATTAAAGTACGATAATTATCAATATAAGATGTGTAGATATCTAACATCCTTGAGATTTATAAAATTTTTAGAATGTGATTATATGAATCAAATTTTGCATTTATTATACACCTAAAAATATTAGGATATATTTATTATATATGAATTACATTTTGAATTATTATATACTATTTTTGAGAAACGCATTATTATATACTAAAAAAGCACAAAAATAAATAATGAGCAAAGACCACGAGATTATGAAAATTTAGTCACATGAATCAAATTTAGAATTAGTACATTTGAAGTTTGAATCTATGCAAAAGGCTTCATTAATAAGTTGTATGCCAAACCCGAAGAAATCGAGTTTTGGCTTGAGGAAGTAGCATTCCTTGGGCACGTGGTGTCAAAACATGGAGTCTCATGGGCAGAGCAAAGATTGAAGCCATACAAAGTTAGAAGAGCAACCAAAGCCGGTGATCAAGTAATCGTAGCTTTCTGGGCTTAGCTGGTTACTATCGGAGATTCATGGAAGGATTTTCTCGAATCGCTACTCCGTTAACTCAGCTGACTCGTAAAGATATAAAATTCGGTTGGAGCGAGGTTTATGAGAAGTGTTTTCAAGAACTCAAGAGAATACTCATTTCGGCATCTGTTCTGACAATACCATCTAGTTTGGATGGATTTGTTATCTACAGCGATGCTTCAGGCAAAGGGTTAGGATGTGTTCTCATGCAATATGGGAAAGTCATAGCCTATGCATCGCGATAACTCAAAGAATATGAGAGGAATTATCCTACTCATGATTTTGAGTTGGCAGCAGTCGTTTTCGCGTTGAAGATCTGGAAACACTACCTGTATGGGGAGAAAGTGGAGATCTATACAGATGTGACACCCCCAAAATAGATATACATCACCTATTCTGAGTCGCCAAATACATGATATAGAATACAAATACAACTTTAAATATACAACATGAACTGTGAGTTTTAATACAAACATTGTCTTCTAGACATTATTCAAACTCAAAATAAGTCCTCAATACATTTATTATCACACTATTTCATAGAATAGTGAGGACTACTAATGCTATCATCTGGACCGTCACTCCGTTCCCCGACTAGTCCCTGCTACGTTCTCATTTCCTGAAGAGAATAATGAAAGCAAAAAGGGTGAGCTCAACTAGCCCAGTAAGAAATATTATGACTAAGATAATGTAAAATAAATTATCATTAACCTTCAACAGTGTTAAACTGATAAAATATAACAAACATCAAGTTTAACTGCAGCGGAACAAGCAATCTATTAGAAGAGTCGTGACTTTTATCGCTGAGACTCAGCTTAATAAATAATCCACATCATCCCTGCACTACGGCCAATGATATTCCATTAGTATCACGACCATAAATTATCCATGCACTACGGGCCAATGATATTCGTGTATTCATCAATGGTCATGATCATACCAACAATTGTCCATCAATGCACTACAGGCCAATGAGGACTTTTACCACATCATTTGTAATATTACGGTCATGATTACATCGAATAATCCCTGGTAATAATCATACCAAGTCCATCTATGCACTACAGGCCACATATGACTTTCAACAAAATATAAACATGAGGATGATGACAATGATATAAGAATTCAATAAAACAAGTTCAAGAATTAATTTATCCAGGAACTAATATTGTCCAAATTGTCAACATGATACTTCTTTGTAGAGTAAAATTCAAGAATGCTCGGAAGAATATTTCCATGAAAAGATCTTTGGATGAAGCGCAAAATATCAAGGATATTCCACTAATTTCATGGAGTATAGAAGTCAAAATTTTAACCAACCGAGTATAATAAAGAATGGAATAACAAAAGAAATCACCGTGCGTGTGATAGACCGCACATACGCAGTTATTCAACAGAATAATAAATAACGAAACCAGTCCAAATAAGAAATGCACGGATAGGATATTCCAACGAATATAATAAAGATTTAAAGCAATCCGTCAAGTAAAAGCATTGCATGTGATATTCCAACGAATAATAAAGAATGGAACCAGAATCCCAGGCGTAAAAGCGTCTGAGATGGGATATTCCAACAGAATAATAAAGAATGGAATAACAGAAGAATTTCACCAAGTATAGGGTAGCCCGCGTATACAGGTTATTCAAATAGAATAATAAATAATGGAATAACAAAAGTTCTCTTCATGAATACAAAAGAAATAATACCCCTTACCGTAATAGAAACTGGATATCAGAGTAGGAAAGTATTAGAATACTTTTCTATAGTTTCTTTATAATTTCTCTCTTTAGAATTTCAGTGAATTCGTAAGAAATAATGAAGGAATGAGCTTCTATTTATAGGAGAATGGAAGGATACTATTTAGGAAAAATCACGGACGCACAGTATATAAATTTGAAGTTCACGGTTTATCAACATTTGGTGCTAGCCAATTAGAAGAAAGAAAGAAAGAAAAACTAGCACCTACCAAGTTGAGAAAATGGCTTTATGCACATGTTTGATAGCATTATTGGATTGCTCAACCAATAAGGTGAAAGCTTTGAAAATAACATCACATATCCTGCCAAAATTCATTCTCCACCACAACCCACTCACCCACATTTAATATATATAAATACTTATTATTCACACATCTCCACCCATTCCTACGTAACACCCATTTTCCTCCCACCCCACCTTCATGATTATATAATATATATATATATATATATATATATATATTATCATATTCATAACACACTATTTTGAAAAATGAGTAAATGGGGGGTCCAAATAATACACCAAACTTACAACAAATATTCCATAAAAATCTCCTCAATATTTTTAACAATATTTATCATCATTATTATAATTCACAATATTAATCGACCAGGTCGTTCCCAGAAAAGAGGGGGCTTTCCAATAAGGATTTTTTCCTATTGGCGTGCAATTAGGTGACCAAACCTCTCATTGACAAAACTTCTAGACATCTTTAATATTGCAAATAATAATATTAATAACTTTGTCGTCTCAATTATTGATTTAATAATATATAAAATATTGACAATAATTGAATCAAATAAAGTGAGATATTATCAAAGAATTCTTGTAGCAATAATTGAACAAAAGCGGTGACTTCTCAAGTAAGCATCAATAATCAATACAGGTAATCTTCTTTGCAACTCTCGCGTATTCTTCGTACTTTTAACACTGGGTGTTTCAATAGTTAACGGTAAAACTTCCGCCGTTATTTTCATAAAGTATTTTTGTCGTTTTCTTAATCCGACAATAATTCCGTTGTGGGGTCCACCAATGATTGTGCCGTTGTACGAATATTTCCTATTTAAAATGAATATTCCCCGATCAATCGAATATTATATAACAACTTGCGTACTTTAAAAAATTTATAAATATTACCCACAAATATAACATTATATCAAATTCATTCCATAATATTCAAAAATAATATTTATAGAAAATTCATCTTTATTCATAAAAGTTGGGGTCTTACAACAGATCATAAAAGCCTCAAATATTTCTTCACCCAAAAGGAACTCAATATGCGACAACGACGTTGGCTCGAGCTATTGAAAGATTACGATCATACCATCCAATATCATCCTAGAAAAGCAAACGTGGTAGCTGACGCATTGAGTAGAAAATCATATGCGGGTACGAGTGCAATATTGTTAACACAACGGTCCATTTTGTATGACTTTCAAAGGATGGAGATAGAGGTAAAGGCTCCAAGTACCCACGTGATGATATCAAACATACGACTAGAACCGACTTTAATCGATAAAGTTAAAGCTGCTCAAGCTACAGACATGGAGTTGATGCGTATGAAGAAGAAAGTGCAAGAAGTTGCTATTCCAGAAGCAAGAATCTATAAAGAAGGAATACTTCGAGTCAACTCCAGAATTTGTGTTCCTAACGATTCTGACTTGAAGCATAGAATCATGATGGAGGCACACAACACACCGTTTGCAATCCATCCTAGGAGTACCAAAATGTATCATGATCTTCGACATACATTTTGGTGGAGCAATATAAATAGAGAGATCGTAGAGTTTATCTCGAGGTGTTTAAATTGACAACGTGTAAAGGCGGAGCATCAAGTACCAAAGGGTCCACTGCAACCACTTAAGATTCCGACATAGAAGTGGGAACACATTACTATGGATTTCGTTACGGGTCTTCCCAAGGTTTCTCAAGGCATAGATGCGATTTGGGTTATTATTGATAGATTAACCAAGTCTGCCCATTTCTTGCCTATACGGGAGACTTATTCCCTTGAACGTCTTGCTATTATGTATTTAAATGAGATTGTGAGATTGCATGGAATGCCAGTATCCATAGTTTCGGATCGTGACCCAAGATTCACTTCACGATTTTGGGTTAGCTTGCAGAAAGCTATGGGGACGGATTTACGATTCAGTTCAGCATACCATCCTCAAACGAACGGATAATCGGAAAGGACTATTCAAACCCTTGAAGATTTATTTAGACTCTGTGTCCTAGATTTCAAAGGAAGTTGGGATAAATACTTGTCATTAGTGGAATTCTCTTACAACAACAGTTATCAAGCAAGTATAGACATGACTCCATTTGAAGCATTATATGGACGAAAATGTCATTCTCCAAAGATCTTTGGGGGCGAGGTGGGTGAAGCAATGTTATTGGGACCAGAATTGGTACGCATAACTATATAGAAGATCCAAATGATCCGATAACATATACAAACGGCACAGGATCGACAAAAGAGTTATGTGGATCTTCATCGAAAGGACGTGGAATTTAATATTGGGGATCATGTATTGTTACGCGTTACACCATGGAAGGGAGTTACAAGATTTGGGAAGAGAAGAAAGCTCAATCCACGATTTGTTGGTCCATTTGAGATTCTTGACCGAATAGGAAATGTGGCCTATAGACTCGCATTACCTCCAAGCATGTCTCGTGTTCATAATGTTTTTCACATATCTATGCTTCATAAATATGTGAAAGACCCGAACCACATTATTGAGTTAGAACCGAACGAAGAGGTACCTATTAAGATCTTCGATAGGAAAGAGCTTCTCCTACGCACGAAGGTTATACCACAAGTTAAGGTTTTGTGGAGGAACCATGCTATTGAAGAAATGACCTGGGAGTTGGAATCAAAAATGAAAGCGAGGTATCCTCACCTTTTCGAAACCCGAGGTACATACGTCAATTTCAAGGATGAAATTTCATAAGGAGGGAAGGTTGTAAGACCCCAACTTATTATAAATAAAATTGAATTTTCTCTAATTATTATTGTGAATAATAAAGTGTTAATTTGATATAATGCTTTGGTTATGGGTGAAATGTGCAAATTTTGCAAAATAAGCAAGTGGTTATAAAATATTCATTGTTGTCGGGGAATATTCGTTTGGTCGTGGAATATTCTTTTTGTCGGAGAATATTCGTACGATGGCGCAACCATTTGTGGGCCCCATAACGGATAACGGTCGGATGAAGAAAATGACAAATTTGATTTTTTATAAATAATGGCGTAGTTATTACTGCGCTTAACAACATTACAATACCCGTGGTTATAATACTGATGTCTGGCGTGGTTGCATGATGTAGCACATGGTTTTGCAGTATTTTTGAATTATTGATTATTACGTAAGAAGTCACTACACAATAATTGTTACAGTAATTAATGTTCAATATTTTATTTTATTGGTTCAATAATTGTTGCGTTGATATTTTATATTATTGTTGTTTAAATAATTGTCACTGCACAGTATTTTCCATTATCGGATCAATAATTCATATTATTTGAATAATATTATGAGATAACATTATTGGCAATGTCTAGAAAGTTACATCGAGGAGAGGTTTGGTCACCTAATTGCGCCCGCAAAGAGGAGAAATCCTTATCGGAAAGCCCCTCTTTCTGAGAACGAATTGACTGATTGTCATAATTGTGATTCTCGTAATATTATTTGTGAATAATTAATTATTGATTTATATGATAAGGAAATATTTTATTTATGTGGATATAATTGATGGATATATTTATTTTATGTGGATATAATTGAAGGAATTTATGTTGAGATGTTTTTGTCGGAATGGAGGTATTAAAAATTAAATCACTGTTCTTGAGATATATTGCTTGAGTTATAATTTTTAATCTGACCGTTGGATCGTTATGATTTTTGGATATGTTATACATTTATAAGTTGAGTGTATGTCCACAAATTTTGAACCATTAAAAATGAACGTATAATTTGTTATGAATTTTAAGAGGTGACTGATACGGAAATTAGGTTTATAAATGATTTGGGTGGAAAATTCTAGAATTGAGTGGGCCCCACTTGTGGTTGGTGAAGAAATGTGCTGAATTTTATTTTAAATGTGGTGGGTGGCAATAGTAACGGGTGCTTCAGGTAGCAGGTCAAGTCTGCTTCGGCGTGCTAACATTTTCCTATAAATAGAGGGCTAAGTTAGAATTGAAAATTACACTAGAAACATAAGCTTTCTCTCTTTCTCTCTCTATATTATCGAGTGTATTTTGTGAGTATTTAGATACTTTGTGAGTTTCTATTTATCAATGCAAGTTTCCTTCAGCCTTATACCGATATTCCGATCAGAAGTACTGTTATTTTGAGGTAAGGGATGTTATTTTATTCATAAATGATATTATTTCTTTCGATATCATTATGCCAAAATATTGGTCTGAACTTTTTATCAAATTTGGAACTCTTTGTGTCGGGGTTACTTTTCACGTATACGACACTATTCACGTATACGACACTATTCACGAATATGGCACTATTCACCGAAAAATAAAATTTTCTCCTTTTTGTCCAAGATGTCTATTATGGGTTCTATCTTTGATTGTATCCATGTTTTGATCTTTATTCTTGAATTTTGCTTCAAAATTGGTTATTATGGAGTATTATTGATCTTGGATAAACTGTAATACGAATCTCTAATATTTGTTATTTTCACTGGATTTGTTTCTTTAAAATATTTTTCATCATCCTCAGTCTTAAATGATGATATTATTGAATATCTTTGGCATGTAGTGCAAAGATGAATGATTACCTAATGAATATCATTGGCCCGTAGTGCAAAGATGAACATGTGTTGAGATGAACATGACCAACTGGTGATACAAATGAATATCTTTGGCCTGTAGTGCAAAGATGAATATTTGATTCAAGATGTATATTGATTGATGTTACAGGGATAAAATATTGATGATGGACTTTTAAATCTTAGAAGATAGTGGAATTCTTTCTCTACTTGACTCTTCTAATGGATTGCTATTTCCGCTGCAGTTGTTGATCTAAAACTTGTTGTCTATTATATTTTATCTGATTTTTCCCTGTTGAAGACTAATGATAAATTGTTGTATATTATCTTAGTCATAATATTCTTTACTGGGCTAGTTGAGCTCACCCTTTTCCTTTTTGTTCCATTTTTCTTCTTAGGAGGTGAGAACATAGCAGGAAATAGCCGGGGTATGGAGTGATGGGTTATGATAGTTGTATTAGTAGTCCTCACTATTTTGTAAAATAGTGTATTAATAATTATAATGAGGACTCCTTTTAAGTTTGTATACTCTCTATTAGACAATAGTTGTATTCAAACTCACAGTATATGTGTTGTCGTATTTTGCATGACAATTGTATTACTGAAGTTGTATTTGTTTATGTACCATGTATTTGGCAACTCAGAATGGGTGATGTATACCTATTTTGGGGGCGTCACAGTTGGTATCAAAGCTTAGGGATATGATCCCTGGCTGAGATGTGAAACAAGAACTAAGAGGGAGAGCAGGAATCCTTATTTAGTAAGACTGACTAAGTTTATTTGGTATTTATTTGGTCGGTCAGGGTATAGGGATAATATGTGACATGTCAATTAACCCTTGTTTTGTGGCAGTATTTGAGAATGGCAGCAGAGAATGTTAACAATGGACTGAATGAGACCGTGGAGACAACTTTAATCACCACCCAGGGGAACATGCAATAGGAAGGCAATATTCCTCCTGTAAACAACACTACCGAACAAATGATGAATGATGCGATGTTTAGAAGCTTTTTGCAGTTCATGCAAAACCAGACGAGGGAGATCCGTGCACAAAATACGGGTGGAAATGATAGCAATGCGTGGCTTGTCATAGCCAAGCAGTTCAAGGAGTTGGAACTACCAAAATTTATTAGAAAGTCGGATCCGATCAAGGCAAAAATGTGGGTCAAGCAAATTACCAAGATATTGGATGTCTTGGGATGCACGGAGGAACAGAAGGTTCCATTCGCCACTTTTATTTTCCGCGGTGAGGCAGACTACTGGTGGGAGCCTGTGAAGTGTACCCAGCCTGCCGCACTCAATATGTCTTGGGAAACGTTTCAAAAACTATTCAATGACAAGTACTTTCCTGAAATTATTCTTTATATGAAGGAGGTGGAGTTTATCAGACTGGAACAAAACAACAGGACAGTGTCCCAGTATGAGGCGAAGTTCGCTGAGTTATCCAGGTTTGCACCTCATTTGGTCGAAAATGAGGAACGAATGACGAGGATGTTTCTAAGAGGTCTAAAGCTCGAGATTCAGCAATATCTTATATCTCATAAATTTTCTTTATATTCAGATGTTGTAAACATGGCTCAATTATTAGAGCGAGATAATGAGTATGTGCAACAGAGGGACCACAACCAGGGTCATACCAGTGGCGGTAGCCATCGGAGTAATGAAAACCAGCAGGGAGGAAAGCATTCGGACAAAAGCGGTAACCACTCTGGTAGTAATCGTGGTCGTGATAATAGAAGGAGCGAGTCGGGATGAGATTTCAAGAAGAGAAGGTACAACAATGATAACGTGAAGACGTCAGCACAAATATCAACTGTTTTTAGGGGAGGAGAACGAGCACCGGTCATTTGTTACAAATGCGAGAAAGAGGGACACATCAGCCCAAACTGCCCACAACAATCCAAGGTATGTTATAACTGTGGAAAGGAAGGTCATATAGCTAGAGATTGTCTAGTTGTAAAACCAAGTTCAACGGGGATGGTGACTCCAAAGGCTGTCACGGACAAGTTAAAGTCGGTGGTTCCTGGAAGGGCGTTTGTCGTGACTGCACAAAACGCAAGGAACCCAAACGAGGTGATCACGGGTAAGCTAATCATAAACTCTTGCAAAGTTTATACCTTATTAGATACCGGTTCTACCAATTCTTTCATCTCTCCTGCTTGTGCTCAACGTTTAAACTTGACTCCGGAGAAATTAGACCTTGACTTATCTGTTGAGGCTCCGTTAGGAGAAACTTTCATTACATCTACTGTTTATAAATCTTTCTTGATTCAAGTCGGTACCATCACATTACCTGCCGACCTAATTTCGTTGAAAATTCTTGCATTTGATATAATTTTAGGGATTGATTGGTTAACCATGCATCATGCTAAAATTGATTATTTTCGTAAGGTTGTTAGTTTTCATATTCCTAACCAACCTATTATGTGAATTCAAACAACCAAACCATTAAAGTTAATCACTGTCATATCAAGCCATAAAGCTATTCATTTATTAAAAAACGGATGTCAAGCTTTCTTAGCCCATGTCACGGACTTGAACAAAAACACGTCAAATTTGAATAATATTTCTATTGTTAGTGAATTTCCTGACGTATTTCCTGAAGAACTTCCCGGTCTACTCCCAGAACGTGAAGTTGAATTCTTTATTGACCTTGAACCTGGTACAAAGCCCATTTCTAAAACTCCATATCGAATGGCTCCTATTGAACTTCGGGAGTTAAAGGTCCAACTACAGGAGTTGTTGGACATCGGTTTCATTCGTCCTAGTACATCTCCTTGGGGTGCTCTTGTGTTATTTGTAAAGAAGAAAGACGGGAGTATGCGACTTTGTATTGACTACCGAGAATTGAACCATGTCACTATCAAGAATAGGTATCCGCTACCTCGCATAGATGACTTGTTTGACCAGTTGCAAGGAGCACAATTCTTTTCAAATATCGATCTTCGTTCTGGATATCATCAGTTGAAGATTAAAACCGAGGATATTCAAAGACCGCCTTGATCGATGCAGGGCATTATGAATTCTTAGTCATGTCTTTTGGATTGACTAATGTTCCTGCTGCTTTCATGGATATGATGAATCGTGTGTTCAAAGAATATTTGGATCAAATCTTTGTCTTTATTGATGACATCCTCATCTATTCCAAAAGCCGTGAAGATCATGAGCACCATTTGAAGCTGGTACTGCAAAGGCTTCGTGATAACATGTTGTATGCCAAGCTGAAGAAATGTGAGTTCTGGCTTGAGGAAGTAGCATTCCTTGGGCACGTTGTAAGACCCCAAATTATTAATAAATGAAATTTAATTCCTCTATTTATTATTTTGAAATAGTAAGAGTTGATTTGATTAATGTGGTTAGTTGTGGGTAAAATGCGCAAATATTTGAAATAAGCAAGTGGTTATAAAATACTCATTGTTGTCGGAGAATATTCGTTTGGTCGTGGAATATTCTTACGGTTTGGGAATATTAAATGCGACCAGCCTTGATCTTGTGTAGGCCCATAACGAGCGATTGGATGAAGAAAAGCGACAAGTATAAGTTGTTTATAAATAATTCTGCCAGCAGTTATTCACAGATTATCTTGTTGGAATACCCGTGGTTAAAACACGATGTCTGCGTTGTTGCACAAGATAGCTGCAGTATTGCACTAATTATTGATTCTTACATAAGAAGGCACTACTTAATAATTATTACGATAATTCTTGTTCGATATTTTATTTTATTGATTCAATAATTGCTTGCGTTGATTTTTTATATTCTTGTTGTTTCAATAATTGTCACTACACGTATTTTCCATTATCGAAGCAATAATTCATATTATCTGAATAATATTATTAGAAAACATTATTGGCAATGTCTAGAAAGTTACATCTAAGGAGAGGTTTGGTCACCTAATTGTGCGCCAATGGAGAAATTCTTATTGAAAGCCCCTCTTTCTTGGAAGCTATTCGTCAGTTGCGATCTTTGTGATCTGTAATATTATTTGTGAATAATTAATTATTGATTTATATGATGAGGAAAATATTGATTTTATGTGGATATAGATGGAGAAAATTTTAAAGTGACAATTGTTAAAAAATGATATTTTATCTTTTACGATAAAATAATTTATTATTATATTTTAATAATATAATAATGGTGATAGTTTTACAATGAATGTGGGATATATGAGTATATGAGGAGAAAGAGTATTTTTGTTGCATTAAATGATTAACACATGTTTTGTGTGTCGGTGGATCCCATTTCTTGACTGAAATTTGATTATAGCCTGTAAAATCATTCGTATATGGATTTCGGTCAATTTCTGCTTGGAATTTGGAAAAACTTTCTTCTGCAAAGTTGTATAGAATTGAATTTCCTATAACAATTTGCGAGATTCAAATTTTCTGATAAAAGGGCTATTTATTATGAATTATTGAAGTTCCGGATTAATTGATTATTATTTTTTTTGGAGTTTTAAATAACTTTTATATGAAAAACGTTTTTGGCAAGTTTGGCACATGTATGGCTGATATGTTTGGATCAATGAGGGTGTGCGTAAGAATTTTATAATATATATTATTATTATATTAAATTTTCTGCTTTAGTGTTCTAAGCAATTTCCTATAAATAGGGTGCTTAGGTTAGAATTGAAAATCACACCAGAAACTAAAGATTTCTCTCTCTTTCTCTCTCTCTATAATATCGAGCGTATTTTGTGAGTATTTTAATACTTTGAGTATTGCTATACGGTGTAAGTTCTTTCAAAGACTATATCCGAGATTCGGTCGGAAGTCTTATTCTTTACGAGGTAAGGGATGTTATTTTATTCAAAAATGATATTATTTCTTCAATATTATTATGCCGAAATATTGGTTGGAAATTTTTGTCAAATTTGGAACTTTTTCATGTCGGGGTTACTATTCATGAGTTACTATTCACAAGTTACTATTCATGAGTTACTATTCATGAGTACTATTCACGAAGCATGATGATGTTTTTTGTGAAATTTCTATATTTTGGTGTCGGAGTTACTATTCACGTATACGACACTATTCATGAATACGACACTATTCACAGAAAAATTAAATTTTCTTTTCTGTGTTCAAGATCGTCTGTTATGATTCCTATCTTGGATTGGATCTATGTTTTGGTCTTCATTCTTCAATTTTACTCCACTCTGATTATTTATGAAGTATTTTTGAACTTGGATTGTGTAAAGTACGAATCCTTAATATTTATTCTTTTGTTTCACTGGATTCGTTTTCTTTAAAATATTTTTCATCATCCTCAGTCCTAAATGATGATATAACTGAATATCTTTGGCCCGTAGTGCAAAGATAATGATTTTATGATGAATATCTTTGGCTCGTAGTGCAAAGATGAACATGTGTTTAGATGAACATGACCAACTGGTGAATATCTTTGGCCTGTAGTGCAAAGATGAATATTTGATTTATAATGTATATTGATTGATGTTACAGGGATAAAATATCGATGATGGACTTTTAAATTCATAGATGATAGTAGATTTCATTCTCTACTTAACTCTTCTAATGAATTGTAGTTTCCGCTGCAGTTGTTGTTCTAAAACTTGTTGTCTATTGTATTTTATCAGATTTTTCCCTGTTGAAGACTAAGGATAATTTGTTTTACATTATCTTAGTTAAAATATTCTTTACTGGGCTAGTTGAGCTCACCCTTTTCCTTTTTGTTCCATTTTTCTTCTCAGGAGACGAAAATATAGCGGGAACTAGTCGGGGTGTGGAGTAATGGTTCAAGACAGTTGTTTTAGTAGTCCTCACTATTTTGTAAAATAGTGTATCAATAATTGTAATGAGGACTTATTTGAGTGTGGATATTGTCTAGAAGACAATATTTGTATTTAAACTCACAGTTTATGTGTTGTCGTATTTTGCACGACAATTGTATTAATGAAGTTGTAGTTGTTTCTGTACCATGTATTTGGCGACTCAGAATAGGTTGGATAGATTGGACCTATTTTGGGGGAATCACAGTTGGTATTAAAGCTTAGGGATATGATCTCTAGCGGAGATCGGGGAATAGAACTAGGAGGGGAGAGACGAGTAAATCCTTCGCTAGTGTGTCCTACCTAAGCTTATTTGTTGGTCGGTCATAATATAGAAGTATTATGTGATTTGTTAATTTGTTTAATTAACCCTTGTTTTATGGAAGTATTTAAGAATGTCGACTGAGAATATTAACAGTGGAGTAAATGAGACCGTGGAGACACCTTTACTCACCAACGAGGAGAACGTGCAATAGGCTGGCAATGTTCCTCCTGTGAACAACACCACTGAGCAGATGAAGAACGATGGTATGTTTAGGAACTTTCTAGAATTCATGCAAAACCAAACGAGAAAGACTCTTTGTTCAAAATGCGTGTGGAAACACTTGGCAACTCACGGATGGTCATCGCTAAATGATTCAAGGAGTTAGGGCCGCCAGAGTTTTTGGGAAAGCGGAACCACTTACGGCGAGAGCGTAGATAAAGCGGATCACTAAGATATTTTATGTCTTGGGATGCTCGAGGGAGCAAAAGGTTCCTTTCTCCACTTTCATGTTACGAGGAGAGGCAGATTATTGGTGGGAATTCATAAAGAGTACTCGACTTTCTGCTTGCTTGAAGATGTCTTGGGAGAAGTTCCAAGAATTGTTCAACGACAAGTACTTTCCCGAAAGTATTCGTCACATGAAGGAGGTAGAGTTCATCAAGTTGGAGAAAAACAATATGAACGTGTCGCAATACGAAGCTAAGTTTGCCAAGTTATCCTGATTTGCATCCCATTTAGTTGATAATGAGGAGAGAATGACGCGAATATTTCTGCGAGGTTTGAAACCCAAAATACGTCAATACCTCATTTCTCATAAACTTTGTTTATATTCAGATGTTGTGAATAGGGCTCAGTTATTGGAGCGCGATAATGAGTCGGCTCAACTGAAGAATAATGACCAATAACTCGATGATAATCGTACCGGTGGCGACGGTCATCGGAACAATGATAACCATCGTGGAGGAAATTATCATGAAAGAAATGGTAACCACTTCAGTGGTAATCATGGCCAAGGTAATAGAAGAAATAACTCAAGTGGAAATTTTAAGAAGAGAAGATTTAATAATGACGGGAAGACATTGGCACCAACACCAGCAACGAATTTTAGACGAGGAGAAAGACCGCCAGTTAGATGCTACAGATGCGGATAAGGGGGACACATAAGTCCAAACTGTTCACAACCTTCCAAGGTATGTTATAATTGTGGAAAAGAAGGTCATATCGCTCGAGATTGTATGGTAGCAAAACCCAGTCTAGCAGGGATGGTGACTCAAAAGGCTATCCCAGAAAAGTGAAAGTCAACGGTTCCTGGAAGAGCATTTTTCGTGACTGGTCAGAATGCGAGGAACCCGAACAAAGTTAGCACGAGTTAGTTAATTATAAAAATCTTACGAAGTTTATACCTTATTAGATACCGGTTCTACCCATTCATTTATCTCTCCTGCTTATACTCAACGTTTAAACTTGACTCTGGAGAAAATTAGACTTTGACCTATCTGTGGAAACTCCGTTATGAGAAACTTTTGTTACATCCACAATTTATAAATCTTGTTTGATCCAAGTTGGCACCATCACATTACCTGTTGACTTTATTTCTTTAAAGATACTTGCTTTTGATGTGATTTTGGGGATTGATTGATTAACTACTCATCATGCCAAAATTGATTGCTTTCGTAAGGTTGTTAGTTTTCATATTCCTAAGCAACCTGTTATTCGAATTCAAGCATCCAAACCATTGAAGTCAAACACTTTCATATCAAGCCATAAAGTCATTCGTTTATTAAAAAACGGATGTCAAGTTTTCTTAGCCCATGTTATGGACTTGAACAAAAATACATCAGATTTGAATAATATTTCTATTGTTAGTAAATTTCCTGATGTATTTCCTAAAGAATTTTTTTGCTTACTCCCAAAGTGTGATATTGAATTTTGTATCGACTTTGAACCCGGTACAAAACCCATTTCTAAAATCTCATGGCTCCTATTGAACTTCAGGAGTTAAAAATTCAACTGTAGAAGTTTGTACCCAAGCCTTTATCTGGTGACTTCCTTTGTGGAATGCACCAAAGCCAGACTCTCCGTAGGGGATGCCATATTTGTGTGATAGTAAACTGATAGGTTCCATTGTAACGTGCTATCCAAGATTGGGATATGAGTCATATTTGAGAGCAACCTAAGTCAGTAATCGAAATACGTAGCTTTCTAGGCTTAGTTGGTTATTATCGGAGATTCGTGGAAATATTTTCTCGAATCGCTACTCCATTAACTCAGCTGACTCATAGAGATACAAAATTCGAATGGAGCGAGAAATATGAAAAGAGCTTCCAAGAACTCAACATGCGGCAACGACGTTGGCTCGAGCTGTTGATATATTACGACCATACCATTCAATACCATCCTTAGAAAAAAAACGAACATGGTAGCTGACGCGTTGAGTAAAAGATCGTATGTGTTTACGAGTGCGATATTGTTAACACAAAGACCCATTTTGTATGACTTACATAAGATGGAGATAGAATTAAAGATTCCAAGAACCTGCATGAAGATAATGAATATACGATTAGAATCGACTTTAATCGATAAATTTAAAGCTGCTCAAGCTACAGACTTGGAGTTGATGAATATGAAGAAGAAGATGCAAGAAGTCATTATTCCAAAAGTGAGAATCGGCGATGTGAGGAAAGCTCAAACCTTCGATTTATTAGTCCATTTGAAATCCTCGATCGAATAGGAACTGTGGCCTATAGACTCGTTTTACCGCCAAGTATGACGCGTGTTCATAACGTTTTTCACATATCGATGTTACGTAAATATGTGGACGACCCGAACCATGTTATTGAGTTAGAACCAGTTGAGATAGCCGAAGACTTAACGTATGAAGAGGTACCTATCAAGATTTTGGATAGGAAGGAGCATGTCCTACGCACGAAGGTCATACCACAAGTTAATGTTTTGTGGAGAAACCATGCTATTGAGGAAATGACTTGGGAGTTGGAAATGAAAATGAAAGCGAGGTATCCTCATCTTTTGAAACACCGGTCGTCGTCGTCCAATTTTGAGGACGAAATTTCATAAGGAGGGAGGTTGTAAGACCCCAAATTATTAATAAATGAAATTTAATTCCTCTATTTATTATTTTGAAATAGTAAGGGTTGATTTGATTAATGTGGTTAGTTGTGGGTAAAATGCAAAATATTTGAAATAAGCAAGTGGTTATAAAATACTCATTGTTGTTAGGAGAATATTCGTTTGGTCGTGGAATATTCTTCTTTGTCGGGAATATTAGTATGACGTATGACCTTGCTGGTAGCATGTGAAAGCGATTGGATGAAGAAAATGACAAGTATAAGTTGTTTATAAATAACGGTAGCGATTGTTACCATTAATCTTGTTGGAATACCGGTGGTTAAAACAATAATATGCGTTGTTGCACAAAGAGTGAAAGTAGTATGCACGAAGCCAATCATGTTTGATGATAAAGCATATACTTTGTAACAATCTTATTCATTTATTAATAAAAAGTATTAATTTATTAAAGGCTTTTAATTATCTACATGATCTTTGTTTTATAATATGTGATAAACCCATAGTTTTAAGCAATGCTTTTAGAATAATGATGATGATCATTCTAATGAGATCTAAATTCTTAGAAAGCTTAAAACTAAAATAGTTCCCAATCATTTGATTACTAAATTGGGGATTAGTAAATCCGGATAGATTGGTACATACGTTGCTTGCTCATTGGATGAGGATGATTGATCTCATGATCATTTGTGTGGAGACACTAAAGCAAGTATGTAGGTGCTTATTAGAGAATAAGTTCATTTGAACGTGGCTCGCTAAGGAATACCTAATGGAGTTTTACTTATGCATCAATAGGAATTCTCAGTAGTGATAGTAATCAAGTGATCCTTGGACTTGAGATCATCATAGTATCCATGTGTATGATGAGTTATACTTTGACTTATTCCTTAAGACCCTTAGGGCATATCAAAGGGTATGCTTGGGTATAATAAGTTGTACATGGAGATAATGTATGATCAATAAAAATCTACCACTTCTATTAAAAAGAAGAAAATGTCCTATGTGATTCGATAAATGACAACCCAAAGAGTCCTTGGCGGCGAGCGTAATGAAATTAGAAAGGAGTTTCTAATTTTCATTATTTGAGTTGTGCATTTAAGGATCGAAATACATATAATTAAATAAAATAAGACTTGACGATGAATTACATGTCTTATATTTAATTGGGACATTGTATGGTGGAAGGATTGAATTGTCACGGTAACTATTTACTCAAAGGTTCTTTTATGATTAATGTTGAAATCTATATTATCCGGAAAGTCATTGATCGCTAGGGAGACTTATCCTATTGTAGAATAAATATTATTTATTTAAATAAATTAATTGTTTAATTTATTTATTTAAATAAGATTAGAATTGTTCTAATTGATTTATTCACAATCGGTTTAATATGGAGAACCTAAAGGGTCACACCATAAAAGGAAGAATAATTATTTAAGAAGTTAATGGCATAATCGTAATAATATATTATGTATATTTTAATTTAATCTATGGTGATAGAATAAATTAAATAGCTTAATATTATTATTTAATATTTTAGAAATATTAAATATAAATTAATAAGAGGAGTCTTATTAATATTATTACAATTATTATTATTTTAATTTCTAAAAGAGTTTAGGAATTAATTTAATATAAGTACTCTCATTTATTCCTAATTGGATTAGGAAGGAAAATTAGTTAAAGGAGTTTAATTAATTATCCCTAATAAGATTATGGAGCTTAATTAATTAAAAGAATTTAATTAATTAAATAAATCCCAATTCCTTAATTGTTAAGGTGGGTTGCCCACATCTATAAATAAGAGGAGTCTTATTATGGGTGTGAGTGGTTGTTGACTTTTACAACTATGTAATAATTCCAATTTGTTGGAGAGTACGTTCTTTTCTATAGAGATAGAAAAAACTAGGGTTTAGCCAACCACCCCTTCTTCTTGAATCTTTATTTTTCTTTGGTGGATCACCTCTAGAGGCCAAACATATGAGTGGCTAACGTTGATCGAAGGAAGGAACCAAACCCGGTGGATTCAAGTTGAACGCGAAAAGGATTGGAGGTGAACTTGTACCTGAGGAAGCTCGATCTTCAAGGGTATGATTCTTATTCGTTATCTTTTTCGTTTAATTAATAATTGTACATAAATGGTGATCCGGGTATATGGTTTGTATAATTTTTAAACTCTGATTTTACACGTTTCCGCACTTTTATGCAATTTGATTGCGTTCTTGAATATTACAAACCCAACAAGTAGCACACGGTATTGCACCAATTATTGATTCTTACGTAAGAAGGCACTACTTAATAATTGTTATAGTAATTACTGTTCAATATTTTATTTTATTGATTCAATAATTTTTGCGTTGATAGTGTATCAATAATTGTAATGAGGACTTATTTGAGTGTGGATATTGTCTAGAAGACAATATTTGTATTTAAACTCACAATTTATGTGTTGTTGTATTTTGCACGACAATTGTATTAATGAAGTTGTAGTTATTTCTGTACCATGTATTTGGCGAATCAGAATAGGTTGGATAGATTGGACCGATTTTGGGGGCGTCACACACGTGGTGTCAAAATATGGAGTATCTGTAGACCCGGCGAAGATTGAAGCTATACAAAGTTCGGAGCAACCAAAGTCGGTGACCAAAGTACGTAGCTTTTTGGGCTTAGCTGGTTACTATCGGAGATTCATGGAAGGATTTTCTCGAATCGCCACTCCGTTAACTCAGCTGACTCGTAAAGATATAAAATTCGGTTGGAGCGAGGATTGTAAGAAGAGTTTTCAAGAACTCAAGAGAAGACTCATTTCGTGTGGCACCTGTTCTGACAATACCATCTGGTTCGGATGGATTTGTTATCTAGAATGATGCTTCAGGCCAAGGGTGAGGATGTGTTCTCATCCAACATGGGAAAGTCATAGCCTATGCATCACGACAACTCAAAGAATATGAGAGGAATTATCATACTCATGATTTGGAGTTGGCAGCAGTCATTTTTGCGTTGAGGATCTGGAGACACTACCTGTATGGGGAGAAAGTGGAGATCTATACAGATCATAAATATTACCCACAAATATAACAGTATATCAAATTCATTCCATAATATTCAAAAATGATATTTATAGAAAATTCATCTTTATTCATAAAAGTTGGGATCTTACAACAGATCATAAAAGCCTCAAATATTTCTTCACACAAAAGGAACTCAATATGCGGCAACGACGTTGGCTCGAGCTATTGAAAGATTATGATCATATCATCCAATATCATCTTGGAAAAGAAAACGTGGTAGCTGACGCATTGATTATAAAATCATATGCGGGTACGAGTGCAATATTGTTAACACAAAGGTCCATTTTGTATGACTTTCAAAGGATGGAGATAGAGGTAAAGGCTCCAAGTACCCACATGATGATATCAAACATACGAGTAGAACCGACTTTAATCGATAAAGTTAAAGCTGCTCAAGCTGCGGACATGGAGCTGATGCGTATGAAGAAGAAAGTGCAAGAAGGTGCTATTCCAGAAGCAAGAATCGATGAAGAAGGAATACTTCGAGTTAACTCCAGACTTTGTGTTCCTAACGATTCTGACTTGAAGTATAAAATCATGATGGAGGCACACAACACACCATTTGCAATCCATCCTGGGAGTACCAAAATGTATCACGATCTTCGACATACATTTTGGTGGAGCAATATGAAAAGAGAGATCGCAGAGTTTATCTCGAGGTGTTTAATTTGTTAACGTGTAAAGGTGGAGCATCAAGTACCTGTTGGGTCCACTACAACCACTTAAGATTCTGACATAGAAGTGGAAACACATTACTATGGATTTCGTTACGGGTCTTCCCAAGGTTTCTCAAGGCATAGATGCGATTTGAGTTATTATTGATAGATTAACCTAGTCTGCCCATTTCTTGCCTATACAAGAGACTTATTCCCTTGAACGTCTTGCTAGTATATATGTAATTGAGATTGTGAGATTGCATGGAATGCCAATATCCATAGTTTCGGATCGTGACCCAAGATTCACTTCACGATTTTGGGTTAGCTTGCAGAAAGCTATGGGGACGGATTTACGATTCAGTTCAGCATACCATCCTCAAACGAACGGATAATCGAAAAGGACTATTCAAACCCTTGAAGATTTATTTAGACTCTGTGTCCTAGATTTCAAAGGAAGTTGGGATAAATACTTGTCATTAGTGGAATTCTCTTACAACAACAGTTATCAAGCAAGTATAGGCATGACTCCATTTGAAGCATTATATGGATGAAAATGTCATTCTCCAGTATGCTGGGACGAGGTGGGTGAAGCAATGTTATTGGGACCAGAATTGGTACGCATAACTACATAGAAGATCCAAATGATCCGATAACATATACAAACGGCACAGGATCGACAAAAGAGTTATGTGGATCTTCATCGAAAGGACGTGGAATTTAATATTGGGGATCATGTATTGTTACGCGTTACACCATGGAAGGGAGTTACAAGATTTGGGAAGAGAAGAAAGCTCAATCCACGATTTGTTGGTCCATTTGAGATTCTTGACCGAATAGGAAATGTGGCCTATAGACTCGCATTACCTCCAAGCATGTCTCGTATTCATAATGTTTTTCACATATCTATGCTTCGTAAATATGTGAAAGACCCGAACCACATTATTGAGTTAGAACTCGATTTAGATAGCAGAAGATTTAACGTATGAGGAGGTACTGTTAAGATCTTGGATAGGAAAGAGCATGTCCCTACGTACGAAGGTTATACCACAAGTTAAGGTTTTGTGGAGGAACCATGCTATTGAAGAAATGACCTGGGAGTTGGAATCAGAAATGAAAGTGAGGTATCCTTACCTTTTCGAAACACCAGGTGCGTCACGTCAATTCGAGGATGAAATTTCATAAGGAGGGGGGTGTAAGACCCCAACTTATTATAAATAAAATCGAATTTTCTCTAATTATTATTGTGAATAATAAAGTGTTAATTTGATATAATGCTTTGGTTATGGGTGAAATGTGAAAATTTTGCAAAATAAGCAAGTGGTTATAAAATATTTATTGTTGTCGGGGAATATTAGTTTCGATTAGTGGAATATTCTTTTTGTCGGGAATATTAAATGCGACCACAAACCATTTGTGGGCCCCATAACGGATAAATTCATTTATGAAGAAAATGACAAATTTGAGTTTTTACAAATAACAGGCGTAGTTATTCACAGAATTAACAATATTGGAATACCCTTGGTTAAAATATGATGTCTGCGTGGTTACACAAGTGCAGACACATTTGGCATAGTATTTTTGAATTATTGATTCTTACATAAGAAGGCACTACTCAATAATTGTTACAGTAATTACGGTTCAATATTTTATTTTATTGGTTCAATAATTACTGCGTTGATATTTTATATTATTGTTGTTTAAATAATTGTCACTGCACAATATTTCCCATTATCGGATCAATAATTCATATTATTTGAATAATATTATGAGATACAATTATTGGCAATGTCTAGAAAGTTCTGCCAAGGAGAGGTTTGGTCACCTAATTGAAAGTAGTATGCACACAAGCCAATCATGTTTCATGATAAAGCATATACTTTGTAACAATCTTATTCATTTATTAATAAAAAGTATTAATTTATTAAAGGCTTTTAATTATCTACATGATGCTGTTTTATAATATGTGATAAACCCATAGTTTTAAGCAATGCTTTTAGAATAATGATGATGATCATTCTAATGAGATCTAAATTCTTAGAAAGCTTAAAACTAAAATAGTTCCCAATCGTTGGATTACTAAATTGGGGATTAGTGAATCCGGATAGATTGGTACATACGTTGCTTTGCTCATTGGATGAGGATGATTGATCTCATGATCATTTGTGTGGAGACACTAAAGCGAGTATGTAGGTGCTTATTAGAGAATAAGTTCATTTGAGCGTTGGCTCGCTAAGGAATACCTAATGGAGTTTTACTTGCCTGTCAATAGGAATTCCTGTAGTGATAGTAGTACAAGTAATCCTTGGACTTGAGATCATCATAGTATCTTGTGTATGATGAGTTATACTTTGACTTATTCCTTAAGACCCTTAGGGTATATCAAAGGGTATGCTTGGGTATAATAAGTTGTACATGGAGATAATGTATGATCAATAAAGAATCTACCACTTCTAATAAAAGAAGAGAAATGTCCTATGTGATTTGATAAATGACAACCCAGTAGTCCTTGGCCAAGGCAGAATGAAATTAGAAAGGAGTTTCTAATTTGCATTATTTGGAATTGTGCATTTAAGAATCGAAATACATATAATTAAATAAAATAAGACTTGACAGTAATTCCATGTCTTATATTTAATTGGGACATTGTATGGTGGAAGGATTGAATTGTCTGAGTAACTATTTACTCAAAGGTTCTTTTATGATTAATGTTGAAATCTATATTATCCGGAAAGTCGTTGATCGCTAGGGAGGCTTATCTCTATTGTAGAATAAATATTATTTATTTAAATAAATTAATTGTTTAATTTATTTATTTAAATAAGATTAGAATTGTTCTAATTGATTTATTCACAACCTATTTAATATGGAGAACCTAAAGGGTCACACCATAAAAGGAAGAATAATTATTTAAGAAGTTAATGGCATAATCGTAATAATATATTAAGTATATTTAATTTAATCTATGGTGATAGAATAAATTAAATAGCTTAATATTTATTATTTAATATTTTAGAAATATTAAATATAAATTAATAAGAGGAGTCTTATTAATATTATTACAATTATTATTATTTTAATTTCTAAAAGAGTTTAGGAATTAATTTAATATAAGTACTCTCATTTATTCCTAATTGGATTAGGAAGAAAAAATTAGTTAAAGGAGTTTAATTAATTATCCCTAATAAGATTAGGGAGCTTAATTAATTAAAAGAATTTAATTAATTAAATAAAACCCAATTCCTTAATTGTTAAGGTGGGTTGCCCACATCTATAAATAAGAGGAGTCTTATTATGGGTGTAGGGGTTGTTGACTTTTCTGACATACGTAATTCCAATAGTTGAGAGAGACGCCCCTTTTTTCTATACAGATAGGAAAAACTAGGGTTTGAGCCAATACCACTTCTTCTTGAATTCTTATTATTCCTTGGTGGATCACCTCTAGAGGCCAAACATTTGGGTGGCTAACGTTGATCAAAGGAAGGAACCAAACCTGGTGGATTCAAGTTAAACGCGAAAGGATTTGGAGGTGAACTTGTACCTGAGGAAGCTCGATCTTCGAGGGTATGATTTTATTCTTTATCTTTTCGTTTAATTAATAATTGTGCATAAAGGGTGATCCGGGTATATGGTTTGTAAAAATTTTAAACTCTGATTTTTCACGTTTCCGCATTATTTTTGCAATTTGATTGCGTTCATGAATATTTCAAACCTAACAGTGGCATCAGAGCCAAACCTTTATGCGAATTATTAATTATTTTAATTTGATATGTATATTGATATGTGTTTAGAACAATTTAATTGGGCATAGTTTTATTGTATAAAATTTATTATAAAAAAAAAAAAAAAAGCACAAATCAGTTGCTGTTTTTTTTTAATTAAAAGGGAGCATGATTATAGAAGTTAATGGCAACAAGGAAATCAAGAGGCGTCCTTAATATGATAAACATTATGTATATTAATTTAAGTGTATATTGATATTTATATAACCAAGCTAATATTACATATCAATATACCCGACCGAACTCTCCTGACCGAATTGCTATTAACCATACGGATTATATATTAAAATTAAAATATATAACGGTTATTATATATTAATAATATATATATTTTAATTATTTTATAATTAAAATAAAATTTTATTTTAATCTTAAAATAAAAAGGTTTATTTTAATCTTAAAATAAAAGATTTATTTTAATTTTAAAATTAGAATTTCATGCTAACTAATTAGAGTTGGAATTGGATTCCATGATAACTAATTGGAGTTGAAATTGGATTTTATTTTTCTAAAATAAAGGAGTTTATTTGTGAATAGGAAGTAAATCCATCTTTCCTTAAATAAAGGAGTTTGTTTAGATATGAAATAAGATTTCATATTATTCAAAATAAAAGAGTTTATTTGTGAATAGGAAAGAGAATCCATGTTTCCTTAAAATAAAGGAGTTTATTTAAATATGAAATAAGATTTCATATTATTCAAAATAAAGGAGTTTATTTGTGAATAGGAAAAGAATTAGTGTTTCCTTTAATAATTTTTTTTTACATGGAATTGGATTCCATAATTAATTAAAATAAAGAAGTTTATTTTGATTAAAGATTTTGATTAAAATAAAATAGTTTATTTTATTCAAAATTGGATAAATTAAAATAAAATAGTTTTATTTTGATTTAAATTTGGATTAAAATAAAGGAGTTTATTTTGATTCAAAAATAGATTTTATACTAACTAAATTTGCCCATTAAATGATATCAATATATATATTAAATGTTTATTATTCATAAGATGAATGTTATTTATTGATGCATATGGTGATGTGTATGATAATAAATGGGATGGATTATGGACTATTGACGATATGATTGGATTTTATTTTAGTTGGATGCATGAATGTATGAGTTATATTAAATGGGGTCTGCGTATACCTCGTCTTCTTTAATTTTTTTCTTAATGTAAATTCTAACTCCTCTATGTACTTCCCTTGGCTAACGATCAAGGTTTCTATTTATTTTAAATAGTTTTGTAATAGGAATAGTTAGAATTAATTTTGAAAAATTGGAGATTAAGGAGCAAGGAGCGCTTGAAGACCCGTTTGTAATGGAGCCCGGGTTTAAATGTGACGCCCCCAAAATAGGTATACACAACACCCATTCTGAGTCGCCAAATACATGGTACAAGAAGCAAACTACAACTTCAATAATACAAATGTCGTGTGAAATACGACAATATATACTGTGAGTTTAAATACAAATATTATCTTCTAGACAATATCTATACTCAAATAAATCCTCATCACATTTATTGATACATTATTTTACAAAATGGTGAGGACTACTAAACAACTCTCTCTAACCTTCATTCCATACCCACACTAGTACTTCGCTACATTCTCGCCCTCACGAGAAGAAAAATGGAACAACAAGGAAAAGGGTGAGCTCAACTAGCCCGAAGAAAGAATATTATGACTAAGATAATATACAACAAATTATCGTTAGTCTCCAACGAGGAAAAATCGATAGAATCTGATAGACAACAAGTTTCGGATCAATATTACGCATGAAATAATAATTCATAGAAGAGTTACGTAGAGAATGAAATCTACTATAATCTATGAATTTAACGGTCCATCATCAATATTTTATCCTGTAACATCAATCAATATTCATCTCAAATCAAATATTCATCTTTGCACTACAGCCAAAGATATTCATCAATCGGTCATGTTCATCTCAACACTGCTTCATCTTTGCACTAAAGGCCAAAGATATTCATCGATCGGTCATGTTCATTTAAACACTTGCTTCATCTTTGCACTCTGGCCAAAGATATTCAATAATATCATCATTTAAGACGAGGATGATGAAAATATTTTTAAAGAACGAATCCAATTGAAACAAAATGACAAGGATTAAGGATTAAGGATTCGTACTTTGTTTTATCCATGTCCAACAATACCTCAAAAATAATCATAGTGGTGTAAAATTCAAGAATGATCAAAACATGGATACAATCGAGCTAGTATCCGAATAGATATTTTGGACGAAAAGAAGAAGTTTTATTTTTTCGGTGAATAGTGCTTGATATCGTGAATAGTCTTGAGTATCGTGAATAGTAACTCAGACACCAAAAGATAGAAATTCCACAAAAAAACATTTTCACGATTCATGAATAGTACTAAGTGAATAGTAACTCGTGAATAGTAACTCATGAATAGTAACTTCGTGAATAGTAACTCATGAATAGTAACCCCGAGCATGAAAAGTTCCAAATTTGATAAAACTTCAGATCAACATTTCAAAGATAATGATATTGAAGAACTAATATCATTACGAAAAAAATAATATCCCTTACCTCAAAGAATCGATTACTTCGGAAGGAAAGGCTCGGAAGTGATCTTTGAATGAAACTTGTCTTGACGAAAGAACTCTCAAAGTATCTAAATACTCACAAAATACGCTCAATAATATAGAGAAAAAGAGAAAACTTTGTTTCGGTGTGATTTTCAATTCTAACTTAGCCCTCTATTTATAGGAAAATGTTAGCCACCAAAGCGGACTTGACTGCTACACGATGGCTTTACACTGCTACTATTGCCACCCACCACATTTGAAATAAAATTCAGCACATTTTTTCACCAACCACAAGTGGGGCCCACTCAATTCTAGAATTTTCCACCAAAATCAATTATAAACCTAATTTAAGATCAGACACCTCTTAAAATTCACAACAAATCATTAGTGCATTTTTAACGGTTCAAAAATTTGTGGACATATACTCAACTTATGTATGTATAACATACCCAAAATTACCACAATCCAATGGTTAAATTAAAAATTATAACCCCCATGAATATATCTCAAAACCCCGATTTGATTTTTAACACCTCCAATCCGATAAAATCTTGATAAAACACCTCAACATTAATTCCTTCATTAATAACCACATAAATAAATCCATCATTTATATTCATATAAAATAAATATTTCCTTATCATATGAATCAATAATTAATTATTCACAAATAATATTCGAATCACATTTATGACAACCAGTATTTCCCGGAAAGAGGGGCTTTCGATAAGGATCTCTCTTCTTGGCGCCATGCAATTAGGTGACCAAACCTCTCCTTAGATGTAACTTTCTAGACATTGCCAATAATGTTATCTAATAATATTATTCAAATAATATGAATTATTGATCCGATAATGGGAAATCTTGTGCGGATGACAATTATTAAAACAATAATAATATAAAATATCAACGCAACAATTATTGAATCAATAAAATAAAATATTGAGCAATAACTTCATGTGAAAATTATTGAGTAGTGCCTTTCTACGTAAGGATCAATAATTCAACAATCTTTATGCAATACCGTATGCTTTCTTTGTGCAACCACGCCAGACATCAGATTTTTTAACCAATAGGGTATTCCAACAGTCTTAACTTGTAACAACTACGCCAATTATTTATAACCACCCAAACTTTGTCGTTTTCCTCATCCAATTGCTTTCAGTTATGGGGCCCACACATGGTCAGCTACCTTGTTATACGAATATTCCCGACAAGCATTTAATATTCCACGACTAAACGAATATTCCCGATAAAAATGAATATTTTATAACCACTTGCTTATTTTGAAATATTTGCGTATTTAACCCTTAACTATCCACATTAATCAAATCAACCCTTACTATTTCAAAATAATAAATAAAGGAAATTCCTTTTTATTTAAAAAAATTTCGGGGTCTTACATTAAATGTAATTGTTATGTTTAAATATTAATTCTTGCACCCCTAGGGCTTGACCTTTTTGGTTCACTTGGTGGCTCTAGTGAACCAAACTAGAATAAAAGTCCATAATCAATCCGGGTAGAATATAGTATTCTATATGTGCATGCTTATACTATATATATTATATATTATGCAAACATGCTTCGCATGTTCATTAATATGATCGTATTATATATATATATATATATATATATATATATATATATATATATATATATATGCATGCTTAAACAAAACAATGAGACAAATTAATAACAAACCCTCAATTTTTATATTAAGTCCTAAGCGTTCAAAGATATTTGGAATATCGAACGTCGCCTTCTAGCATGATAAAATTAATAGAGTATTAAATATTTAATATGAGTTTGTTGTGTCACCACAAGGCAAGTATTAAGTATTTAAGATGTTAATTTATCACATTTGATGCTTATAAAGAAAATTGAACAATATTGTTTTGTTGTGTCACCACAAGGATGATATTTTTCTTTTTGAATATATGGAGTGCTAGGTCGGACTTAACTTGGATAATTTTGATTCGGATGTGCCACCACTTGATCAAAATAATCTAAGAGGCAAAAGAAAAGGAGTTGCATAGTTGATGTAATTGACAAAAGTTGTCTACCTATTTATTTATATATAGTTTGTTGTGTCACCACAAGGCTATATACATTTGAAATAGGATCCTTATTCTCACTAGCAAATCTTTAATTAGATTTTTCTTAACTATATAAGTGAGGTAATATAGTTTGAAGAAAATAGTGGGAGATGCCAATTTAAAACAAGACCTAATTTATTTTGGTAATTAATAAAAGAATGTATGTTAAAATGTTGTTAATTACAAATTCATTTACGAATTTTTACAATGTCTAAAATTACTATCAACTGCGAAGCATATTAGATGCTAAATTAACGAATCGAATTAAACGGATTGGTTAAGGAATTTGAGAATAGTTCTCATAAATGAAAAGCTATCTTATGTCCTTAATACGCCTATCCTCGCAATGGTTGTAGACAATGCCTCTGAGGAAGAGATTACTACTTTTAGAAAGTGGCAAGATGATGCACATTGGCTCATGCATCATGCTTTCGCATCCATAAGTAACGAGCTTCAACGTCGGATGAAACTATGGATGCTCCTACTATATTCCTACACATCAAGAAGTTGATGGTGAGGAAAGTAGGACTGATAGATATCAGATATCTAAGGAGCTCTTCCGATCTAGAATGGCCGATGACACTACAGTACAGATAAAAGTCCTTAACATTATCATTTTGATTGATCAATTAGGACAACGAGTTTTGTCATGGATGGAGAGTTGAGCCAAGATTTGATCTTGCACTCATTCCCGGACTCCTTTCACAATTGTTGTGAATTTTTCATATAAACAAACTAGATATCAGCTTCGTTGATTTGCTTAACATGTTGAAAAATGATGAGAGTCACTTTCCAACCAAGAAAGACCATGTCTTACTGGTAGGGGCCAAAGGATCTTCTGAAAGGAAGAACGATTCAAAGAAGGTATATAGAAAGGCAAAAACAAAGGATAATAAGAACAAAAGCGTCACGGATGGATAGCAAAGGAGTTTGCTTCCACCGCTATAAGCTTCGGACATTTGGAAAGAAAGCTGCGAAGCATCTCTTGCGAGAGGCTAACCAAAGAAGCTTAGTGAAGTTTTGGTTAAAAATACAAATTTGTTCATGATTTAAAATAATTTTTCCTTTAAGTCAAGGTTCTACTTGGGTATTGGATACCGACTTTGGTTATCATAAATATAGATTTATGAAGGGACCAAGCAGAAGTAGAAAGTTAAACAAAGATAAGTAATCCTATGTGTGAAAAATGAAGCAAAGGTTGCTACATTAGCCATAGAAACTTATAGTTTAGCAATGCCTATGGGAAAAATCTATTAAGTCAATAAGTTGTTATTGTATTTCAGTTCTTGTTAGAAATATTATTTCTATTTTGTTATTGGACAATAAAATTTTTGGTATTATAATTAAGAACAATTGTTGTTCTATTTATAATAATAATGTTTTGTATAGAACTGGAATATTATTTAATGGATTTTGTATAATTGACTTACGTGAAAAATTATTTTGTAAATTGAACAAACTAGTATAAGAAAAGGAGATGATCATTCAAAAGTTGAATGTATGTATTTGTTGAATACAAGTGTGAATTATTTGAAAGGTTCAAAGAATTCAGAAGTGAAACAAATTGGCAAAGTATTAAGATTCTTTGATTAGATCAAGGAATAAATACTTGTGCAATAAGTTTCAAGATCATCTCAAATGGGTTTCTCATAATGGACGCCTCCTCGTCGTAATAATTGATTGATGTATCCGAAAGGAAAAATCATACCTTGTTGGACATAGTGCGGTCCATAATGATTTTACCGACATTCCAAATCCTTCGGGATAATGTCCTAGAAATGGTCGCATATCTCGAAAATGGTAACCTCAAAATCCATTTCAAGACTCCATAAAAGTTATGGATAGGGAGGATTCCTAATCTTAAGTATGTTAAGATAAGGGTTGTCCAACTTATGTGAAAAGGTTTCAAAGGATAAGCTTGGGACAAGATTTGACATGTATGATTTGTGGGACATCCTAAAGTAAGTTTAGGGTATATGTTCTATAATTCTACTTAGCAAAAGTCATTTTGTTACTGAAACACGCCGCCTTCTAAGATAAAGGTGTTTATCATTAAAAGGGGCTAGTGGGAGGATAATAGATCTTGAAGAGTTCAAGAACCACAAAATACTATAAGTCAAATAAGAGGAACCAGTAGATAGACCTATTATACCACAACCCAGAATCGTAAATGAATAATAATACTAAAGATACCGGAGGTATGGATTCATCATAGATGATGATGATGAGGTACACATCATAGAAGATGATGATCCAGATTACATACGATGAGGTAAGTGTTGTAGACACTCAGAGAAATGGATTGAAGCAAGTTTCTCAAATATGGAACATTCGTTTTGATGAGGCAATCAAAAGAGTTTGATTTTATCAAAAATAAGAATGAACCTAGTGTGTACAAAAGGGTCAGTGGGAGCATCGTGACATTCCTAGTACTATATGTTGATATACTACGGATAAGGAATGACATACCAATGCTACAATCAGTAAAGATAAAGTTGTCTAAACATTTCCCATGAATGATTTGGAAGAGTATCTTAATTGGGGATATAAATCTATATAGATAGATTTAAGAGGATGCTCGACTTAACCCAAGGAACGTATATTCATTTGATGCTAAAGTCGTTTAGCATGGCAAACTCCAAGAGATGTCTCATGTCTATGAGCTTTGAAGTGTATCTCTCTTAATAGTCCCCACAGACTCCTGAAAAGAGAGGTCGCATGAGTGACAATCATGCATGCAATGAAATATACGAGACCTGATGTTGATCAACATATTCGGAGAAGTTCACCGCGAGTCGGTGAAAAACATCTTAAAGTGCTTAACCCAAGCACTAAGGATGTGATCATATTCATGGTGGGTCTAAATTAAAACTAGAGGGCTTAACAGACTCAAGTTTTTCGAGACGGAGACCAAGACGATAGAAAATCCACTTTAAGGTAAAGGGTTACCTTGAGCATTGGTGCGATGAATTGGAAAGGTTCCAAACAATGAAAAGAGTTCTTTGGTTTAGTGATAAAGACAAAGTATATAGCTATAAATGAAGCTGCAAGTTGATTGTTTGGATGATAAGTTCATTACAGAACTAGGAATAGTTCCTAAGTCTCATCTTGGATCTAAACATGTGTTGTGGCACTTTCATTTGATTATTAGAATCATTGAAAGATGGGAAATCACTATAGAGATAGTGGACTCTCATGAACAACATTACATATCCATTAACTAAAGCTTATCCAACAGCAGGATAATCGTCACTTAGAGAAGAAGAGTATGAGATACCATGACGATTGGCTTTAGTGCAAGTGGGAGATTGAAAGTGTATGCACACAAGCCAATCATGTTTGATGATAAAGCATATACTTTGTAACAATCTTATTCATTTATTAATAAAAAGTATTAATTTATTAAAGACTTTTAATTATCTACATGATGCTATTTTATAATATGTGATAAACCCATAGTTTTAAGCAATGCTTTTAGAATAATGATGATGATCATTCTAATGAGATCTAAATTCTTAGAAAGCTTAAAACTAAAATAGTTCCCAATCGTTGGATTACTAAATTGGGGATTAGTGAATCCGGATAGATTGGTACATACGTTGCTTGCTCATTGGATGAGGATGATTGATCTCATGATCATTTGTGTGGTGACACTAAAGCGAGTATGTAGGTGCTTATTAGAGAATAAGTTCAACGAACGCGGGCTCGCTAAGGAATACCTAATGGAGTTTTACTTGCTGTCGATAGGAATTCTCAGAGTGATAGTAATCTGAGTAATCCTTGGACTTGAGATCATCATAGTATCTTGTGTATGATGAGTTATACTTTGACTTATTCCTTAAGACCCTTAGGGTATATCAAAGGGTATGCTTAGGTATAATAAGTTGTACATGGAGATAATGTATGATCAATAAAGAATCTACCACTTCTAATAAAAGAAGAAATGTCCTATGTGATTCGATAAATGACAACCCAAGTAGTCCTTGGCGAAGGCAAAATGAAATTAGAAAGGAGTTTCTAATTTACATTATTTGAGTTGTGCATTTAAGAATCGAAATATATATAATTAAATAAAATAAGACTTGACAATAATTCCATATCTTATATTTAATTGGGACATTGTATGGTGGAAGGATTGAATTGTATGGTAACTATTTACTCAAAGGTTCTTTTATGATTAATGTTGAAATCTATATTATCCGGAAAGTCGTTGATCGCTAGGGAGACTTATCGCTATTAGAGAATAAATATTATTTATTTAAATAAATTAATTGTTTAATTTATTTATTTAAATAAGATTAGAATTGTTCTAATTGATTTATTCACAACCTTTTAATATGGAGAACCTAAAGGGTCACACCATAAAAGGAAGAATAATTATTTAAGAAGTTAATGGCATAATCGTAATAATATATAAGTATATTTAATTTAATCTATGGTGATAGAATAAATTAAATAGCTTAATATTATTATTTAATATTTTAGAAATATTAAATATAAATTAATAAGAGGAGTCTTATTAATATTATTACAATTATTATTATTTTAATTTCTAAAAGAGTTTAGGAATTAATTTAATATAAGTACTCTCATTTATTCCAAATTGGATTAGGAAGAAAAATTAGTTAAAGGAGTTTAATTAATTATCCCTAATAAGATTAGGGAGCTTAATTAATTAAAAGAATTTAATTAATTAAATAAATCCCAATTCCTTAATTGTTAAGGTGGGTTGCCCACATCTATAAATAAGAGGAGTCTTATTATGGGTGTAGGGTTTGTTGACTTTTACAACATACGTAATTCCAATAGTTGGAGAGTACGCCCCCTTTTTTCTATACAGATAGGAAAAACTAGGGTTTGAGCCAATACCCCTTCTTCTTGAATTCTTATTATTCCTTGGTGGATCACCTCTAGAGGCCAAACATTTGGGTGGCTAACGTTGATCAAAGGAAGGAACCAAACCCGGTGGATTCAAGTTGAACGCGAAAGGATTTGGAGGTGAACTTGTACCTGAGGAAGCACGATCTTCGAGGATATGATTTTATTCTTTATCTTTTCGTTTAATTAATAATTGTGCATAAAGGGTGATCCGGGTATATGGTTTGTAAAAATTTTAAACTCTGATTTTCCACGTTTCCGCATTATTTTTGCAATTTGATTGCGTTCATGAATATTTCAAACCTAACACTAATTTCGCACCAGTAAGGAGAAATCCTTATCGGAAAGCCCATTATTACTTGGGAACGGCCTGGTTGTCGTAATTGTGATTCTGTAATATTATTTGTGAATAATTAATTATTGATTTATATGATAATGAAATATTTATTTTATGTGGATATAATTGATGGATATATTTATTTTATGTGGATATAATTGAAGTTATTAATGTTGAGATGTTTTTGTCGGAATGGAGGTATTAAAAATTAAATCACTGTTCTTAAGATATATTACGTGAGTTATAATTTTTAATCTGACCATTGGATCGTTATGATTTTTGGATATGTTATACATTTATAAGTTGAGTGTATGTCCACAAATTTTGAACCGTTAAAAATGAACGTATAATTTTTTATGAATTTTAAGAGGTGACTGATTCGGAAATTAGGTTTATAAATAATTTGGGTGGAAAATTCTAGAATTGAGTGGGCCCCACTTGTGGTTGGTGAAGAAATGTGCTGAATTTTATTTCAAATGTGGTGGGTGGCAATAGTAGCAGGTAAAGCCATCAGATAGCAGGTCAAGTCTGCTTCGGCGTGCTAACATATTCTTATAAATAGAGGGCTAAGTTAGAATTGAAAATCACACCAGAAACATAAGCTTTCTCTCTTTTTCTCTCTATATTATTGAGTGTATTTTGTAAATATTTTGATACTTTGTGAGTTTCTATTTATCAGTGCAAGTTTCCTTCAGCTTTATACCGATATTCCGATCAGAAGTACTGTTATTTTGAGGTAAGGGATGCTATTTTATTCGTAAATGATATTATTTCTTTCGATATCATTATGCCAAAATATTGGTCTGAACTTTTTATCAAATTTGGAACTCTTTGTGTTGGGGTTACTTTTCACGTATACGACACTATTCACGTATACGACACTATTCACGAATATGGCACTATTCACCGAAAAATAAAATTTTCTCCTTTTTGTCCAAGATGTCTATTATGGGTTCTATCTTTGATTGTATCCATGTTTTGATCTTTATTCTTGAATTTAACTTCAAAATTGGTTATTATGGAGTATTATTGATCTTGGATAAACTGTAATACGAATCTCTAATATTTGTTATTTTCACTGGATTTGTTCCTTTAAAATATTTTTCATCATCCTCAGTCTTAAATGATGATATTATTGAATATCTTTGGCATGTAGTGCAAAGATGAATGATTACCTAATGAATATCATTGGCCCGTAGTGCAAAGATGAACATGTGTTGAGATGAACATGACCAATCTGGTGATACAAATGAATATCTTTGGCTCAGTGGTGCAAAGATGAATATTTGATTCAAGATGTATATTGATTGATGTTACAAGGATAAAATATTGATGATGGACTTTTAAATCTTAGAAGATAGTGGAATTCTTTCTCTACTTGACTCTTCTAATGGATTGCTGTTTCCGCTGCAGTTGTTGATCTAAAACTTGTTGTCTATTATATTTTATCTGATTTTTTCTTGTTGAAGACTAATGATAAATTGTTGTATATTATCTTAGTTATAATATTCTTTACTGGGCTAGTTGAGCTCACCCTTTTCTTTTTTGTTCCATTTTTCTTCTTAGGAGGTGAGAACATAGCAGGAAATAGCCGGGGTATGGAGTGATGGGTTATGATAGTTGTATTAGTAGTCCTCACTATTTTGTAAAATAGTGTATCAATAATTGTAATGAGGACTCCTTTTTAGTTTGTATACTCTCTATTAGACAATAGTTGTATTCAAACTAACAGTATATGTGTTGTCGTATTTTGCACGACAATTGTATTACTGAAGTTGTATTTGTTTATGTACCATGTATTTGGCGACTCAGAATGGGTGATGTATACCTATTTTGGGGGCGTCACATATTCATTTAATATCAAAATATGTAAATTTGAATCAATTCCAAATATATTTTGAAAATCAATCATTAGTGAAAGGTTATTCAACTTTGTAGATTTTTTTTTAAAATTTAGCACATCTATACACTGAGTAAATAAAGTAAGCTTGAGTTATGGTACAAATCATTGTCACTAAATTATAATTAATTAGTGATGTGAAATTACAATATATAATCTACTATCTATATACAACTAGCTAGTTGATATTTATATACAACCCGTGCAATGCACGAGCTAGTTTAAATAATGAATTAACATAAGAAATTAATCCATAACAACTGACCTATTATTATATTTGTGAAATACTCTAGTCACATAGATGATAAGTAGTACCTAGTAGAGAATGAGATCGTATTTCAAAGTTTCATTAGTTGTACAATTGTTTGAACTAAACATGCAAACAAACACACATCACCCCAGACGACGATCAAGCATTTTATCAAACATGTCTTGTACATTACCTTTTACTTAGTGTATTAAATTCAGAAAAACTAGGAATGAAATTGAGGCAAAAACATGTTATATTATACTTTGGATTCAGAGAATTGCATCTATCTATATACTAATACTTCTATATGAATTGTGAAGCATTAACTTTATAAGCATCAAGAGTCAATAATATTTTTCTTGTAGTTATTGACTTGATAAACATCAAGAGTTGATACTTCTATATGTACTTACAACCAAATAAATGTAAAAGATATGTACCTGGGGTCTCGAGTTTGAAATATTTCGACAGTAGAGAACTTATTGGAGAGTTGAATCATGAAGCACTTCGGTATAGTGAAAATTGTCACTGTGAGTACTGACTCGCTTTGTTGACAAAGTAATAGTGAAGAAAGAAGAACATGAAACCAAAGCATATGAGTTTAGCCATTAATGACATGATAAAGGAAGAGGATGGGCTCTTCCCTTGCTAGCTCCACTTATGGAACGACATCCTGCAACCTAAAATGATGGAAGACCTTTACATTTAAATTAATATAAAAATTTTCTAAACTTATCAAGCGAATATAAAAATACACATTTAAATTAAATTAAAAGTCCAATCCTCGTAAAAGGCCATCTAAAATGAAAATAAGTTTGTCTCTTGGAAAACAATTGTCTATTTAAACGAAGTTCATAAACCTCAACCTTAGGATCTGACGGGGGGTAGACTGACATTGGTTGAGAAACAAGGAATTCAAAAGGCTCAACATGTGGATCCAGGCGGGCCAGTCTCTCAACCAAAGAAGCGTTAAAGCTGTTTTGAGTAGAAAACATATGCTCTTGTCTCGCTGCTATTCGTTCCATCCTTTTATGCACTAGCTTATTCTGTGCGTTAAGATATTGTTGGAGACTCCGAAATTGGATACTAAAAGTGGCTTTTGAACGAGATGTATTGGTTGGTCCGACTGAATCTTGCTCTTGGTCCTTCTCATCAAACTCTGCATCTTCTTCTTCATCCCCCTCATCATCAGAATCAGTCAAAAAGGTAAAACCAAGGTTTGTGCAAATTGAATAGCGTTTAATCATCATGTGGTCCAAGGGTTGCAACAGTTGTTAAACCGGCTCATCCGCCCTCCATTTCACCCCAGCTCATGCACACAGTCCAAAAATGAGAGAAGGATGGGGTAATCCTCCTTGAAGAGGGCCCCACAGACAAAGACGAATGGAATGATGTATTATGAGGCCTACATCTATTGGACAATCCTTGATGATAAAGTACAATAATACAACCTTCTCTTTGGTAACATCACCAGTGTGCTTTGAAGGCATCAATTTAGCGTAAAGGAATGAATGCCATATCTTTCCATAATGACTAAGATCCTTGCTTGGAAAGTACATACCCTTCAAGGACCATGAGGACTCTGGCTTGCATAACTCACTCAGTATTTGCTCATAATTTAAGCCATGGTCCTTATATGCCATATCCTCATAAACAGTTGGAGATTGGAGATTGTAATAATCATTGATTTCTTGAACAGTAAACGACACCATTTTACCCCGGACGAATGCAAAAAATGGTGATTTATCTGGTGCATTGGCATAAAACTCTTTCACTAAAGCCACCACTACTGCTTCTTGTAGTTCGGTAAAGGTCCCACATCCCCTTTCTATTATCTAGTGGCCCATCTCACTATTAAACTCATCGATGCTTAGTCCATGCTCCTGAATAAGGGATTTGGAGGCTAAGTATTCAAATCTGGTCGCCGCCTTAGAAGTTATAAATTTCCTTATATCAAACTATCGGATGGGGGTGGACGATCCCTCACCCCATTTTCTTTTTGATGCTTTTGGCGTCATTATGTATGTCGTTGAACTGTAGTTCTAAACTTATCAAAATATTCACATGACGGTTTATCCCCATATCTTAGTTGTCTCAATTAATCCCCCCATTATAGTGTCTAGAATGTATCCAGGTAGTCGACAGTTGAAACCAATATGACTGGAAACCATGCCAATCACTTTATGGATACCTTGTGTGCACTAAATTGTATGTTCAAAATTTCCCCAACCTTAGTGTTCAACCGAACTTGCAAGTCATAAAGCAATGTATAGCATTATACAAGATCAAATGCAATAATTACCAATAATAAACAGTTTACAGTTGAAGTAATTAGTCTAGCAATGAAAATCCATACTCACGCTTCCAACTTACCCAAATCAGATGAACAAGTGTTCAAATAGGCAAAGTATGTGGGTTTACTTAATGAGATGTCTGATGATCGACCACAACCCTAATGAATTTACCCAATTTCATGTAGAATGATTCAAGGCGAGAGGAAGGTTGGAAGAACTTGGAGCCCTAGTTTGGGTCAAGTCCTTGATGAAATTTGAGAACTAGAGATCCCTTGAATCTGTGCGCAGTGATTTGGGCCAATAATTTAGTCAAATTTAGTTCAACATCGAGATGGGGGTCGGTTATTGGGGTTTAGGGCACTGGTGTGTTTGTTTGGAATGAAAAGGAAGTGTTTTAAGTTGAATGAAAGAGGCATTTTAAAAATTAAAAAATGTGATTTGCGTCGGGGTGAGGATTTTTGTTCAGTAAACATCGTCGGGGCGAGGTTTGACAGAGGAGTCTGCACTTAGAAGCGATGAAAAGCCTGCTGGGGCGAAGTCTGGCAGAGAGCTATGCGCCTAGGCGCAGTTTTATTTGTTAATATCTCTGCTAGGGCACATATACTATTTTCCTAAAAAAATTTTCTTTTGCTTTCAGATCCACTTAATTTCTTAGAACACTAATCATACTTCCATTTACTTGTTTCCTCATGTTTTTGGGTGTAAATTACGCTCCACATACTAATCTACTCATATACGCACTGCCACCATCCTTTCAGAACTGTACCTAATGGTTGTCTCATGATTTACTCTTGTGAATGTCAATCTCAACCTTGAAATGATGATGATTAAATCAGATTAGGGTTCACGAGGAGAATGAATAAGAAAAGTTGTACTACAACAATACTATTCTAAACTTACTACAAATTTTCTAAGTATGAAATTAAAAGAAAAACTAAATACTGATTTGGTTGCCTCCCATCAAGCGCTTGATTTTTAAGTCTTTCATCCTGACTACTCCCTGTTTTTATAGTGAATCTGCGAGAGTGATAGAGGTCTTGTGTCGATCCACAATTCCACCCCAGTAATGTTTTAATTGATGTGCGTTGACTTTTAATGTTTTGTCTTGATTCCGACCAACTAATTGAACAGCGCCATGGGGAAATACTTCTTTGATTATGAATGGGCTTGACTAACGTGATTTGAGTTTTCCTGAAAACATTTGAGTAGCTCGGTTTGATCCGGTTCAAGCTTTCAATCCATAATTTTCTTATCATGCCACCGTTTGATTTTCCCTTTGTACAAATTTGCATTTTTATATGATTGAAGGCGAAACTCTTCCATCTCATTGAGTTGTAACATTCTTTTCTTGTCTGCTGCATGCAAGTCAAAATTTAATTTCTGAATAGCCCAATATGCATTATGTTCTAACTCCACGGGAAGATGGCAAGCTTTTCCATACACCAATCGATATGATGACATCCCAATCGGTATTTTATATTTTTTTCGGTATGCCCACAATGCGTCGTCCAATTTAATTGACCAATCTTTCCGATTCGGGTTCACCATTTTTTCCAAAATACGCTTCACCTCTCTATTTGATACTTCGGCATGACTACTAGTTTGGGGATGGTAAGTCGTGACTATTTTGCGAGTGACTCTATACTTTGCAAGCAATGTTGAGAAGTATTTGTTGCAAAAATGAGTACTTTCGTCACTAATGATCGCCCGAGGTTTACCAAATCTAGTGAATATGTTTTTCTAAAGAAACTTGAGGACTACCTTAGCATCGTTGGTGGGTAATGTGGATGCTTCTACCCATTTTGAAACATAATCTACCGCAACTAGAATGTACTCAATGTTAAATGATATGGGGAAGGTGTAAGACCCCAACTTTTATGAATAAAGATTTAGTTTTCTCTAAATATTATTTTGAGTAATAAGGTGTGGATTTGATATAATGTTATGGTTGTGAGTAATATTTAAGAATTTTGCAAAGTAAGCAAGTTGTTATAAAGTATTCGTTTGATCGGGGAATATTCGTACGACGACACAATCATTGGTGGACCCCACAACGAAATTACTGTCGGAGTTAGAAAATGACAGAAATAACTTTTTATAAAAATAACGGCAAAAGTTTTACAGTTAACTGTTGAAATACCCGGTGGTAAAAGTACAGTAATACGCGTGGTTGCTTAGTAGCACACAGTATTGTATATTATCTTTATTGATGTTTATGTGAGAAGTCACTCGGTTTTATTCAATTATTGCAACAGTAGTTGTTGCATAATATCTCATATTATTGATGCAATTATTGTTACACTATCATCTGCACAATATTTTATATTATTAAATTAATAATTGAGACGACAAAAGTTATTCATATTATTATTTGCATTATTGACGGTGTTTAGAAAGTTCTGTCGAGGAAAGGGATTTGGTCACCTAATTGCGCGCCAATAAAGAGAAGTTCTTATCGTAAAGCCCCATCTTTCCTGGGAATAATTTGGTTGTTAATATTGTGAGTTATAATATTAATAATAAATGTTATTAAAAATATGTTTTGTGAAGCCAAGTGATTTGAGATAAATAGAGGGATATTTTATGAAGTGTTTCTTATAAATTTTGTTTATTTCATGGACCCCCAGTTACCCATTTTTCAAAACTGCCGGTAGAAAGTTATCTAAGTTTTGTTGTATATATATATATATATATATATATATATATATATATATATATATATATATAAGTAATGGTCACGAGGGAACGGGACGAGGGACGAGGATGGGGGATGGGGAGGAAAGCTCATATATATATATATATATATTATATTATAAGTTTCATTTTTTATGTATAATAGAATAGATTATATTTTAAATTTTATTATGCATAGTACTGCTTAGTGTGTATAGTGCAGCATAGTAAGATCAAAAATTTTCGTTGAATTCGTCCGTGAATTAGCCCGAGAAATTTCTCCTATGCACCCGTGATTTTCTAAATTCAAATAGTATCTTGTCATTCTCCTATTAATAGGATGCTTAGTTAGAAAAGAAAATCACACCAGAATAAGAGAATTCTTGGTAGATGAGTAAATTTTAATTTAGGAATTTTTATATTGGATAAAGTAATTAATTTTTATTTTTAATTTAATAATTGAATCATATTGTCGATTAGAATATTATATTTTTATTTTAGAATAATAACAGCTTATATTACATGAATAATGATAAAGTCTTACTTACACTCAAGAATTAATTATACTTATATTTTAATAATAGTACCAAATTTAAGTTTGGTAGATGAGTAAATTTTAATTTAGGAATTTTTATATTGGATAGAGTAATTAATTTTTACTTTTTAATTTAATAATTGAATCATATAGTCGATTAGAATATTATATTTTTATTTTTAGAATAATAACAATTATATTACGAATAATGATAAAAAGTCTTACTTACACTCAGAAGCTTAATTATACTTATATTTTAATAATATTACCAAATTTAAGTTAGGTAGAAGAGTTTTATGATAATTTTGTTTCCTATCAAATCGTATTATCTAAGTGGTAATATAATTTTACTTAAACTTGTATTATTATTATTATTATTATTATTATTATTATTATTATTATTATTATTATTAAATAAAAGAAAACAATTAGTATTTGGTAATCTTATTTTGATTATTTTCTTATAAAACTATATAATGAATTCATGTTTTTTTACAAAACTAGGATAGTAATTTCTATTTTTGAACAAAAGTAACTAACTAATATTAGGTAGACGATCTATTTTGATAATATTAGGAACTTTGCTGATTGGTTCCTATTCCTAGCCCTCCATGGTTAAGGTGTTAAGCAAAGGGGACTTGTGCAGGTTGTCTATTGGCATGGCAGATTTGGGATCACTGCAATTGTGTTGTACATGGCAAACTTGAGGGGAATTTTAATGTGTTGGCTGGGATGTGTCTCAATTTCTTTCATCAATTTTTTGAAACTATGAGATTTATTAGGTACTTTCTTTTCAACCTGAATTAAGGCAAGTTACTAAATGGTGTAAACTTATCAGCCATGTTGTTAAAATAAATTGTTATGCCTCGGTGAAAGGTAATGGTTTTTGCAGAATTGGTTTTATTTTTCGAGATGAACATGGGCCTGTTTTAGGAGTTGGAGTAGACAGTTTGGTCGGTAATTTACAGGTTGCATGTGCCGAAGCAATTGCTCTTCGTCAAGCTATTAAATTTTCTATTGAGATAGGTCTTAGTAATATTGTTATTGAAGTAGCTAGATTGTAAGACGATGATTACACGAGTATCAAAAGAGATTGTTGAGGATTCAGATTAGAATTTCAGAAGGTGAGTTTCGCCAAGAGAAAGCTATCAAGTAGCTCATCAACTAGTAGATTTAGCTCAGTTTGATAATATGTTTTTCCTACTTATTGGATGGATGATTTCCAATATAGCTTGCTTTCTTTAATTGTAAAAGAATTTGCACATGAATAAAAGTTTGTGTCCTGTATGTGGAAAATATTTCAAAAAAAGAAATAAAAAAATATCCAAAATAATTAAATGTAACTAAATATGATTGACCCAATAGTTTTTTTATTTATATTGTCTTGTCTAAATGTGACAACTCATCATGTAATACATAGGATTAACAAGGGTATTTACAGAAGCAAGTACCAACAAGTATACATCTTCCTGAAGCAAAGTGACCCTTTTCTTGCTTGCACTTTTTGGCACAGGCATCTTCAACACAATTTTTAGTAGGATCTGAAAATTGTACCTCACATGCATCAACAATCGTCAGCTCATTACCTACAATTATCGAATTACGTAAACGAAATCAATAGACAAAATAATATAATTTGGTGATTTTATGTAAAAATTTTGTCATCTATATAATCCTTGTGTTTTAGAATTAGAGTTGCATTTTTAACATTTGTAAGTTAATTCATAATTTTTGAAATATAATACTAATACATATTTATTTACTTTAAATAAAATATATATAATTATCGTATACTAATTAAAAGATAGTACTAATTAAAATATTTAGTCTTTCAAAAGTTAAATCAATTTTGAATTTTATGAATTTAAAATTTGACTTAAAAATCAAAACGTATCTCTATTTTGAAACAAAGTAATTATATATTTAACAAATCAATTATATGTCACTACCGTAAAAAAGATCACTACAATTGAACTCATGATTTTTTTTATTTTTTTATTTTACAAAGACATGTATTATTAGGGTCATTATTACTTGAGCTAATATGACAGAGTTAGTGGAGTTAAACTTCCATCATAGCATCCTAACACCAGAAAAAAGAGTTTTATATGATAATTTTGAGAAGTAAAATAAAAAATAATTATATATAACAAAATAAACAAAGGCATGAGCATGAGGCATAATAATTATTTAATAAAATTAGAAGACTTTAAAAAAAAAGGGTCATGTTTTCTTAAGCTCTCATGGTTATTAGCTAAATTACATTTGTAATAAAAAATACAAAATTCTAATAATCTTAAATAATTTTGATCTATTCATGTTACTCAATATATGAAATCTTATATAGTAAGAAATATAATTTTAAAAAAATGAAATACATGATTAAAAAAGCATAGTGTGTCTATATGTAACTTTAGTTAAACACACACACCCATATATTATATACTAAATTAGTGTTTACCTGTAAAAAAGACTAGCAAGAGAAGAACGCTAGCAAATATAATGGAATATTTCATACTTAATTTTTTTTTTCAAGTGTCTCCAAAAAATAAGATAGCAGATTAGTAATACAAGCATTCAATGCGTATTATTAGAAATACGCATAATTATAAATATAAGATGCGTAGATATCTAACATCCTTGATATTTATAAAATTTTTAGAATGTGATTATATGAATCAAATTTTGCATTTATTATACACCTAAAAATGTTAGGATATATTTATTACATATGAATTAAATTTTGCATTATTATATACTATTTTTGAGAAACGCATTATTATATACTTAAAAAGCACAAAAACAAATAATGAGCGAAAACCCCGAGATTATGAAAATTTAGTCACATGAATCAAATTTTGAATTAGTACATTGTACATACATAAAAGTAAAGTAGTTAAAATATATAGGCAATGATGATAGGTGGTGGTGTCACCCTTATCGACTAGTTAGATTGTCAATTTTTTTAATAATGCTACTATCACATAAAAAAGGTAACATAATACTCACATACACACACATGCATATTGTGGGCTCCTGTCTGACATGTGGGGCCCGCAGTATATATGTGTGTGTATGTGAGTAGTATGTGACCCTTTTTTATATTATAGTAGCATTATTTATTTATTTTTCTCTAATTTAAACCACAAAAAAGTGTACTTGTTAAATATATTCATTTAATATCAAAATATGTAAATTTGAATCAATTCCAAATATATTTTGAAAATCAATCATTAGTGAAAGGTTATTCAACTTTGTAGCTATTTTTTAAAATTTAGCACATCTATACACTTAGTAACTAAAGTAAGCTTGAGTTATGGTACAAATCATTGTCACTAATTTATAATTAATTAGTGATGTGAAATTATATTATACAATCTACTATCTATATACAACTAGCTAGTTATATATATATATATATATATATATATATATATATATATATATATATATATATATAACATGTGCAATGCACTAGCTAGTTTAAATAATGAATTAACATAAGAAATTAATCTATAACAACTGACCTATTATTATATTTGTGAAATACTCTAGTCACATAGATGATAAGTAGTACCTAGTAGAGAATGAGATCTTATTTCAAACTTTCATTAGTTGTACAATTGTTTGTAATAAACATGCAAACAAACACACATCACCCCAGACGACAATCAAACATTTTATTAAACATGTCTTGTACATTACCTTTTACTTAGTGTATTAAATTCAGAAAAAATAGGAATGAAACTGAGGCAAAAGCATGTTATATTAAACTTTGGATTCAGAGAATTACATCTATCTATATACTAATACTTCTATATGAATTGTGAAGCATTAGCTTGATAAGCATTAAGAGTCGATAATATTTTTCTTGTAGTTATTAACTTGATAAACATCAAGAGTCGATACATCTATATGCACTTACAACCAACTAAATGTAAAAGAAATGTACCTGGGGTCTCGAGTTTGAAATTTTTTGGCAGTAGAGAACTTATTGGAGAGTTGAATCATGAAGCACTTCGTGTCGACTCGCTTTATTGACAAAGTAATAGTGAAGAAAGAAGAACATGAAACCAAATCATATGAGTTTAGCCATTAATGACATGATAAAAGAAGAGGATGGGCTCTTCCCTTGCTAGCTCCACTTGTGGAACGGCGTCCTGCAGCCTAAAATGATAGAAGACCTTTACATTTAAATTAATTTGAAAATTTTCTAAACTTATCAAACGAATATAAAGATACACATTTAAATTAAATTAAATGTCCAATCCTCGTAAAAGGCCATCTAAAATGAAAATAAGTTTGTCTCTTGGAAAACAATTGTCTATTTAAACATAGTTCATAAACCTCAGCCTTAGGATCTGACAGGTGGTAGACTAACATTGGTTGGGGAACAAGGAATTGAAAAGGCTCAACATGTGGATCCAGGCGGGCCAGTCTCTCAACCAAAGCAGCATTGAAGCTGTTTTGTGTGGAAAACATTTGCTCTTGTCTCGCTGCTAATTGTTCCATTCTCTTATCCACTAGCTTATTTCGTGCGTCAAGATATTGTTGGAGACTCCGAAAATGGATACTGAAAGTAGCTTTTGAACGAGATGAATTGGATGGTCCGACTGAATCTCGATCTTGGTCCTCCTCATCAAAGTCTGCATCTTCTTCTTCATCCTCCTCATCATCAGAATCAGTCAAAAAGGTAAAATCAAGGCCTCGTGGGTGAGATTTCCCTCCTTTCCAAATCGAATAGAGTTTAATCATCATGTGGTCCAAGAGTTACAACAGTTTTTAAATCGGCTCATCCGCACTCCATTTCACCCTAGCTCGTGCACACAGCCTACAAATGAGAGAAGGATGGGGTAATCCTCCTTGAAGAGGGCCCCACAGACAACGACAAATGGAATGATGTATTATGAGGCCTACATCTATTGGACAATCCTTGATGATAGAGTACAATAATACAACCTTCTCTTTGGTAACATCACTAGTGTGCTTTGAAAGCATCAATTTAGCGTAAAGGAATGCATGCCATATCTTTCCATAATGACTAAGATCCTTTCTTGGAATGTACGTACCCTTCGAGGACCGTAAGGACTTTAGCTTGCATAACTTACTCAGTATTTGCTCATAATTTAAGCCATGGTCCTTATATGCCATATACTCATAAACAGCTGGAGATTGGAGATTGTAATAATCATTAATTTCTTGAACAGTAAACAACACCATTTTACCCCGGACGAATGCAAAAAATTGTGATTTATCTGGTGCATTGGCATAAAACTCTTTCACTAAAGCCATTACTACTGCTTCTGGTAGTTCGATAAAGGTCCCCCATCCCCATTCTATTATCTAGTGGCCCATCTCACCATTAAACGCATCGAGGCTTAGTCCATGCTCCTGAATAAGGGATTTGGAGGCTAAGTATTCAAATCTGGTCACCACCTCAGAAGTTATAAATTTCCTTATATCAAACTGCCGGACGGGGGTGGACGATCCCTCACCCCATTTTCTTTTTGATGCTTTTGGCGTCATTGTGTATATCGTTGAACTATAGTTCCAAACTTATCAAAATGTTCACAGGACGGTTTACCCCCAAATCTCAGTTGTCTCAATGAATCCCCCCATTATAGTGTCTAGAATGTATCCAGGTAGTCGACTGTTGAAACCAATATGACTACGAACAATGCCAATCACTCTATGGATACCTTATGTGCACTAAATTATATGTTCAAAATTTCCCCAACCTTAGTGTTCAACCTAACTTGCAGGTCACAAAGCAGTGTATAGCATTATACCTGATCAAATGTAATAATTATGAATAACAAACATTTTATAGTTGAAGTAATTAGTCTAGCAATGAAAATCCCTACTCACGCTTCCAACTTACCTAAATCAGATGAACAAGTGTCCAAATAGGCAAAGTATGTGGGTTTACTTAATGAAATGTCTGATGATCGACCACAACCCTAATGAATTTACCCAATTTCATGTAGAATGATTCAAGCTGAGAGGAAGGCTGGAAGCACTTGGAGCCCTAGTTTGGGTCAAGTCCTTGATGAAATTTGAGAACTAGAGATCCCTTGAATCCGTGCGCAGTGATTTGGGCCAAGAATTTAGTCAAATTTGGTTAAACATCGAGATAGGGGTCAGTTATTGGGGGTTAGGGCACTGGTGTGTGTGTGTTTGGAATGAAAAGGAAGTGTTTTAACTCGAATGAAAGATGAATTTTAAAAACTGAAAATTGTGATTTGCGTCGGGGTGAGGATTTTTGTTCAGGAAACTTCGTCGGGGCGAGGTTTGACAGAGGAGTCTGCACTTAGGAGCGATGAAAAGCCTATTGGGGCGAAGTCTAGCAAAGAGCTTTGCGCCTAGGTGCAGCTTTATTTGTTAATTTCTCTGCTAGGGCGCATATACTATTTTCCTAAAAAAAATTCTTTTGCTTTCGGATCTACTTAATTGCTTAGAACATTAATCATACTTCCAATTACTTGTTTCCTCATGTTTTTTTGATGTAAATTACTCTCCACATACTAATATACTCATATGCGCACTTCCATCATCCTTTCAGAACCTTACCTAATGGTTATCTCGTGATTTACTCTTGTGAATGTCAATCTCAACCTTAAAATGATAATAATTAAATCAGATTAGGGTTCACGTGGAGAATGAATAAGAAAAGTTGTACTATAACAATACTATTCTAAACTTACTACAAATTTTCTAAGTGTGAAAATAAAAGAAAAACTAAATACTGATTGGGTTGCCTCCCATCAAGCTCTTGATTTTAAGTCTTTCATCATGACTACTCCCTATTTTTATGGTGAATCCGCGAGAGTGATAGAGGTCTTGTGTCGATCCAAAATTCTACCCCAATAATGTTTTAATTGATGTGCGTTGACTTTAAATGTTTTGTCTTGATTCCGACCAACTAATTCAACATCGCCATAGGGAAATACTTCTTTGATTATGAATGGGCCTGACTAACGTGATTTGAGTTTTCCAAAAAATAGTTGAGTAGCTTGGTTTGACCAGGTTCAAGCTTTCGATCCATAATTTTCTTATCATGCCACCGTTTGATTTTCCCTTTGTACAACTTTGCATTTTCATACGATTGCAGGCGAAACTTTTCCATCTCATTGAGTTGTAACAATCTTTTCTTGCCTGCTGCATGGAAGTAAAAATTTAATTTCTAAATAGCCTAATATGCATTATGTTCTAACTCCACGGGAAGATGGCAAGCTTTTCCATACACCAATCGATATGATGACATCCCAATCGGTATTTTATATGTTTTTCAGTATGCCCACAGTGTGTTGTCTAATTTAATTGACCAATCCTTTCGATTAGGGTTCACCATTTTTTCCAAAATACGCTTCACCTCTCTATTCGATACTTTGGCTTGACCACTAGTTTAGGGATGGTAAGCCGTGACTATTTTGCGAGTGACTCCATACTTTGCAAGCAATGTTGAGAAGTATTTGCTGCAAAAATGAGTACCTTCGTCACTAATGATCGCCCGAGGTGTACCAAATCTAGTGAATATATTTTTCTAAAGAAACTTGAGGACTACCTTAGCATCGTTGGTGGGTAATGTGGATGCTTCGACCCATTTAGAAACATAGTCTACCGAAACCAGAATGTACTCATTGTTAAATGACATGGGGAAGGTGTAAGACCCCAACTTTTATGAATAAAGATTTAATTTTCTCTAAATATAATTTTGATTAATAAGGTGTGGATTTGATATAATGTTATAGTTGTGAGTAATATTTAAGAATTTTGAAAAGTAAGTAAGTTGTTATAAAATATTCGTTTGGTCAGGGAATATTAGTACGACGACACAATCATTGGTGGACCCTGTGATGCCCCCAAATCCAGGTATCTTCCAACCCGACAAATGGTGCTCCACGATACTACAATCCATATAATCATTCCATTGAAATAACAACACAATGAGTGTAATTACTATCTTTGTATTACATTTGTAATAAATCCTTTCCCAGGTTCATAAACCTAATACATTCGTTGTTCTTCATAAGTATATTACAACCAAATACACTAATCTATTACAGGACGATTAATTATCCATCTTAGCCTTGCCTTTATCACTCTTAGAACTCCCAATTCGTTCGACTTTAGCTGCAAACATATGGTTCAAGCAAGAATGAGCATAACTAGCTCAGCAAGTCTTAACAAAGAATCATATGAATTATCACCTTGACAATTACATGCTTTATTTCCATATCGGAACAATTAACTACGAAGCACTATGAAACCTTTGACTAGTACTTCTCATGTCATAACAACAATTACAAAGTATATATAATAGCTTAGGAATGATGAACCGGTCAATAGACCATGAACATACTCTTTTCGTTTTCATACTTGAAAAGAATATCCGGCACTAAGGCCATCCACCCGTCTTTACTTACGAGCACTTCTAGGAGATCAACCTATTGTACTCTATGTTGATTAACACTCTTTCGTCAAACGTATTTACGTTTAACATTTGGCAACCTCACGTGCCCATCGAATAATCAATGAAAAATACTTTTATTTGTACATAGACAAACTTACCTTCTCATCCGTACCAAATGCTTGGCATAGGATAGCGTTAACAGTTGTATATCGTAAGACTTGTAAACAAATCAATCAACTCTTCAGTATTTGTCTAGCCGAGTTAAAACAGGCATCAACTCTTTCTTTAAAACCATTCATGCATCTTATAACATGCATCACAGAAAAACTTGGCTAACACGAAGGTTAGACAAGCGTTAAGAAAGACTTGCCTTCAAGCGTCTTCAAATAAGTAATTCAACAATTCTCAGTCTTTACAGGATCTACATGATATATTCACATAGCACACTGTAATTTGTATCAAACAACTAACGTTATTCTCCCTAACCAACTTCTTTCTCTTCTATGTCTTACTTGAATTAACTTCGTTATTAAATTCGATTCGACTTTCTATACTTTGTTACGGCTCATTATCGTTTTTACGTTATTAACCGACATTCGATCATTATTGGTTAAGTACCAATGTTGAACGTCATTTACAGTTTACTTATTACGTTCTCGCGTTTTTCGTTTAATTTCTATAAAAACCTTACTAAATCTTCTTACATTATCACCTTATAAGTGATTTAAGTTCAGTCTTATTATGTACATTAAGTACCTTCAATGTCTTATCTTAGGTCTACATTCAAATGGAACAAAACCTAACTTGGTCAATATTTTTCTCTTCGGTACCATGTATTGCATGCTGACATCCCTAGTATTTTAGTGGCGCTTCTGGCGTGAGTTAACAGGGGACTCGATTGAGTCCAAGCGTCATGATCTACTACTACTTTGTACTAGTTTTGGCGCGGCATACCACCTCATCACTAGTTGGCCAAAACAGTCCACTTTTCTAACAAAACTCCTGGCTTCTTAATTTGTTCGTTTTACATCCAAATTGACCCATTAGAAATCCTACAACTCACAAATCACATCCTTTACCTGTTCATATAAGAATTTCACATTTTCGAATCTGTTAACTCAGAATTCACCTTTGAGTTCATTTTTGAGCGTTCGTTTAACGTTTTCGACCGCTCAATACTCGTTTTCTTTGTTATAAGTTGGAATGCGACGATTCTTGCGCCAACGACTCTAAATTACATTATCTCACATGTTAACATTGGAAACCAACGTTTTCAAGTCACACAAAAACTTTTGACCTTTAATCCGAGATTTCTACGTTTTTGACGTTTAACGTCTATTTTCGCAAAATTTGCCATAACTTCGTTACTCGTGTTCTATAAGCCAAATCAAATGGAAAACTCCATTGATTCATCATAGTCATTCTAACCAAACAATAGGCACATTCCTTAACTATAACAGTTTTCAAATCGTTCATTCATAACTAAGTTCACGTTCAAGACTTTCTACGATTTTTAACTTAAGTAAACACTTACGATTTCTATTAGGTCATGACCTATCAATGATTTGATCATTAATAGACATCCTTGTATCTCCTCAATAAACATGCTCCACCAATCTATGATTCTTCTACGAGAGAGAAATCGAAAAAGATAAAGATTATGGTTTATGAGAATTTACCTTTGAAGTAATTCACGTTCTTGATAAACGTCTAAAGATTTGCTTGGAAGTAGAATGATTAAGCGTTTCTAGATTTTCTCTCTGTCAATATAGGTTGAACAAGATTTTCAACCATTAACCAACTCTAGCTTTGTATTTATAGGCAACCAACTAAGGGGCAAAATTGTCCAATTCCCCCACCTTCTTATTATTTCACCTCCTTTGTAACTTAGCCACCAAGTAATCACTTTACTTGGTGGCCAAGTGGCTGGCACACGTCCCCTTTTTGTCATCCCATGGGTTACCCCATGGGTTTTACCCATCCCACGACCCACCGGTTCGACCCACGGTTTAACTTTTTGGATTGGGCTTGACATAATTTAACGTTGGGCCTTAACTTGGGCTTGTATACTTAATTCATTGGGCTTGCTATTGGTTTAAGTACAATTGGATTATACCAAAATTCTTTACTCATACTCCATTAATACTTCTCGTATTCTACGCGTATAACTCCCGTATTCTCTTCGTCTAATACTCATACGATATTCGTATTATACGTCATACAATTCTTCATACCATACTCGTATTCATACTAGTATATACTCGTATCTCATATGTATAATCATCGAAATGACTATACACATTTCATTTCCCTTTCGGAAACCTTTTTCACAAACCCTTAGGTTTTAAGTCCGCAGGCGAAAACTTCGTTTGCCATAACGAAAATATTATTGGATATTCCATAATATCTTCATATTCTATCGTTACGTGTTTCTCGGAATTTCAAACCTAAGCTCCGAACGAAATCGGATGAATAGTGTTTTTACGGAAAACTTCTTGGAAAATATTCATTTTCGTCTTGATAATTCACAATAATTAATCCTAGCACAAAGCCAGAATACTAACCACATCTGTATATTCTAGGTCATAGAACGACCTTCGAACATCTTACTCACATAAAAAATCAATTAAATTCATTTAATTCACATAATCAAATAAAAATTCAATTTATTCAAAATCCGAAATTCTCGGGCTTTAAATTCTTCCCTCCTTATAAGGATTTTGTCCCCAGAATCTCGCTATTATTACATAAACAAATGAGGAAACTTTTCCTTCATTTTACTTTCGAGTTCTCACGTTGGTTCTCCAACATCGTGGTTACTCCAAATTACATATACTAAAGGTATTACTTTATTTCTCAAGACTTGTTCCTTCCTATCAATAATCTGAATCGGAAGTTCTTCATACGTTAAGTCTTTTTCTACATGAATAGATTCATATTCTATTACGTGTTTGTAGTCCGGTTTATAAAGATGCAACACAGACACGTAAAACACATTGTGTATTCTTTCCATTTCTGGAGGTAAGGCTACTTCATAAGCTACCTCTCCTACCCTTCTTAAAATCTCAAAAGGTCCTACAAACCTTGGACTTAACTTCCCCTTCTTTCTAAAATGTATCTTCCCTTTCCAGGGCGATACTTTTAGGAAAACATATGAACCAACTTCAAACTCCCTCTTCTCTTGATGAGGATCTGCATACTTCCTTTGTCTATCTTGAGCCGCTACCAATTGAGTTCATATTAGCTCAACCATGTCTGCCGTTTGTTGTACTATTTTAGGTCCCAACATTCGATGTTCACCTACTTCATCCCAACAAAGTGGTGTCCTACACTTCCTCCCATACAACGCTTCGTAAGGCGGCATGCCTATACTAGCGTGGAAACTATTGTTGTAAGCGAATTCCACCAAAGGTAGATGTTCGTCCCAACTTCCCTTGAAATTCATAACGCAAGATCTTAACATATCTTCTAGCGTTTGAATTGTCCATTCACTTTGTACATCAGTCTGTGGATGATACACCGTACTCAATCTCAAATGCGTTCCCATTTGCTCTTGCAAACTCCTCCAAAAGTTCGACGTGAATCGTGGATCACGATTAGACACAATCGAAACAGGTACTCCATGTCTGGAAATGATTTCTTTGACATAAAGCTTAGCTAACTGCTCTAAGTTATACCTAACTTCTATTGGTATAAAATGAGCCGATTTAGTTAACCGATCCACTATTATTACCCAAATAGCATCGTATCCTTTTCTCGTCGTTGGAAGTCCCACCACAAAGTCCATGGTGATATGCTCCCATTTCTACTCTGGAATCTCTAATGGTTGCAATAATCCACTCGGCCTTTGGTGTTCAACCTTAACTTTCTAATAAGTTAAGCACTTATTAACGTATTCTACAATCTCTCTCTTCATGTTCGGCCACCAAAAGTTCTGACGAAGGTCTTGATACATCTTAGTACTACCAGGATGTATCGAGTACCTCGAACTATGGGCCTCACACATAATCTCTTCTTTCAACTCGGAATTATTTGGAACCCAAATTCTTCCTTTAAAACGAAGTAAACCTTCTTTATCAAGGTTATACTTAGTCTTCACGTCATCCTTCATTATCTTTTCACACGCCGCATTCTTCAAAGATTTTATCCTGTACTTCCTTAACCTGTTCCACTATCATTGGTCGAGTCTCTATTGAGAATAACATCTCTATCGTTTCCCTTGGCATCTTAACTTCTAACTCCATCCTTGCCATCTCTGTTATTAACTCATTCTGAGTCATTAACATTGATAGTTTTTCTCTAACCTTCCGACTTAACGCGTTGGCTACTATATTCGCCTTCCCCGGACGATATAAGATATCAAAGTCATAATCTTTTATCAACTCTAACCACCTTCACTGCCTCATATTCAACTCCTTCTGCGTGAAGATATATTTCAGACTTTTATGGTCCGTGTATATCTCACACTTCTCCCTGTATAAATAATGTCTCCATATTTTTAAAGCAAACACTACAGCTGACAATTCTAGGTCATGAGTAGGATAGACCTTCTCATAATCCTTAAACTATCGTGATGCATACACAATGACCTTGCCATGCTGCATGAGCACGCAGCCTAGTCCTCTGTGCGAAGCATCGCAATAAACTACAAAATTCCCCGTATCATCTGGTAAAGATAATACAGGTGCCTCACTCAACCTCCTTTTTAATTCTCAAAAACTATTTTCACACTTTTCTGTCCACTCATACTTCACCGACTTCCTTGTCAGATTCGTTAACGGAGTAGCTAATTTAGAAAAGTCCTGAATGAACCTTCTATAGTATCCCGCTAACCCTAGAAAAATCCTAACCTCGGTTGGCGTTTTTGGTTGCTCCCACTCATTCACCGCTTCCACCTTCACTGGATCTACGGATATGCCATCTTTGTCTATAACAAGTCCTAGAAACTGCACTCGTTCGAGCAAAAATTCACACTTAGTGAATTTTGCATACAACTTCTCCCTCCGTAGTGTTTCCAACACTATTCTTAGATGTTCAGCATGATCTTCTGGCGTCTTAGAATAAACTAGAATATCATTAATGAACACTACGATGAACTTGTCCAAATACTGTTTGAACACTCTGTTCATCATATCCACGAATGTGGCTGGCGCATTTGTTAACCCAAACGACATCACCAGAAACTCACAATGCCCGTAACGAGTTCTGAACGCCGTCTTAGGTACATCCTCCTTCCTCACTTTCAGTTGATGATACCCCGTTCGAAAATCTATTTTAGAAAAATACTTTGCCCCTTTCAACTGATCAAATAGATCATCGATCCTGGGCAACGGGTATTTATTCTTAATTGTTAACTTGTTCAACTCTCGATAGTCGATACAAAGTCGTAACGATCCGTCCTTCTTCTTTACAAACAATACCGCTGCTCCCCACGAAGACACACTCGGTTGAATGTACTTTCTATCTAACAGTTCCTGTAACTGTACCATTAACTCCTTCATCTCAACTGGCGCCATCCTATATGGTGCCTTTGAAACTTGTGCCGTACCCAGCAACAAATCAATCACGAATTCTACATCCCTATTTGGCGGAATACCGGGTAACTCCTCCGGAAACACATCTGCGAACTCTTGAACTACCGCTATCTGTTCGAAGGATATTCCCACTCTTTGGGTATCCACCACATGACACAGATAACCCTTACACCCCTTTTTCAACTTCTTCCTAGCTTCTGCCATGGTTAGACAACAAGAACGTCCTGGTGATTTATTACCATAAAACACCACCTCAGGTTTCTTAGAAAGTCTTAAGTTCACACTCTTTCTATGATAATCTATTATTGCTCTATGGTTAATTAACCAATCCATACAGAGAATCACATCGAATTCCCTTAACTTTATCGATAAAAGATCTACCGATAATCTATTACCCTTGATATCTATGAAACAATTCCAATGAATGTGTTCAATGGGAATTATCTCCTCGTTTGCTACCTTAACGTCTAAAGGTATTTCTAACTTTTAATGGTTTAACCCCAGTTGCTTAGCAAATCCACAAGCTATAAAAGAACAAGTAGCACCCGAGTCAAATAGCACGTAAGCATTTATTTCGTTGACTGGAATGATACCTGCTACTACATCCGATGATGCAACCACATCTTGGATAGTCATATTAAACGTTCGGGCTGAGGGTCTACCCAATGATGGTGTTGGTCCAGTAATGACCAAATTGCCACTACCAGAACCTTTACTACCCTCCGCCCCTTTCTTCGGGCAATTTCTTGCCATGTGATCTACCAACCCACAAACAAAAAAGCCCCGACTTTTCTTAGGATTAGGACAATTAGGAGATATATGACCCTCATTGTAAGACCCCAAATTATTAATAAATAAAATTTAATTTCCAATATTTACTATTTTGAAATAGTAAGGGTTGATTTGATTAATGTGGTTAATTATGGGTAAAATGCGCAAATATTTTAAATAAGAAAGTGGTTATAAAATACTCATTGTTGTCGGGGAATATTCGTTTGGTCGTGGAATATTCTTGCTATCGGGGAATATTCGTACGACGACGCAGCCTTGTGTGGGCCCCATAACAGAAAGCGATTGGATGAAAAAAACGACAAGTATGAGTTGTTTATAAATAACGGCGTAGTTGTTATCGTTAATACTGTTGGAATACCCGGTGGTTAAAACACGATGTCTACGCGTTGTTGCCAAGAAGAGCATACGGTATTGCACCAATTATTGATTCTTACGTAAGAAGGCACTACTCAATAATTGTTACAGTAATTACTGTTCAGTATTTTATTTTATTGATTCAATAATTGCTGCGTTGATTTTTTATATTACTGTTGTTTCAATAATTGTCACTACACAATATTTTCCATTATCGAAGCAATAATTCATATTATCTGAATAATATTATTAGAAAACATTATTGGCAATGTCTAGAAAGTTCTGTCTAAGGAGAGGTTTGGTCACCTAATTGCGCGCCAGTAAGGAGAAATTCTTATTGAAAGCCCCTCTTTCAGGAAACGGCTTGGTTGTCGATCTCATGATTACGTAATATTATTTTGAATAATTAATTATTGATTTATATGATGAGGAAAATATTGATTTTATGTGGATATAGATGGAGAAAATTTTTAAAGTGACAATTGTTAAAAATTGATATTTTATCTTTTCTGATAAAATAATATTTTATTATATTATTATAATATAATAATGATGATATTTTTACAATGAATGTGGGATATATGAGTATATGAGGAGGAAGAGTATTTTTGTTGCAAAAGTTGTTTAACACATGTTTTGTGTGTCGGGGGACCCCATTTCTTGACTGAAATTTGATTATAGCCTGTAAAATCGTCCGTTTATGGATTTCAGTCAAATTCTGTTTGGAATTTGGAAAAACTTTCTTCTGCAAAGTTGTAGAGAATTGAGTTTCCTATAAAAAGTCGCGAGATTCGAATTTTCTGATAAAAGAGCTATTTATTGTGAATTATTGAAGTTTCGATATATCGGGTGTGAATTGATTTTTGGAGTTTAAATTATTTTTGTTAGAAAAACGTTTTTTGTATTTTTTTTGGACATCATTAACATGTGTGGCTGGTGTTTTTGACCAAAAGGTGGGCTAAGGAAAATTTGTATAATTATATTAATATTATATTAAATTTTCTGCTTTGGTGTTCTAAGCAATTTCCTATAAATAGGGTGCTTATGTTAGAATTTAAAATCACACCAGAAACTAAAGATTTCTCTCTCTTTCTCTCTCCATAATATCAAGCGTATTTTGTGAGTATTTTAGTACTTTGAGTATTGCTATACTACTATGCAAGTTCTTTCAAAGACTATATCCATATTTCGAAATCGAAAATACTATTCTTTCTGAGGTAAGGGATGTTATTTTATTCGAAAATGATATTATTTCTTTAATATCATTATGCCGAAATATTGTTTGGAAATTTTTATCAAATTTGGAACTTTTTCATGTCGGGGTTATTATTCTTGAGTTACTATTCATGAGTTACTATTCACGAGTTACTATTCACGAGTACTATTCACGAAGCATGATGATATTTTTTGTGAAATTTCTATCTTTTAGTGTCGGAGTTACTATTCACGTATACGGCACTATTCACGTATACGGCACTATTCACGAATACGACACTATTCACAGAAAAATTAAATTATCTTTTCTGTGTCCAAGATCATCTGTTATGATTCCTATCTTTGATTGGATCTATGTTTTGATCATTCTTGAATTTTACTCCACTCTGGTTATTTATGAAGTATTTTCGAACTTGGGTTATTTAAAGTATGAATCCTTAATATTTGTTCTTTTGTTTCACTGGATTCGTTTTCTTTAAAATATTTTTCATCATCCTCAGTCCTAAATGATGATATAACTGAATAACTTTGACCTGTAGTGCAAAGATAGTTGATTTTCTTATGAATATCTTTGGCCCGTAGTGCAAAGATGAACAGGTGTTGAGATGAACATGACCGACTGATGAATATCTTTGGCCTGTAGTGCAATGATAAACAGGTGTTGAGATGAATATGACCGACTGATGAATATCTTTGGCATGTAGTGCAAAGATGAACAGTGTTGAAATGAATATAATACCGACCGATGAATAATATCTTTGGCTGTAGTGCAAAGATGAATATTTGATTTGAGATGAATATTGATTGATGTTACAGGGATAAAATATTGATGATGGACTGTTAAATTCATAGATTATAGAAGATTTCATTCTCTACGTAACTCTTCTATGAATTATTATTTCCGCTGCAAATATTGATCTGAAACTTGTTGTCTATTATCTTCTATCAGATTTTTCACTGTTGAAGACTAACGATAATTTGTTGTACATTATCTTAGTCATAACATTCTTTACTGGACTAGTTGAGCTCACCCTTTCCTTTTGTTCCATTTTTCTTCTCGTAGGCGAGATTATAGCGAGAACTAGTCGGGGTGTGGAGTGATGGTTCTAGATAGCTGTTTTAGTAGTCCTCACTATTCTGTAAAATAGTGTATCAATAATGAGGATTTATTTGCGTGTAGATATTGTCTAGAAGACAATATTTGTATTTAAACTCACAGTTTAAGTGTTGTCATATTTTGCACGACATTTGTATTAATAAAGTTGTAGTTGTTTCTGTACCATGTATTTGGCGACTCGAGAATGGGTTGGGTGGAATGGACCTATTTTGGGGCGTCCACGGTTGGTATCGAGCTTAGGATATGATTTACGGCGGAGATCGGGGAATAAAACTAGGAGGGAGTGATGAGTAAATCCTTCGCTAGTGTGTCCTACCTAAGCTTATTTGTTGGTCGGTCATAATATATAGGGTATTATGTGATTTGTTAATTTGTTTAATTAACCCTTGTTTTATGGCGGATTTAAGAATGTCGATCGAGAATGTTAACAATGGAGTAAATGAGACCGTGGAGACACCTTTCCTCACCAACGAGGAGAAGCGTAACAGTCGACAATGTTCCTCCCGTGAAAAACACCACCGAAAGCGGATGACAAACAATGGTATGTTTAGGAACTTTCTAGAATTCATGAAAAACCAAACGAGAAAGACTACTCGCTCAAAATGCGGTGAAAACACCGCAACTCACGGATGGTCACCGCTTAGCGATTCAAGGAGTTAGGACCGCCAGAGTTTTTGGGAAAGCCGTAACCACTTACTACGAGACGTGGATAAAGCAGATCACTAAGATATTTGATGTCTTGGGATGCTCGGAGGAGCAAAAGGTTCCTTTTGCCACTTTCATATTACGAGGAGGGGCATATTATCAGTGGGAATTAAGTAAAGCGTACTCAACTACTGCAGACCAAGATGTCTTGGGAGAAGTTCCAAGAATTGTTCAACGACAAGTACTTTCCCGAAAGTATTCGTCACATAAAGGAGGTAGAGTTCATCAAGCTGGAGCAAAACAATATGAACGTGTCGTAGTACGAAGCTAAGTTTGCCGAGTTGTCCCGATTTTCATCCCGTTGATAATGAGGAGAGAATGACGCGAATGTTTCTGCGAGGTTTGAAACCCAAAATACGTTAATACCTCATTTCTCACAAACTTTGTTTATATTCAGATGTTGTAAATAGGGCTCAGTTATTGGAGCGCGATAATTAGTCGGTTCAACTGAAGAATAATGACCAACAACTCGATGATAATCGTACCGGTGGCGATGGTCATCGGAACAATGATAACCATCGTGAAGGAAATTATCATGCCAGAAATGGTAACCACTTCAGTGGTAATCATGGCCAAGGTAATAGAAGAAATAACTCAAGTGGAAATTTCAAGAAGAGAAGATTTAACAATGACGGGAAGACGTCGGCACCAACACCAGCAACGAATTTTAGAGGAGGAGAAAGGTTGCCAGTTAGATGCTACATATGCGGAGAAGAGGGACACATAAGTCCAAACTGTTCACAACCTTCCAAGGTATGTTATAATTGTGGAAAAGAAGGTCATATCGCTCGAGATTGTTATGCAGTAGCAAAACCCAGATCCAAATGGATGGTGACTCAAAAAGGTCATCCCGACAAAGTCAAAGTCATCGGTTCTTGGAAGAGCATCTTTCGTGACTTCTCAAAAAGCGAGTAACCCGAACGAAGTTAGCACGGGTTAGCTAATTATAAATTTTTACAAAGTTATACCTTATTAGATACCGGTTCTACCCATTCATTTATCTTTCCTGCTTATACTCAACGTTTAAATTTGACTCTAGAGAAAATTAGACTTTCACTTATTTGTTGAAACTCCGTTAGGAGAAACTTTTGTTACATCCGCTATTTATAAATCTTGTTTGATCCAAGTTGGCACCATCACATTACCTGCTGACCTTATTTCTTTAAAAATTCTTGCATTTGATGTGACCTTAGGGATTGATTGGTCAACCACTCATCATGCTAAAATTGATTGTTTTTGTAAGGTTGTTAGTTTTAATGTTCCTAAGCAACCTGTTATTCAAATTTAAGCAACCAAACCATTGAAGTCAAACCCTTTTATATATCAAGCCGTAAAGTCATTCGTTTATTGAAAAACGGATGTCAAGATTTCTTAGCCATGTTATGGACTTGAACAAAAATACGTCAGATTTGAATGATATTTCTGTTGTTAGTAAATTTCCTGACGTATTTCCTGAAAAATTTCCTGGCCTACTCCCAAAGTGTGATATTGAATTTTGTATCGACTTTGAACCCGGTACAAAACCCATTTCTAAAATCTCATGGCTCCTATTGAACTTCAGGAGTTAAAAATTCAACTGTAGAAGTTTGTACCCGAGCCTTTATCTGGTGACTTCCTTTGTGGAATGCACCGAAGCCAGACTCTCCGTAGGGGATGCCATATTTGTGTGATAGTAAACTGATAGGTACCATTGTGACGTGCTATCCAAGATTGGGATATGAGTCATAGTCGAGAGCAACCTAAGTCAATAATCAAAATACGTAGCTTTCTATGCTTAGTTGGTTATTATCAAAGATTTTGTGGAAAGATTTTCTCGAATCGCTACTCTATTAACTCAGCTGACTCGAAAAGATACAAAATTCGAATGGAGCGAGGAATGTGAGAAGAACTTCTAAGAACTCAACATGCGGCAACGACGTTGGCTCGAGCTGTTGAAAGAGTACGGCCATACCATTCAATACCATCCTGGAAAAAAAACGGACGTGGTAGCTAACGCGTTGAGTAAAAGATCGTATGCGTTTACGAGTGCAATCTTGTTAACACAAAGATCCATTTCGTATGACTTACAGAAGATGGAGATAGAGTTAATGATTCCAAGAACCCGCATGAAGATAACGAATATACGATTAGAATCGACTTTAATCGATAAAGTTAAAACCGCTCAAGCTACACACCGGAGCTGATGAATATAAAGAAGAAGGTCCAAGAAGGCGTTATTCTAGAAGTAAAAGTTGATGAAGAGAAGAAATCTCAACCTTTGATTTATTAGTCCATTTGAAATCCTCGATTGAATAGGAACTATGGCCTATAGACTCGCTTTATAGCCAAGTATGACGCGTGTTCATAATGTTTTTTACGTATCGATGTTACGTAAATATGTGGACGACCCGAACCATATTATTAAGTTAGAACCGGACGAGATAACAGAAGACTTAACGTACGAGGAGGTACCAGTCAAGATCTTGGATAGGAAGGAGCATGTCCTACGCATGTCAATTTCGAGGACGAAATTTCATAAGGAGGGGAGGTTGTAAGACCCCAAATTATTAATAAATGAAATTTAATTTCCTCTATTTACTATTTTGAAATAGTAAGGGTTGATTTGATTAATGTGGTTAGTTATGGGTAAAATGCGCAAATATTTTAAATAAGCAAGTGGTTATAAAATTCTCATTGTTGTCGGGGAATATTCGTTTGGTCGTGGAATATTCTTGCTGTCGGGGAATATTCGTACGATGACGCAGCCTTGTGTGGGCCCCATAACGGAAAGCATTGGATGAAGAAAACGATAAGTATGAGTTGTTTATAAATAACGGCGTAGTTGTTACCGTTAATACTGTTGGAATACCCGGTGGTTAAAACATAGTAATACGCGTTGTTGCACAGTAGCTCACGGTATTGCACCAATTATTGATTCTTACGTAAGAATGCACTACTCAATAATTGTTACAGTAATTACTATTCAGTATTTTATTTTATTGAGTCAATAATTGCTGCGTTGATTTTTTTATATAACTGTTGTTTCAATAATTGTCACTACACAGTATTTTCCATTATCGAAGCAATAATTCACATTATCTGAATAATATTATTAGAAAACATTATTGGCAATGTCTAGAAAGTTCTGTCTAAGGAGAGGTTTGGTCACCTAATTGCGCGCCAATAAGGAGAAATTCTTATTGGAAAGCCCTCTCTTTCCTGGGAATGGCCTAGTTGTTAGTACTGTGATTCTGTAATATTATTTGTGAATAATTAATTATTGATTTATAAGATGAGGAAAATATTAATTTTATGTGGATATAGATGGAGAAAATTTTTAAAGTGACAATTGTTAAAAATTAATATTTTATCTTTTCTGATAAAATAATATTTTATTATATTATTATAATATAATAATGGTGATATTTTTACAATGAATGTGGGATATATGAGTATATGAGGAGGAAGAGTATTTTTGTTGCAAAAGTTGTTTAACACATGTTTTGTGTGTCGGTGGACCCCATTTCTTGACTGAAATTTGATTATAGCCTGTAAAATCGTCCGTTTATGGATTTCAGTCAAATTCTGTTCGGAATTTGGAAAAACTTTCTTCTGCAAAGTTGTAGAGAATTGAGTTTCCTATAAAAAGTCGCGAGATTCGAATTTTCTGAGAAAAGAGCTATTTATTGTGAATTATTGAAGTTTGATATATCTAAAAGTGAATTGATTTTTGGAGTTTAAATTATTTTTGTTATAAAAACGTTTTTTGTATTTTTTTGGACATCATTAACATGTGTGGCTGGTGTTTTTGACCAAAAGGTGGGCTAAGGAAAATTTGTATAATTATATTAATATTATATTAAATTTTCTGCTTTGGTGTTCTAAGCAATTTCCTATAAATAGGGTGCTTAGGTTAGAATTTAAAATCACACCAGAAACTAAAGATTTCTCTCTCTTTCTCTCTCTATAATATCGAGCGTATTTTGTGAGTATTTTAGTACTTTGAGTATTGCTATACTGATGCAAGTTCTTTCAAAGACTATATCCAAAGATTTCTAGTCGTAAATACTATTCTTTCTGAGGTAAGGGATGTTATTTTATTCGAAAATGATATTATTTCTTCAATATCATTATGCCGAAATATTGGTTGGAAATTTTTATCAAATTTGGATTTTTTTCATGTCGGGGTTACTATTCATGAGTTACTATTCATGATTTACTATTCACGAGTTACTATTCATGAGTTACTATTCACGAGTTACTATTCATGAGTACTATTCACGAAGCATGATGATATTTTTTGTGAAATTTCTATCTTTTAGTGTCAGAGTTACTATTCATGTATACGACACTATTCACGTATACGACACTATTCACGAATATGACACTATTCATAGAAAAATTAAATTTTCTTTTCTGTGTCCAAGATTGTCTGTTATAATTCCTATCTTTGATTGGATCTATGTTTTGATCATTCTTGAATTTTACTCCACTCTAGTTATTTATGAAGTATTTTCGAACTTGGGTTATTTAAAGTACGAATCCTTAATATTTGTTCTTTTGTTTCACTGGATTCGTTTTCTTTAAAATATTTTTCATCATCCTCAGTCCTAAATGATGATATAACTGAATATATTTGGCCTGTAGTGCAAAGATGGTTAATTTTCTTATGAATATCTTTGGCCCGTAGTGCAAAGATGAATAGGTGTTGAAATGAATATGACCGATTGATGAATATCTTTGGCCTGTAGTGCAAAGATGAATATTTGATTTGAGATGAATATTGATTGATGTTACAGGGATAAAATATTGATGATGAACTGTTAAATTCATAGATTATTATAGATTTCATTCTCTACGTAACTCTTCTATGAATTATTATTTCCACTGCAAATATTGATCTGAAACTTGTTGTCTATTGTATTCTATCAGATTTTTTCCTGTTGAAGACTAACGATAATTTGTTGTACATTATCTTAGTCATAACATTCTTTACTCGGCTAGTTGAGCTCACCTTTTCCTTTTGTTCCATTTTTCTTCCCATGAAGCGAGATTATAGCAGGAACTAGTCGGAGTGTGGAGTGATGGATCTAGATAGCTGTTTTAGTAGTCCTCACTATTTTGTAAAATAGTGTATCAATAATGAGGATTTATTTGCGTGTAGATATTGTCTAGAAGATAATATTTGTATTTAAACTCACAGTTTAAGTGTTATCGTATTTTGCACGACATTTGTATTAATAAAGTTGTAGTTATTTCTGTACCATGTATTTGGTGACTCAGAATGGGTTGGGTGGAATGGACCTATTTTGCGGGCGTCACACTCATGTCCACAGTTATAATAACTCATTTTCTCCTTCAGACAGACTCCCAGATGAGTCTTGCCGCATGTCTTGCAAGCCTCCATCCTATGTTTAGGATCCCCTTGTTTCACCCCAGTATTCCCAGGGTTAAAATTTTTCCTCTTAGGCACATTACCACTACCGCTGGCAACCTCTGCCTTATTTCCTCCCTCTCCCTTACTCTTATTCTTTCTATCCTTATGGTATTGGGTCAACGCCTCACTACTACCTTCTGCTATTATTGCCTTCTCCATAATTGTCCCATAGGAAGCACTCTGAAAAACTGATATCTTACTATAGAGCCAGGGTTTTAGGCCTTGCTCAAACCTACGAGCCTTCCTCTCCCCTGTATCCACTTGGTGTGGAGCAAACCTTGCCAATTCATTGAATTTGGCCGCATATTTGGGAATAGTCATGTCCCCCTATTTAAGTTCTAGGAACTTAATCTCCATTCTCCCTTGCATGCTAGTAGGGAAGTAGTTCTCAAAGAATACCTTCTTTAACTGCTTCCATGTAATAAAGACTCTATTCCAGCCCACCACGGTGAGCCTCCCACCGATGAGTTGGCTTCCCCTTCATCATATATGTAATTCGGTCGAATTTATTGAGTCGTGATTCTAGGCGTAATCCTTTTAAGGGGGAAAGATGTGATGAACGAGAATTTTGTAATTAATTTTAATATTTATTGAATTAAATAAATATTTTTTTGATGATTTAATTATTAGATTAAATAATTAATTGACGCATGATTGTGGTAGATTAATTTAATTATATGTGTTACATTTATTAAATTAATGTAGAGAGTTTTATTATCAAAGTATGTGATTATGTGAGCTTATTGTATTAAAAGAAATATTTAATAAGCATATTGGTATTTTAATTAATTTAATTATTAATTAGAGAATTAATAATTTGACATTAGTTATTAATGAGAAAATTATTTATGTGACTATGTGAATTTATGAGAAATTATTATATTTTATTTAAAATATATTAAATAAAATATTGGATTTATTTTATAAGGAGTGTGACATTTTCAAATTATATGATAAAGCTTTATTAAATTAAATGACTTTGAATCAATTAAGGGTTGCCAAACAAGGCCCTAGTAGTGGTTGGATGCAGTTACCCATGTTTGGGTTAACTGACCATTACGCGCATCAGTTCTCTTCTCCCTCTGTTATATTACGTCTTCTTTTATTATTATTATTCTAAGTCTGGAAAAGCAGAGAGGCAGAGAGAGTTTGAGAACTTTGAGAGAGATTGCGAATACTGTGATTAAAGGTGAAGAAGTGTGAGAAATTGGGAATTGTTGTCACCCTGTATAATCTAAGCAGAGTATTCAAGGGTAATCCCCTCTTTCCAAATTTTAAAGTTACGTCATTTAGTTTTAATAAAAATGGCTTTCATATATTTTGTAAAATCTCTGTAATTGAAAAAGGGTTTGATTATGAGTTTATATATGGGTTAAGATATATCAAATCGTATTTGATTATATATATATATTATGTGAATTATCATGTCATCAGTTTCATAATACTATGAATTGCTATTTCAAAATTTACAGAGTTTGGGTTTTGGCCATATGGCCTTATACGTGATATTTCATGTATTGAACGTATATTATCCCTAAATTTTACATTCGTATGTTGTTATGCATGTTGATATGAAGAGACCAAAGTTTAAATAAACGGATTCGGTGTTATAACGAATCCGTAGTGACAATTTTCATTTTTTTTTTATTTTCAAAACCTTCAAGAACATCAAGAACAGTGGAAGTAAATGTGTTGATTTTGCAAATTATGTGTTATAACTTGTTAAAAATCATGCTAGATGGGTTAAGTAATGATTATATATGTATTACAATGATTGTGTAAGTCTAAATTCGTGTAAAAATAACTAATTGGAAGTTATGACCATATTCATGTATAATTTTACGTGTGATTGATTTTTGGCCTAATTTGGCCTTGTTATGTTCATGACTGAGCAGATGACTACTCGCAGAAAATGAGCACAGGTAACCCACCCTTGGCGCATTTACTAAACTACATTACCACACCGTGAAAAAAAAAAAAAAAAAAATAAAAAATAATAATAATAAATATTCGATGAAAATTATTATTAAAATATTTATAAAATAAATTAAATATTTTAATTGAGATATTTATGGAATAAAATAAATATTCGATGAAAATTATTATTAAAATATTTATTAAATAAATTAAATATTTTAATTGAGATATTATGGAATAAAATAAATATTTGATGAAAATTATTATTAAAATATTTATAAAATAAATTAAATATTTTAATTGAGATATTTATGGAATAAAATAAATATTCGATGAAAATTATTATTAAAATATTTATAAAATAAAGTAAATATTTTAATTGAGATGTTTATGGAATAAAATAAATATTTGATGGAAATTATTATGAAATAATTTATTCGAAAGTGTAATAATAGTAAGAGAATTTAAAATATTCTAATTTAATTAAGTAATTAAATTAGAAGGGTAATGATTTGTTAAATAAAGTAGAATTTATATTAAATAAATAAGTGAAAATGTAACTAATGAATGTCGTGAATACATATGGTATGTGTATAGAATTTGTGGTGAGCGGAAGTAGTAATCGTTTAGCTTCATGACGAGGTAAGTTTCCTAACCCTACTTGTCATTATTGTTCAAGTTTATTATTTACCTCGAGTAAATTATCATTACTATTATTCAAGTTCAAATGTTATATTAAAGATTGATTATCTTTTCAAAGCATGATTCAGTTATACAATAATTGTTCTATTGTATACTTCCTGAGATTATTATTCAATTTGAATATCATTATTATTGAACCTTATTAGACTAGCGAACCCTTATTGATTCGACTAGTCCATAGTTGATGAGCGTTCTAAATTTCAGAACCCTTGATGAATTATCCAAACCAAACTTCCTTTGGTGCGGACTCGAATGTCAAATTGAGATGAACAACCCTGCAAAGGATTTACTTATGCGTTAAGCGTTAAGATATTGTGCACAGATGGTACTAAGCATATCCCCTAAGTAGTAGAAAAGTCCATATCTTATGATTATTAAAGGTTTCAAGTATAACCCTTGATAACCTTGACATAGTTCAAGGTCTTATGACCCTCGAAATCTTTTGATTCTTGTTATTCATTCTTGATTCAAAAGTTGAGCTTTTATTCGAGATGTCTTTGATTCACTCGCATGTTATTATCATTGTTATTTCATTGTTATACTTGTGGGCATTTGTGCTCACTCTTGCGTAATAATAACATTGCGCTTAAAACGAAAGAACCGACTTAACCTTCTCTACTAGTAAAGGCAAGGCAAGGTTAACAAGTGATGAAGACTTGTTATTTTTATTAGATGATGTATTTATGTTTAAGACTTGAGTTAATGATGTTATTTAAGACTTATTTGTTTATGATTCCATTCTCTTGTTTATGGTTAGTTTAACTTTGGGATTGTATTATTATTATTTGGATGTTGTAACCCTTAAGGAGAAGATTTTTATTCTTCTATTGCATGGTTTGGATTTATTATGGGTGATTATAGATGATATTTGTCAAATGAACACCAGATCCCGTTGAATCGAAGTAATCTAATTTGGGGTGTCACGAGTTGGTATCAAAGTCAGTAGGTGATGAACCTTAAAGGGGAACAACCTTAGGTAGTAGCCTTATAGAAAGAAGATAGTGATGGAAAACACTAATCAAGTTATAAGAAATGAATTTATGTAATTCATTGAAAAAGGGTTTGATTATGAGTTTATATATGGGTTAAGATATATCAAATCATATTTGATTATATATATTATGTGAATTATCATGTCATCAGTTTCATAATACTATGAATTGCTATTTCAAAATTTATAGAGTTTGGGTTTTGGCCATATGACCTTATACGTGATATTTCATGTATTGAACGTATATTATCCCTAAATTTTACGTTCATATGTTGTTATGCATGTTGATACGAAGAGACCAAAGTTTAAATAAACGGATTCGATTGTTATAACGAATCCAGTGAGTGACAATTTTCATTTTTATTTTCAAACCTTCAAGAACATCAAGAACAGTGGAAGTAAATGTGTTGATTTTGCAAATTATGTGTTATAACTTGTTAAAAATCATGCTAGATGGGTTAAGTAATGATTATATATGTATTACAATGATTGGGTAAGTCTAAATTCGTGTAAAAATAACTAATTGGAAGTTATGACCATATTCATGTATAATTTTACGTGTGATTGATTTTTGGCCTAATTTGGCCTTGTTATGTTCGCGAATTACAGAACTGCAGAATTGCAGAAACTGTAGAAAATGAGCCTGGGTAACCCCGCCCCCGGCGGGTGTTACCAAACTACATTACCACTTCCTACGATCAAAAAAAAAAAAAAAAAAAAAAAAAAAAAAAAAAAAAAAAATAAAAAAAAAATAGTAATAATAAATATTCGATGAAAATTATTATTAAAATATTTATAAAATAAATTTAATATTTTAATTGAGATATTTATGGAATAAAATAAATATTCGATGAAAATTATTATTAAAATATTTATAAAATAAATTAAATATTTTAATTGAGATATTATGGAATAAAATAAATATTTGATGAAAATTATTATTAAAATATTTATAAAATAAATTAAATATTTTAATTGAGATATTTATGGAATAAAATAAATATTCGATGAAAATTATTATTAAAATATTTATAAAATAAAGTAAATATTTTAATTGAGATGTTTATGGAATAAAATAAATATTCGATGGAAATTATTATGAAATAATTTATTCTAGTGTAATAATAGTAAGAGAATGAAAATATTCTAATTTAATTAAGTAATTAAATTAGAAGAGTAATGATTTGTTAAATAAAGTAGAGTTTATATTAAATAATTAAGTGAAAATGTAACTAATGAATATCGTGAATACATATGGTATGTGTGTAGGATTTGTGGTGAGCGGAAGTAGTAATCGTTTAGCTTCACGCATGAGAGCAAGTTTCTAACCCTACTTGTCATTATTGTTCAAGTTTATTATTTACCTTGAGTAAATTATCATTACTATTATTCAAGTTCAAATGTTATATTAAAGATTGATTATCTTTTCAAAGCATGATTCAGTTATACAATAATTGTTCTATTGTATACTTCCTAAGATTATTATTCAATTTGAATATCATTATTATTTAACCTTATTAGACTAGCAAACCCTTATTGATTCGACTAGTCCATAGTTGATGAGCATTCTAAATTTCAGAACCCTTGATGAATTATTCAAACCAAACTTCTTTTGGTGCGGACTCGAATGTCAAATTGAGATGAACAACCCTGCAAAGGGATTTACTTATGCGTTAGCGTTAAGATATTATGCACGCGATATGGTACTAAGGGCTGATCCCCTAAGTCACGAGTAGAAAAGTCCATAGTCTTATGATTTGTTAAAGGTTTCAAGTATAACCCTTGATAACCTAGGACATAGTTCAAGGTCTTATGACCCTCAGAAATCTTTTGATTCTTGTTATTCATTCTTGATTCAAAAGTTGAGCTTTTATTCAGATGTCTTTGATTCACTCGCATGTTATTATCTTTGTTATTTCATTGTTATACTTGTGGGCATTTGTGCTCACTCTTTAAATAATAATAACATTGCGATTAAAACGAAAACCGAACAAACGAACCTTCTACTAGTAAAGGCAAGGGCAAGGTTAACAAGTGATGAAGACTTGTTATTTTTATTAGATGATGTATTTATGTTTAAGACTTGAGTTAATGATGTTATTTAAGACTTATTTGTTTATGATTCCGCACAGATGTTTATGGTTAGTTTAACCTGGGATTGTATTATTATTATTTGGATGTTGTAACCCTTAAGGAGAAGATTTTTATTCTATCTATTGCATGGTTTGCATTTATTATGGGTAGATAGATAGATGATATTTATCTGATGAACACGAAATCCCGTGGAATCAAAGTACCCGAATTTGGGGTGTCACAAGTTGGTATCAAAGTCATGGTTATGAACCTTAGGTGGGGAACAACCTTAGGTAGTAGCCTTATAGAAAGAAGATAGTGATGGAAAACTCTTATCAAGTTATAAGAAATGAATTTATGTAATTTATTGAAGATAATAAAAGACCTTATGTGTTTATGTGTTAAAGTATGCATTAGATGATACGACTTAGTAACTAAAACTTAAAATTTTGTTGTCGGGATGTCGAATGTTGGAGAAGCTAGTCAAGTGGGGAGGAAGAACCCGTGTACCTATAAATGTAAGCCGGCGGAGGAGGAGCCAGAGATATTCATGTCGTTAGGGAGCAATTGGTATGAGAGAGAGTCATCTCCATTGATCACCGTTGTTGGTCGGGAGCATGAGCCCAGGCCGATTCTCAAGAGAGATCTGAGGAGGAATTTGTTGAGGAAGAGAAGAAGAGAAGAAGAGGAGTTACCACGGTACACCGTTGATTTTGAGATGTATGACCGTTATCTGGCCAAGTAACGTGGAGTTACGAGATGAGGTCGAGTTGATTTGGTGAGTGAGCGGTTATTCAACGATATTACTCTGAAAGCGAAATAGAGGAGATTTTGACTCTTCACTCTCGGTGGCAAATGTAGAATGGGATTTGGTCCATGAGAAGGGTCAAATGAAGATAAGGCCAAGAAGATAGAAAAAAGCGAAGAAGGAATGAAGGAAACATCCGAGAGGCTGAACATAGCAGAGGAAGGTTGGGTAAGAGAATCGCGTCGAGCTGATCGTGCAGAGGATGATAGTCATGCAAAGAAAGCGAAGATTGGGGAAACATACTCTACACTTAATCATGCAATGAATGAGACCCAAGATCGAGTTTTGAGGTACCCAATCCAGTTCGAAGGACTACCATTATACATGATGGATCGCAGGACGATGCATCGCATCTTAGAAGAGGAGCGTAGCAAGGCTAATCAGTACCTTGATCGACAGTGATATGATTTATTTAATTATGTGAAGAACTTAATTAGTTTTTTTTATGTAAATTCTGACGTGTTTATGAACGAAAGAATATTTGAATGTTTTAAATCCCGTGAATTCTTTATTCCAGGATAGTTGATGTAAATAGCAGTTATGCTACCGTTTAATGTTAAAACTTTGATTTGAATGCAAATATATCAAGGTGTTTGAGATGATGTGTTAAGTGATATGTTAAATTGTTGAGTAATGCCTTAACTATTTAGAGAAATAAATAAAGTCCTAATAAAGCGTTTATTTAACAGAAAAATGCCGCCATGGAGAAAAACAACAACGTCAATGGCTCGGGAAGAGTCAACCAATAATAACAATTATGCTAATGCTAATCCCGATGCGGCAATTTGGTGAACTTACTGACTAGAGCCATGAATAACCAACCTCAAGCTCCACCAAACACAACGTTTAAGGACTTCAAGGCGGTGGGACCGCCAGAGTTCAAAGGTTCCATGAACCCAATCGAGGCTCAAACGTGGGTTATGGAAATGGAGAAGGTTTTCGACATTACTAGGGTTAGAGAAGACCAGAAGACCGCTTTTGCAACGTTTACGTTGAAGTCTGAGGCTAGCTACTGGTGGCAAGCAAATAAAGTGCGAGGAGGTGAAGGTGTAATTACGTGGGAGAGATTTAAAGAAATGTTTTTCGAAATGTATTTCCCAACTAGTTCACAGAACCAGATGGAGGTTCAATTTCTAGAGTTGAAGCAGGGAAATATGAGCGTGCCTGACTATGCGGCTAAATTCAACGAGTTGACAAGGTTACTTGATATCAAGTTCACACGATGAAAGGAAGGCGAGAAGGTTTGAGCAAGGACTAAAGCCTTGGGTGTACAAAGAAGGTATCAATGTTTCAAATTAAACACGTTTATTTGGAGTCTTGAAAAAGGCCATCCTCATTTGAAGAGGGAAGCGATGTGGTGACCAAGTACAATCAAGATCAAAAGAAGAAGAGAAGAGTGAAGGTGAAGGAAATAACAAGGTCGGTGGAAGTGGCATAGGAGGTGGAAATTTCAATCGAAGAAAAGGTGGAAACGACGACTCATCATCGGGGGAATCAACAAGGTAGTCGGAAGAAAAGAATCGAAGCATGCCCGACTTACGGAAAGCCCATCTGGGAGTTTGTATGAAAGGAAAAGAGTGTGCTACAATTGTGGACGAAGGAAGCACATAACACCAAACCGTCCAAACCCAAAGAAGGGTGCTTGTTTTACTTGTGGTTCAAGGACCATCTGGCAAGATTGTTTCAAGAAGGGATCGGAGGGTCGGGGATCGAGGAGGAAGCCGGGAAATAACGGTGGAAATGCCTTAACCATCACCGGACCAACCGCAACAAACCGAATAATCGCCTTGGACTTTCAATATGATGGTGCAAGATGCAATCCGATCTAGTGATGTGGTGTCGGTATCATTCCGTCAATAAAATTAATGCTTATGTTTTATTTGATTCGGGTGCTACTTGTTCCTTTATATCCGAAGACTTTGCTAATAGTTTAGATTTGCTTATGGATGAGTTGGAATATCCATGAATATAGAAATTGCGAATAGGAGATAATTCTGTTAAGTGCGTGTTTTAAGAAGCGTAGAGTGGATATTAAGGGTAATATCATGAGCGTAGATCTTATCCTATTCGACTTGGGGAATTTAACGTTATTTTGGGAATGGATGGTTATTCAATTACGGGGTCATAATTAATTGCCAAAAAAGCGTATTAACCTTATGACTCCATCAAAGGTTGTGTTTTATGGTAGCAAGTCGCCTAGACAAGCGAGTTGTCTGACGATGATGCGAGGCCAGGAAGTTGTTAAGACAAGGCTGTGTGGATACTTAGCTTACATAGTCGACGATCGAAAAGAGAAATCGAAGGTAGAAGAAATACCGATTGTGAGGACTTCGTCGACGTATTTCAGACGATTTACGGGACTTCCACGGATAGAGGTAGATTTATTGTGTCGATTTGGCACGGAATTGCTCGATATCGAAGGCACCATACCGAATGGCACCGATGAGAGATGAAGGAATTAATGGTACAACTACAAGAATTATTGGACAAGAAGTTCATTCAATCGAAAGCGTATCGCCAAGGGGAGCGCCGGTGTTGTTTGTGAAAAAGAAGGATGGATCGATGCGACTCTGCATTGACTACGAGAGAACTGAATAAGGTCACGATTAAGAATAGATATCCATTCTGAGGATCGACGACTTGTTTGATCAATTGAAGGGAGCGAGATACTTTTCCAAGATAGACTTGAGAAGCAGTTATCATCAATTGAAGGTGAGGCCGGAGGATGTACCAAAGATTGCGTTCAGAACACGATACGGTCACTACGAATTTTTAGTAATGTCGTTTGGTCTTACAAGTGTTCCTGCAGCATTTATGGGACTAATGAATGGTGTGTTCAAGCCATTTTTGGACAAGTTCGTAGTGGTATTTATAGATGACATTTTGGTTTATTCAAAAACCAAAGAAGAACACGAAGAGCATTTGAGATTAACGTTGGAAGTATTGAGAAGGGAAAAGTTGTATGCCAAGTTTTTGAAATGCAAATTTTGGATTGAACGAGTGTAATTTCTTGGGCACGTGATCGATAAAAACGAAATTTCAGTAGATCCATCCAAAGTTGAAGCCAAGATTAACTTGGAACAGCCGAGGACGCCATCGGAAGTATGAAGTTTTCTTGGATTGACAGGATATTATAGAAGGTTCATACAAGACTTTTCCAAGATCGCAACTCAGATTAACGAATTTAACTTTCGAAAAATTTGTGAAATTTGTTTGGACGGATAAGTGTGAGAGAAAGTTTTCAAGAATTGAAGAAGAGGTTGAGTCTGGCCCCTATGTTATCTCTTCCGATGATACATGAAATTTTGTTATTTATAGTGATGCATCGCATAAAGGACTTGGTTGTGTGTTGCGATGCAAAAGCGACAAAGTCATTACATATGCATCCACGACAATTGAAGGATTACGAGAAGGATATCCGACCCATGACTTGGAGTTAAATTGCGATTGTTTTGCTTTGAAAATTTGGAGGCACTATCTCTACGAGGAGAAGTGTGAAATATATATACGGACCATAAGAGTAAAATATATTTTCACGCGAGAAGAATTGAATATCGTCGAAAGAAGGTGGTTGGAGTTAATTAAGGACTACGATTGTGAGATTTTATACCATCCGGGTAAAGGCGAATGTCGTTCTTGATGCCTTAAGTAGAAAGGGGTCGGAGAAGTTGATGATGTTATTTGCTCATGATGAGCTAATTGCGAAAATGGAGCTGGAATTGGAAGTGAAGTATCCTATGGAGATTGATGAAAAAATATTTGGATGCAATCTGGTATAACCCTCTTGGATAAAAGTTAAGGAGGCTCGACTTGGGGATGAAGAATGTAAAAATGTGACAAAGAAGATATCGAAGGAACCAAACCAAGATTTAAGATGGATAAGGAAGGAATACTGAGATTTGATAATAGAATTTTGGTACCACCAGTTCAAGAGATTAAGGAAGATATTTTAAGCGAGGCTCATAGTTCACGATATTCGATTCACCTGGTAGTACCAAGATATACCAAGATCTTAGACAACATTTACGGTGGCGAATTTGAAGCGTGATGTTGCGAAATGTGTTGCCAAGTGTCGACACATCGAGAAAGTGAAAGCGGAACATCGAGGCCAGAGTGGATTGCTACAACCGTTAGAGATCCCAGAGTGGAAATGGGAACATATTACAATGGACTTCGTGGTTGGCCTTAAGCGACTCGAGAAAAGGCTACGACGCGATATGGGTTATCGTTATTGGTGAAAAATCGCACACTTTCTTCCGATCAAAATAAGATTCAACTTAGATCGGTTAGCGAGGCTATCGTAAAAGAGATTGTTTGAGGCACGGAGAGTTCGGTGTCAATTGTTTCGAGATAGGGATTCGCGCTTCACATCAAATTTACGAAACGTCTTGAGGAATGCATGGATGCAGCATTGCGAATGAGTCTGACTTACCACCCTCAAACGAGAGATTTTACGAGTGAGAGAACGATTAAGACATTAAAATATATGCTAAAAGCCTGTGTGATGGACTTTAAAGGAAATTGGGATAATAACCTACCATTAGTAGAGTTTGGCTACAACAACAGTTACCACGCTAGTATAGGCATGCCGCCTTACGAAGCGTTGTATGGCAGAAAGTGCAGAACTCCGCTTTATTGGGATGAAGTTGGTGAAAGACAATTGCTAGGGCGAATTGGTACAACAGAGATGACGAAAATAGTCAAAGTGATCCGAGCAACACGGTGGTAGCGGCTCAAGATCGACGAGAAAGAAATCGTTGATCCACATCATAAAAATATCGAGTTTGAATCGGTAGTTATGTTTTCTTGAAGGTCTCTCCTGGAAGGGAAGATCGGAGTTCGAAAAGAAAGGGAAATTGAGCCCAAGATTCATTGGACCCTTTGAAATCTTGAGAAGAATTTGAGAAGTTAACGTGCGGTAGCCTTACCTCAAAGACTCGAGAATGTCCACAACGTCTTCCATGTTTCTATATTACGAACTTACAAAGTAGATTACAAGCATGTAATTGAATATGAACCCCTACATTTTGAGAAAGACTTATCTTACGAAGAAATTCATGTCCAAATTGTCGTAATCGAAAAGAACAAGTTCTCGTAAATAAAGTTATACCTTACATTAAGGTAATTTGGAGGAACCACAACAATATTGTGAAGCTACACGTGGGAACTCGAAGAGAATATGATGAAGAATTACCCTCATTTATTTACTTAATTATGTATAGCAGATTCGGGACAGAATCTTTGTAAGGGAGAGAATGTAACGAGTCAAATTTATTGAGTCGTGTGATTACGGGGACAGAAATCCTTTTAAGGGGGAAAGATGTACGAACGAGAATTTTGTAATTAATTTTAATATTTATTGAATTAAATAAATATTTTTCGATGATTTAATTATTAGATTAAATAATTAATTGATGCATGATTGTGGTAGATTAATTTAATTATATGTGTTACATTTATTAAATTAATGTAGAGAGTTTTATTATCAAAGTATGTGATTATGTGAGCTTATTGTATTAAAAAAAATATTTAATAAGCATATTGGTATTTTAATTAATTTAATTATTAATTAGAGAATTAATAATTTGACATTATTTATTAATGAGAAAATTATTTATGTGACTATGTGAATTTATGAGAAATTATTATATTTTATTTAAAATATATTAAATAAAATATTGGATTTATTTTATAAGGAGTGTGACATTTTCAAACTATATGATAAAGCTTTATTAAATTAAATGACTTTGAATCAATTAAGGGTTGCCAAACAAGGCCCTAGTAGTGGTTGGATGCGATTACCCATGTTTGGGTTAATGGCCATTCTGTATGTCGATTCTCTTCTCCTCTGTTATATTACGTCTTCTTTTATTATTATTATTCTAAGTCTGGAAAAGCGAGAGAGAGAGAGTTTGAGAACTTTGAGAGAGATTGCGAATCTTTGTGATTAAAGGTGAAGAAGTGTGAGAAATTGGGAATTGTTGTCACCACTGTGTAATCTAAGCGAGTATTCAAGGGTAATCCCCTCTTCCCAAATTTTAAAGTTACGTCATTTAGTTTTAATAAAAATGGCTTTCATATATTTTGTAAAATCTCTGTAATTGAAAAAGGGTTTGATTATGAGTTTATATATGGGTTAAGATATATCAAATCGTATTTGATTATATATATATTATGTGAATTATCATGTCATCAGTTTCATAATACTATGAATTGCTATTTCAAAATTTATAGAGTTTGGGTTTTGGCCATATGGCCTTATACGTGATATTTCATGTATTGAACGTATATTATCCCTAAATTTTACATTCGTATGTTGTTATGCATGTTGATAGAAGAGACCAAAGTTTAAATAAACGGATTCAGTGTTATAACGAATCCGTAGTGACAATTTTCATTTTTTTTATTTTCAAAACCTTCAAGAACATCAAGAACATCAAGAACAGTGGAAGTAAATGTGTTGATTTTGCAAATTATGTGTTATAACTTGTTAAAAATCATGCTAGATGGGTTAAGTAATGATTGTATATGTATTACAATGATTGGGTAAGTCTAAATTCGTGTAAAAATAACTAATTGGAAGTTATGACCATATTCATGTATAATTTTACGTGTGATTGATTTTTGGCCTAATTTGGCCTTGTTATGTTCATGAAATGCGAGAATCTAGAAGCTACTTGAAAAATGAGCTGAGTAACCCAGCCAAGTGAAGCGTTACCAAACTTATTACCACTTACTCGTGATCAAAAAAAAAAAAGTAAAAAAAAATAAAAAAAATAATAATAAATATTCGATGAAAATTATTATTAAAATATTTATAAAATAAATTAAATATTTTAATTTAGATATTTATGGAATAAAATAAATATTCAATGAAAATTATTATTAAAATATTTATAAAATAAATATTTTAATTGAGATATTATGGAATAAAATAAATATTCGATGAAAATTATTATTAAAATATTTATAAAATAAATTAAATATTTTAATTGAGATATTTATGGAATAAAATAAATATTCGATGAAAATTATTATTAAAATATTTATAAAATAAAGTAAATATTTTAATTGAGATGTTTATGGAATAAAATAAATATTCGATGGAAATTATTATGAAATAATTTATTAGTGTAATAATAGTAAGAGAATGAAAATATTCTAATTTAATTAAGTAATTAAATTAGAAGGGTAATGATTTGTTAAATAAAGTAGAGTTTATATTAAATAATTAAGTGAAAATGTAACTAATGAATGTCGTGAATACATATGGTATGTGTGTAGGATTTGTGGTGAGCGGAAGTAGTAATCGTTTAGCTTCTACATGCGAGGCAAGTTACTAACCCTACTTGTCATTATTGTTCAAGTTTATTATTTACCTCGAGTAAATTATCATTACTATTATTCAAGTTCAAATGTTATATTAAAGATTGATTATCTTTTCAAAGCATGATTCAGGTTATACAATAATTGTTCTATTGTATACTTCACGAGATTATTATTCATTTTGAATATCATTATTATTGAACCTTATTAGACTAGCGAACCCTTATTGATTCGACTAGTCCATAGTTGATAAAGCGTTCTAAATTTTAGAACCCTTGATGAATTATCCAAATCAAACTTCCTTTAGTGCGGACTCGAATGTCAAATTGAGATGAACAACCTGCAAAGGATTTACTTATGCGTTAGCGTTAAGATATTGTGCATGATATGGTACTAAGGGTGATCCCCCCTAATGCAGTAGAAAGGTCCATAGTCTTATAGTCATTAAAGGTTTCAAGTATAACCCTTGATAACTTAGGACATAGTTTAAGGTCTTATGACCCTCGAAATCTTTTGATTCTTGTTATTCATTCTTGATTCAAAAGTTGAGCTTTTATTCGAGATGTCTTTGATTCACTTTCGCATGTTATTATATTGTTATTTCATTGTTATACTTGTGGGCATTTGTGCTCACTCTTGCGTAATAATAACATTGCGATTAAGAATGAAAGAACCGATTTAACCTTCTACTAGTAAAGGCGAGGGCAAGGTTAACAAGTGATGAAGACTTGTTATTTTATTAAATGATGTATTTATGTTTAAGACTTGAGTTAATGATGTTATTTAAGACTTATTTGTTTATGATTCATACGGATGTGTTTAAGGTTAGTTTAACTTTGGGATTGTATTATTATTATTTGGATGTTGTAACCCTTAAGGGGAAGATTTTTATTCTATCTATTGCATGGTTTGCATTTATTATGGGTAGATAGATAGATGATATTTGTACAGTGAACACCAGATCCCGTGGAATCGAAGTACCCGGATTTGGGGGTGTCACAATATAGGTCGTAAAAGAGGTCTTTTGCGCCTCAGCTATGTTTGTAATAACAAACGCCTTTTCTATTTTCTTGACCCATGTCTGGGCCTCCATTAGGTTCGTTGTTCGCTTAAATTCAGGTGGACCTACACTTTTAAATTCTTTAAAGGTAGTCATTCGGGCTACCCTAGGTCCTGCGGGTGCTCTACCCCCAGCTTGGTTAAATGCAGTCGTTAATAAATTAACAAACTCTTGCATTGGGTTATTAGGACCCCCCCTCGTTATCATTATGCGATTCCGCCTCTTGGTTACATTGTCTTCTTCTTGGCGGCATTTTTGATTAAATAAATAAAGTTCCGTTATTACTTATTTGCTTATTTCTTTATAAGTCGTCAAACAACTGAACAATAACTCATACATAACAAAGCAATTTAAAATAAAAACTTCCTTATATTAAAATGCTTCTTTATAGCTCAAAACTATTTACAAGTTGCTTTCCATAGCCCAAAACCTATTACATATATATCCCACGATTGACTTTCACTAAAATTCGGATTTACAAAAAGACTACCCTTTAATTATATAAAAGAAGGTTTTACGTCACTATACAAAAGTATGTACCATACTAACTCCTAATACTGCCTAACAGCATTTTCATGCTTCTCATTCGCTAGAATCGACACAATATCTCGATTTATAGTATGTCGAGTCTGTCTCGACTCAATAGAATAACAAGCTATCTTAAGCTTGAAATCCTCGTGCGCACTGTCATTTATATATGACATTCGTGCTATATTCTGGTCTTTTTCAACCAGTTTCTTACGAAGTTCTACGACCTCGTTCTTATAGTCCCTAGCCTTATCAGTCATGAGTACTTTCTCATCATGTTCTATCTCATAGTCTGACTCTGCAGACTCCTTGGCTCCATAGAGATCACTGATCTCTTCCTTCTGGTGCTGCACCTTATTGTGCAGTTGCACATTACGGTCAAGCACTGAGAGGTACATTGCCCTCATAGTCTCTGTAGGTGTTGACTCTAGGGCAGGCATCACCATATTAATCGATGTCACCTCCATATCAACCTCCACATCTATCATCATATTCAAATATGATGCTATTCCCATGGTCTCCTCAGAATAGTCCTCCTCCGAGTAATATTCCTCGGGATCTGACTCTTCTAGAATCACTACAGGTATGTCTGCTATAGGCACAGGTACTGTCTCAACTCTGTTCACAGTCTCCTCACTGACCACATGTATATCCCTATACATCAAGCTATCGACCGACATCTACAATAACACATAACAAATTGATTAGTACATAATACACAATAATATAAGCACAAATCACATTTAATCCTTTTAGGGTTACTTTTCATCTTTTAAATCTTTCGGTACTGAGTTTCTTCAATACCTTATTAACTCATTTGACTCGAGTTAACTTTCTCCGGACTCTTCCTTTTCTAACGAGGTTATTAGCCTAAGATTCTTCCCCCCTTAAGTTTTATAACCTAATTCTCTGATACCAACCTATGACTCCCCCAAATCTGGGTATCTTCTAACCCGACAAATGGTGCTCCACGATACTACAATCCATACAATCATTCCATTGAAGTAACAACAAAATGAGTATAATTACTATCTTTGTATTACATTTATAATAAATCCTTTCCCAAGTTCATAAACTGAATACATTCGTTGTTCTTCATAAGTATATTACAACCAAATACACTAATCTATTATAGGACGATTAATTATCCATCTTAGCCTTGCCTTTATCACTCTTAGAACTCTCAGTTCGTTCGGCTTTAGCTGCAAATATATGGCTCAAGCAAGAATGAGCATAACTAGCTCAACAAGTCTTAACAAAGAATCATATGAATTATCACCTTGACAATTACATGCTTTATTTCCATATCAGAAAAATTAACTACGAAGCACTATGAAACCTTTGACTAGTACTTCTCATGTCATAAAAACAATTCCAAAGTATATATAATTGCTTAGGAATGATGAACCGATCAATAGACCATGAACATACTCTTTTCATTTTCATACTTAAAAAGGATATCCGGCACTAAGGCCATCCACCCGTCTTTACTTACGAGAACTTCTAGGTGATCAGCCTATTGTACTCTATGTTGATCAACACTCTTTCGTCAAACGTATTTACATTTAACATTTGGCAACCACACGTGCCCATCGAATAATCGATGAAAAATACTTTTGTTTGTACATAGATAAACTTACCTTCTCATCCGTACCAAATGCTTGGCATAGGATAGATTTAATAGTTCTATATCGTAAGACTTGTAAACAAACCAATCAACTCGAAGATTAGACAAACATGCATCACAGAAAAAATTGGCTAACACGAAGGTTAGACAAACGTTAAGAAAGACTTGCCTTCAAGCGTCTTTGAATAAATAATTCAACAATTCTCAGTCTTTACTGGGATCTACATGATATATTCACATAGCATACTGTAATTAGTATCAAATAACTAACGTTATTCTCCCTAACCAACTTCTTTCTCTTCTATGTCTTACTTGAATTAACTTCGTTATTAAATTCGATTCGACTTTCTATACTTTGTTACGGCTCATTAACGTTTTTACGTTATTAACCGACATTCGATCATTATTGGTTAAGTACCAACATTGAATGTCATTTACGGTTTACTTATTACGTTCTCACGTTCTTCGTTTAGTTTCTATTAAACCTTACTAAATCTTCTTACATTATCACCTTATAAGTGATTTAAGTTCAATCTTATTATGTACATTAAGTACCTTCAATGTCTTATCTTAGGTCTACATTTAAATGAAACATAACCTAACTTGGTCAACATTTTTCTACTGTCGGCGCTGCGGTGCGACATCCCTAGTATTTTAGTGGCGCTGCGATGCCAGTTAATAGGGGACTCAAATAGAGAGTCCAAGCGACTGTGGCGACTACTTTGTATTGGCTTTGGCTATGGCATTCACTCAAGTAATGCACCAAATTGGCCAAAATAAATTAACTTTTCTAACGAAACTTTCGGTTTCCTAATTGGTTTGTTTTACATCCGAATTAACCCATTCGAAAGCCTACAACTCACAAATCACATCCTTTATGTGTTCATATAAGAATTTCACATTTTCGAATCCGTTAACTCGGAATTCACCTTTGAGTTCATGTTTGAGCGTTCGTTTAACGTTTTTTGACCGTTCAATACTCGTTTTCTTCGTTATAAGTCGGAATGCGACGATTCTTGCGCCAACGACTCTTAATTACCTTATCTCACGTGTTGACATTAGAAACCAATGTTTTCAAGTCACACGACAACTTTTGACCTTTAATCTGAAATTTCTACGTTTTCGACGTTTAACTTCTATTTTTGCAAAATTCGCCATAACTTCGTTACTCGTGTTCTATAAGCCAAATCAAATGGAAAACTCCATTGATTCATCATAGTCATTCTAACCAAAAAATAGGCACATTCCTTAGCTATAACAGCTTTCAAATCGTTCATTCATAACTAAGTTCACGTTCAAGACTTTCTACGGTTTTTAACTTAAGTAAACACTTACGATTTCTGTTTGGTCATGACCTATCAGTGATTTGATCATTAATAGACATCCTTATATCTCCTCAATAAATTTGCTCCACCAATCTAAGATTCTTCTACGAGAAAGAAATCGAAAAAGATAAAGATTACGGTTTATGAGAATTTACCTTTGAAGTAATTCACGTTCTTGATAAACGTCTAAAGATTTGCTTGGAAGTAGAATGATTAAGCGTTTCTAGCTTTTCTCTCTCTCAATATAGGTTGAACAAGATTTTCAAAACAACCATTAACCAACTCTAGCTTTGTATTTATAGGTGTGACGCCCCCAAAATTAGGTATACATCACCCATCTTGGGTTGTCAGATACATGGTACAAAATTCAAATACAACTTACTAATACAACTATCGTGTACAATACGACAAAACATAATTGTGAGTTTGAATACAATTATTGTCTACTAGAGATTATACAAACTCAAAAGGAGTCCTCATTACAATTATTAACACACTATTTCACAGAATAGTGAGGACTACTAATGCTATCCTCTGGACCGTCACTCCGTTCCCCGACTAGTCCTTGCTATGTTCTCATTTCAAAGAGAACAAAGAAAGAAAAAGGGTGAGCTCAACTAGCCCAGTAAGAAATATTATGACTAAAATAATGCAGAATAAATTATTGTTAGCCTTCAACAGTGTTAAATTGATAAAATATAACAACATCAAGTTTAACTGCAGCGGATCAAGCAATCCATTAAAAGAGTCAAGTAGAGAATAGAATCTACTATCTTTTATGATTTAAAAAGTTTTTCATCACTTTTATCACTGAGACTCAGCTTAATAAATAATCCACATCATCCCTGCACTACGGCCAAGGATATTCATTAGAGTCACGACCACAAATTCCATGCACTACGGGCCAAGGATATTTGTGTATTCATCAATGGTCATGATCATGCCAACAACTGTCCATCAATGCACTACGGGCCAATGAGGACTTTTACCACATCATTTGTAACATTACGGTCATGATTACACCAAATAATCCCTGGTCATAATCATACCAAGTCCATCTATGCTTTACAGGCCACAGATGACTTTCAAAAAAATATAAACATGAGGATGATGACAATGATATAAAAATTCAATAAAACAAGTTTAAGAATTAAGTTATTCAGGAACTAATAACGTCCAAATTGTCAACATGATACTGCTTTGTAGAGTAAAATTTAAGATTTCTCAGAAGAATATTTCCATGAAAAATACTGGATGAAGCGCAAATATCAAGGATATTCCACTAATTTCATGGAGTATAGATGTCAAAATTTTAACCAACTGAGAATAATAAGGAATAGAATAACAACAGAAATCACCATGCATGCGGTACTTCGCATAGGCAGGTTATTCCAACAGAATAATAATAATGGAACCAGGTCAGGTGAAAATCACACCGACAGGATGTTCCAACAAAATAATAAAGAATAAAATAATAAAGATTTAAACCAAGTCCCAAAGTAAAGCACATGCATGTGATGTTCCAACGAAAAATAAAGCGGAGAATAATAAAAAGCGGAACCAGTCCAAATATAGCATGCATGGGATGTTCCAATGTAATAATAAAAGATGAGAATAATGAAGAATTTCACCACGTATAGGGTATTCCACATTATACAAAGTTATTCCAACAGAATAATAAAGAAATGGAATAACAAAAGTTCTCTTCTTAAATACAAAAGAATAATATCCCTTACCGTAAAAGAAACTGAATATAAAAGTAGTTAAGTAGCAGAATACTTTTCTTCTATCTCTCTATAGTCTCTCTCCATAGTTTCTCTCTCTAGAGTTCAGTGAATTCGTAAGAAAATGATGAAGGAATGAGCTTCTATTTATAGGAAAATGGAATGCATAGTAACTAATCCATGAACGGTCCAGATTGATTTACTTTAATCTGACGGTCCATAATTAAAGCAAAATCTTTTAAATATAATATATATATATATATATATTATAAGGCACATGTTTGATTGAAAAATAATTCACTCTCCCGTGAATCATGTCATCCAACTTTCCCAGCACAATAATAGCCTCCAACTGTGGGCCCCACCATTATAATTATATATATATATATATATATATATAATATACATATATTATATATCATATAACATATACATAATAACATATATATATATATATATATATATATATATATATAAAAATGATATTAACTCTCTCCGTGACTAACATACTCCCCCACCCCAAAATCATTTTCAATCATGGGCCCCACATGTGGGCCCTCACCTTTATTATACCGAATAACTTTCTATCGATTATTTTGAAAAATAGGTAAATGGGGGTCCATAAAATAAGCAAAACTGAGTGACTTATCACGTAAGCCTTAATAATCAATACCGTGTGCTACTATGCAACCACGCCAGATTCGCATTTCTTTACTACCAAGTAGTTCAACAGTATTAACGGTAAAACATCCGATGTTATTTCAATAAAATATTTTTGTCATTTTCTCAATCCGAAAATAATTCTGTTGTGGGGTCCACCAATGATTGTACCGTCGTACGAATAATTCCTGTTTAAAACGAATATTCCCCGACCAATCGAATATTATATGACAACTTGCATACTTTGCAAAATTTATAAATATTACCCACAACTATAACATTGTATTAAATTCATTCCATAATATTCAAAAATGATAATTATAGAAAATTCATTTTTATTCAAAAAGTTGGGGTCTTACAACCTCCCTTTCTTAAGAAATTTTGCCCTCAAAATTAGGGTACGTACCTGGTATATCGAAGAGGTAAGGATACCTTGACTTCATTTCAGATTCTAACTCCCAGGTCATTTCCTCAACATCGTGGTTTCTCCACAAAACTTTGACTTGAGGTATAACCTTAGAGCGTAGAATATGTTCCTTCTTATCCAAGATTTGAACAGGAACCTCTTCATACGTTAAATCTTCCGCTATTTCGTCCGGTTCCAACTCAATATGTTCCTTCTTATCCAAGATTTGAACAGGAACCTCTTCGTCCGCTATTTCGTCGCATGTTGAGTTCCTTTTGAGTGAAGAAATATTTGAGGCTTTTATGATCCGTAAAGATCTCCACTTTCTCCCCATACAAGTAATGCCTCCAAATCTTTAGTGCGAAGACAACAAATTGCTAAACTCTAGATCATGAGTAGGATAATTCCTCTCATATTCTTTGAGTTAATCGTGAGGCATAGGCTATGACTTTCCCATGTTGCATGAGAACACATCCCAATCCTTTGCTCAAGCATCACTCAGAGATGACAAATCCTCCTAACTAGATGGTATTGTCAAAAGCAGTCTTTGAAATGAGTCTCCTCGAGTTCTTGAAAACTCTTCTCACATTCCTCGCTCCAATAGAACTTTGTATCTTTTCGAGTCACCGAGTTAGTGGAGTAGCGATTCGAGAAAACCCTTCTACGAATCTCTGATAATAACCAGCTAAGCCGAGAAAGCTACGTACTTAGGTCACTGATTTAGGTTGCTCCCATCTTTGAATAGCTTCAATCTTTGCTGGGTCAACAGATATTCCATGACTTGATACCATGTGCCCAAGGAATGCTACTTCCTCAAGGCAGAACTCACATTTCTTCAACTTGGCATAAAGCTTATATTCACGAAGCTTTTGGAGTTTCAGCCTCAAGTGTTTCTCATTATCTTCACGACTTTTGGAATAAATAAGGATGTCATCAATAAAGACGACCACAAAGTGATCTAAATATTCCTTGAATACTCGGTTCATCATATCCATGAAGGCGTGAGGAGCATTAGTCAATCCAAAGGACATGACTAGGAATTCATAATGCCCGTCTCGAAGTTTACGGCCGTCTTTGGAATGTCATCTGGTTCTAATCTTCAATTGGTGATATCCAAAAGCGAAGATCAATCTTTGAAAAGAATTTGGCTCCTTGCAATCGGTCAAACAGGTCATCAATACATGGCAATGGGTACCTATTTTTTGATGGTGACATGATTCAACTCTCGATAATCAATACAAAGTCGCATACTCCAATCTTTCTTCTTCACGAATAGAACAGAGCACCCCAAGGAGAAGTACTAGGACAAATAAAGCCAACGTCTAACAATTCCAAAGATTGGGTCTTTAACTCTCAAGTTCAATAGGAGCCATTCGATATGGGGCTTTGGAAATAGGTTTTGTACCGGGTTCAAGGTCGATACAAAATTCAATTTCACGCCTGGGGGTAGGCCGAGAAGTTCTTGAGGAATACGTCGGAAATTCATTAACAATAGAAATATCATTCAAAACCGAGCGTATTTTTTGTTTAGATCCGTGATATGAGCTAAGAAAGCTTGACATCTATTTTTCAATAAACAAATAGCTTTATGGCTTGAGATGACAGTGATTGATTTTAATGGTTTAGTGGCTTGAATTCGCATAACAGATTGGTTAGGAATATGAAAGCTAATAACCTTACGAAAACAATCAATTTTTGCATGATGAGTAGTTAACCAATCAATCATTAGAATCACGTCAAATGCAAGTATTTTCAATGAAATAAGATCGACAGGTAATATGAGGGTACCGATTTGCACCAAACAAGACTTATAAATAGTGGATGTAATGAAGGTTTCTCCCAATAGAGTTTCCACAAATAAGTCAAAGTCTATTTTCTCCGGAGTCAAATTTAATCGTTGAGCGCAAGTAGGAGAAATAAAAGAATGGGTAGATCAGGTATCAAATAAAGTATAGACTTCGCTAGAGTTTATAATAAGCTTACCCATGATGACCTTATTCGGGTTCCTTGCTTTCTGGGAGGTCACAACAAACGCTCTCCCTTGCACTACCGGCTTTGACTTTTCTTGGACGGTCTTTGGTGCCTCCATCCTAGCTGAATTTGTCTTCGGTGAATGACAAAATCGGGCTAAGTGACCTTCTCTTCCACAATTATAACATGCTTTGGACGGCATTGCGCAATTTGGACTGATGTGTCCCTCCCCTTCGTATTTGAAGCATATGATAGGTGGTCTTTCTCCTTCCATAACAACTTGCAGTCTTTGGTCTTGACGTCTTTCCATCAATGTTGAATCTCCTCTTCTTGAAATGTCCATTCTTATTGTTTTGTACGATTACCACCGAAGTGGTTACCATTTACGCCCATTGATTCCCTCCATGCTTGTTGTCACCGCTTCGATGATCGCTCACTGGTATTATCATTTTGCCGGCTGCTCTCTTTTGGTTGCGTTGACTCGTTATTGCGCTCCACCAACTGAGCCCTATTTACAACATCTGAATACAAACATAGTTTATGAGAACTAAGATGTTGACGTATCTCCGGCTTCAAACCTCTTAAAAACATTCGCGCCATTCTCTCTTCATTATCCACCAAGTGGGACGCAAACCAGGATAACTCCGCAAATTTTGTCTCGTATTGCGACATGGTCATATTATTTTGCTCCAATTTGATAAACTCCACCTCCTTCATGTGACGAATACTTTCGGGAAAGTATTTGTCATTGAACAGCTCTTGGAACTTCTCCCAAGACATCTTCAGTACGGCAGGTTGAGTACGTTTTATCGATTCCCACCAGTAATCTGCCTCTCCGCGCAACATAAAGGTGGCATAGGGAACCTTTTGCTCCACAGAGCATCCCAAGACATCAAATATTTTGGTGATCTGCTTTATCCATGCTTCCGCCATAAGTGGTTTTGGCTCTCCCTTAAACTCCGATGGTCCCTCCTTGAATTGTTTAGCTATGATCACCGAGAGTTTCCAAAGTTTCCACCTACATTTTGATGTGTGTCTTTGCTCTACTTTCATTGCTTGCATGAATTGCATAAAAGCCTCTCAACAATCCATTATTCATCATTTGCTCGGTGTTATTGTTTGCATGAGGATTGTCGCCTTCTGATGCATTTCTCCGATTATTGATATGTGGAGACTCAACGGTCTCTTGTCCTCCATTGCTATTCTCAATATTTTTGGATGTCATTTTTAGATACTGCCACAAAACAAAGGTTAATTGACATGTAACATAATATCTCTAAACTCTGAGCAACCAATTTAAATACAAAATAAATTTAATTAGGTCATATTAGCGAAGGAATTCCCCGTCTCTCCCCTCGTAGTTCTAGTCTCACATCTTAGCCAGGGATCATATCCCTAAGCTTTGATACCAACTATGACGCCCCCAAAATTAGGTATACATCACCTATCTTGGGTCGTCAGATACATGGTACAAAATTCAAATACAACTTACTAATACAACTGTCGTGTACAATACGACAAAACATAACTGTGAGTTTGAATACAATTATTGTCTACTAGAGATTATATAAACTCAAAAGGAGTCCTCATTACAATTATTAACACACTATTTCACATAATAGTGAGGACTACTAATGCTATCCTATGGACCGTCACTCCGTTCCCCGACTAGTCCCTGCTATGTTCTCATTTCCTGAAGAGAACAGTGAAAGAAAGGGTGAGCTCAACTAGCCCAGTAAGAAATATTATGACTAAGATAATGCAGAATAAATTATCGTTAGCCTTCAACAGTGTTAAATTGATAAAATATAACAACATCAAGTTTAACTGCAGCGGATCAAACAATCCATTAAAATAGTCAAGTAGAGAATAAAATCTACTATCTTTTATGATTTAAAAAGTTTTTCATCACTTTTATCGGCGAGACTCGACAATAAATAATCCACATCATCCCCGCACTACTTCACCAAGGATATTCATTAGGGTCACGACCACAAATTCCATGCACTACGGGCCAAGGATATTTGTGTATTCATCAATGGTCATGATCATGCCAACAACTATCCATCAATGCACTACGGGCCAATGAGGACTTTTACCACATCATTTGTAACATTACGATCATGATTACACCGAATAAGCCCTGGTCATAATCATACCAAGTCCATCCATACTTTACAGGCCACAGATGACTTTCAAAAAAAATATAAACATGAGGATGATGACAATGATATAAAAATTCAATAAAATAAGTTCAAGAATTAAGTTATTCAGGAACAAATAACGTCCAAATTGTCAACATGATACTGCTTTGTAGAGTAAAATTCAAGATTTCTCAGAAGAATATTTCCATGAAAAATACTGGATGAAGCACAAATATCAAGGATATTCCACTAATTTCATGGAGTATAGAAGTCAAAATTTTAACCAACTAAGAATAATAAGGAATGGAATAACAACAGAAATCACCATGCATGTGGTACTTCGGATAGGCAGGTTATTCCAACAGAATAATAATAATGGAACCAGGTTAGGTGAAAATCACACCGACATGATGTTCCAACAGAATAATAAAGAATGAAATAATAAAGACAAAATAAGGTCCGGCATAAAGCACACACAGGATGTTCCAACGGAAAATAAAGACAGAATAATAAAAATGGAACCAGTGTCGGCATATACTTACACAGTATACGATGATGTTCTAACAGTAATAATAAAGATGTAATAATAGAAGAATGTCACCACGTATATGGTATTCAGCAGATACAAAAGTTATTCCAATGGAATAATAAAGAAATGGAATAATAGAAGTTCTCTTCTTAAATACAAAAGAATAATATCCTCTACAGTAAAAGAAACTTAATATAAAAGTAGTTAAGTAACATAATACTTTTCTTCTATCTCTATAGTCTCTCTCTATAGTTTCTCTCTCTAGAGTTCAGTGAATTCGTAAGAAAATAATGAAGGAATGAGCTTCTATTTATAGTAAAATGGAATCCATAGTAACTAATCCATGAACGGTCCATATTGATTTACTTTTAATCGTGATTATCCATAATTAAAGCAAAATCTTTTAAATATAATATATATATATATATATATATAAGGCACATGTTTGATTGAAAAATAATTCACTCTCCCGTGAATCATGTCATCTAACTTTCCCAAGGACAATAATAGCCTCCAACTGTGGGCCCGCATTTATTATAATTATATATATATATATAATATGCATATATTATATATCATATAACATATACATAATAACATATATATATATACAATGATATTAACTCCCTCCCGTGACTAACATACTCCCCCATCCCCAAAATCATTTGCAATCATGGGCCCCACATATGGGCCCCCACCTTTATTATACCGAATAATTTTCTACCGATTATTTTGAAAAATAGGTAAATGTGGGTCCATAAAATAAGCAAAACTGAGTGACTTATCACGTAAGCCTTAATAATCAATACTGTGTGCTACTATGCAACCACGCGTATTACTGTACTTTTACTACTGGAGTAGTTCAATGATCAACGGTAAAACTTCCGCCGTTATTTTAATAAAATATTTTTGTCGTTTTCTCAATCCGACAATAATTCTGTTGTGGGGTCCACCAATGATTGTGCCGTCGTACGAATATTTTCTGTTTAAAATGAATATTCCCCGACCAATCGAATAATATATGACAACTTGCATACTTTGCAAAATTTATAAATATTTCCCACAACTATAACATTGTATTAAATTCATTCCATAATATTCAAAAATGATAATTATAGAAAATTCATTTTTATTCAAAAAGTTGGGGACTTACATTAAGCAACCAACGAAAGAGCAATATTGTCCAATTCCCCCACCTCCTTACTAGTGCACCTCCTTTGTAACTTAGCCACCAAGTAATCACTTTACTTGGTGGCCAAGTGGCCGGTGTGACACCCCCAAATCCGGGTACTTCAATTCCACGGGATTTGGTGTTCACTGTACAAATATCATCTATCTATCTACCCATAATAAATGCAAACCATGCAACAGATAGAAATAAAATCCTCCCCTTATGGGGTTACAACATCTGAATAATAAATACAATCCCAGGTCAAACTAACCTTAAACATCTGTGCGGAAACATAAACAAATAAGTCTTAACAACACCAATTCTTTACAATAACATTCTTAAAATCAAATAACAAGTCTTCATCACTTATTAGCTTTGCCTTTGCCTTTGCTAGTAGAAGGCTCATCATACCTTTCGTTCTTAACTTCAATGTTATTATTACGCAAGAGTGAGCATTATTGCTCACAAGTATAAAAATGAAATAACAATATATAATAACATGCGAGTGAATCAAAGACTTCTGAAATAAAAGCTCAACTTTTGAATCAAGAATGAATAACAAGAACTCAAAAGATTTCTGAGGGTCATAAGACCTTGAACTATGTCCTAGGTTATCAAGGGTTATACTTAAAACCTTTAATAGTCATAAGACTATGGACTCTTCTACTCGTACTTAGTGGGATCAACCCTTAGTACCATACTGTGCACAATATCTTAACGCTAACGCATAAGTAATCCCCTATACAGGGTTGTTCATCTCAGTTTGACGTTTGAGTACGCACCAAAGGAAGTTTGGTTTGGATAATTCATCAAGGGTTCTGAAATTTTGAACGCTCATCAATTATGGACTAGTCGAATCATAAAGGGTTCGCTAGTCTAACAAGGTTTAATAGTAATTGAATATTTAACTTGAATAAAATCTCAAAAGGTATACAATAGAATAAGTATTTTATAATAAAGATCATGCTTGAAAGATTAATAGGCTATAATATAACAAAATGACTTGATCAATAATAATGAGAACTTGCTCAATGTAGAAAAAGGTGAACCCATCACTTATATAACGATAACAAGTAGGGTTAGGAAACTTGCCTCGTGCGTAAATTACACTTTAATAAACACGTTCCTTGAATTTAATCCTACATATCATTTCCATTCACAACTCTAGTTAATTATAATGTAATTAGTCATCATAAGTTCATTCTCTTTGTTTAACTTTGATTATGACTATACTTAGTCAATTTATCATATTCATTGTCACATAATTTACACTTTACGAATAACAAGCTAATTATGTATTCAATAATTCAATTTACATGCAATTATGTTATTTACATGCTAAGCATCTATTTTAACATCTCATTATACTTCTAACATATTTCTATGTTCTTTAAATTAAGTTGCTATCACATTACTAAACTTAAACATTTTTAAAAATTCATTTCTGAACATTTTGGAGAGTGGCGCTGCTAGTACCACTTTTATACTTGTTCTCGGTAAGGCATGACAGCGTCTTCATTCTTTATGGTGGCAATCTTCATGCCTTGTCACAAGTCCTGAGGCTTGGAGTCGTACATGGCATGAGACTCTAGTTTCAGTTCTGCAATTCGCGAAAATTGCAGAACATGGCCAAAAAACTCCAATTAAATTATTACTACACGAATTTAATCATACCCACATATTAGAATTCGTATATAATCATTACTCAGCATTTATAGAGTGATTTTAACCAATTAAAACACATAATCACAGAATTAAAATATGTAAATTTCACTGTTCTTGATGTTCTTGAAGGTTTTGAAAACAAAACATGAAAATTACTACTACGGATTCGTTATAACACCGAATCCGTTCATTTAAAGTTTGGTATCTTCATATCAACATGCCTAATAACATACAAGTGTAAATTTTTCAAAACAATTTATGTTTGACATATTAAAATCACGTATAAGGGCCATATGGCCATATCCCATACTCTGTTAATTTTGAAGCAATCATATACGATGTATTTTCATGAAACTGAAGATATGATTTATACAATATATATAATCAAATATGATATGATAACATTTATTACATATATCAACACATAATTCATACCCTTTATAAATACAGAGACCTTACAGAACTTTGAAAGCCATATTCATAAAAACTTTAATAACGAAATTTACAATTTGGGAAGGAGGAGATTACCCTAAGTGTAGAGTATAAATTAGTAGGCTTAGATGCTTTTCAATTCCTCACTCTCAATCTCATTCACAATCTCTGAATTTTTCTCTGACAATTATCTCAGTAAATTCTCAAACACTCTCCTCTCTCGCTATTCCGCACTCGTAAAATAATAAAAGAAAAAAGAGAATAGGTATAATAAATAAGCAAACTACCGCGCATAATGGCCAGTTAACTCAATAATGGGTAATTGCTTCCAACCACTACTAGGGCCTTGTTTGGCAAGCCTAAATTGATTCAAAGTCATTTAATTTAATAAATCTCTTATACTATAGGTTAAATCGTGTCACACCCAATTATACAATAACTCAAATATATTATTTAATTTAATTTGAATAAAATATAATAATTTCTCATTAATTCACATAGTCAAATAATTAAATTTTCTGATTAATTAATAATGTCAATTTATTAAATCTCTAATTAATTATTACATTAATTAAAATAATATTATGCTTATTAAATATTTCATTTAATACAATAAGCTCACATAAATACGTATACTTGAATAATAATTATTCTCACATTAATTTAATAAATATAACACATATAATTAAATTAATCTACCACAACTTCATCAATTAATTATTTAATCAAATAATTAAATCATCAAAAATATTTATTTAATTCAATAAATATTAAGAATTAAATTATAAAAATCTCGTTTGTCACATCTTTCCCCCTTAAAGGATTCTCGCTTCCGAATCACGACTCAATAATTTTGACCGTTACATTCTCCCCCCTTACAAAGATTCTCATCCCCAAAATCGCTTACACAAAATTAAGTAAATAAATGAGGATAATTCTTCATCATATTCTCTTCGAGTTCCCACGTAGCTTCTTCAGCATTGTGGTTCCTCCAAATTATCTTAACAGAAGGTATTACTTTATATCTGAGAACTTGTTCTTTTCTATCGACAATTTGAATGTGAAATTTCTTAAGTAAGATAAGTCTTTTTCAAAATGCAGGGGTTCGTATTCAATTATATGTTTGTAATCGGGTCTGTAGGGTCGTAAAATAGAAACATTGAAGACGTTGTGGACATTCTCGAGTGCTAGAGGTAGGGCTACCTCATACGCAACTTCTCCGATTCTTCTTAGTACTTCAAATGGTCCAATGAATTTTGGGCTTAATTTCCCTTTCTTTCCGAACCTGATCTTTCCCTTCCATGGAGAGACCTTTAAGAACACCTAACTACCCGATTCAAACTCAACATTTTTACGATGTGGATCGACGTATTTCTTCTACCTATCTTGAGCTGCTACCAGTCGTGCTCAGATCACTTTAACTATCTCTGCCGTCTATTGAACCAATTTTGGCCCTAGCAACTGTCTGTCGCTAACTTCATCCCAATAAAGTGGAGTTCTGCACTTTCTGCCGTATAACGCTTCATAGGGCGGCATGCCAATACTAGCGTGGTAATTGTTGTTGTAGCCGAACTCTACTAGTGGTAGGTGATCGTCCCAGTTTCCTTTAAAGTCCATCACACAAGCTTTTAACATATCTTCTAATGTCTGAATCGTTCTTTCGCTCTGTCCATCTGTTTGAGGGTGATATGCCGTACTCATCCGCAATTGCGTACCCATGCATTCCTGTAGACGTTTTCAGAAGTTTGATGTAAGCGCGATCCTCGCTCAAAATAATTATAATCACGCACTCGGTGCCTCGAAAAATTTCTTTTTACATATAACCTTGCCAATTGATCTAAGTTGAATATGATTTTTATCGGAAGGAAGTGTGTGGATTTCGTTAGTCGGTCAACGATAAACCATACTGCGTCGTAGCCTTTCTGAGTCGTCGGAAGGCCAACCACGAAGTCCATTGTAATTTGTTTCCATTTCCATTCTGGGATATCTAACGGGTTTAGCAATCCACTCAGTCTTTGATGTTCTGCTTTCACTTTCAGACATGTCAGACACTTGGCAACACATTCTGCAACATCACATTTCAAATTCGGCCACCAGATGTGTTGTCAAAGATCTTGATACATCTTGGTACTACCAGGGTCAATCGAATATCGTGAACTATGAGCCTCGCTCAAAATGTCTTCCTTAATCTCTCGTGTTCAAGGTACCCAAATTCTACTCTCGAATCTCAGTATTTCTTCCTTATCCAGCTTGAATCTTGGTTCAGTTCCTTCAGATATCTTCTTTATCACCTTTTTGCATTCATCATCCTGAAGTTGAGCTTCCTTAACTTTATCCAGTAGGGTTGTACCAGATTACATCTAAAATAGCTTCTCATCAATTTCCATAGGATACTTCACTTCCAACTCCAGATTCTCCATTTCTAAAATTAGCTTCTCCTGATCGGTCAACATCATCAACTTCTCCCTACCCTTTCTACTTAAGGCGTCGGCAACGACATTTGCCTTACCCGGATGGTATAAAATCTCACAGTTGTAGTCCTTAATTAACTCCAACCACCTTCTTTGGCGCATATTCAAGTCCTTCTGTGTAAAAATATATTTCAGACTCTTGTGGTTTGTATATATTTCACACTTCTCCCCGTAAAGATAGTGCCTCCAAATTTTCAAAGCAAAAACTACTGCAGCTAACTCCCATTCGTGGGTCGGATATCCCTTCTCGTAATCCTTCAATTTTCGTGATGCATACGCAATGACTTTGCCGTTTTGCATCAGCACACAACCAAGTCCTTTATGCGACACATCACTATAAACAACAAAATTTCCTGTATCGTCCGGAAGAGACAACACAGGTGCTGTACTCAACCTCTTCTTCAATTCTTGAAAGCTTTCCTCACACTTCTCCGTCCAAACGAATTTCACAGCTTTTCGAGTTAAATTCGTTAATGGAGTTGCAATCTTGAAAAAGTCTTGTATGAATCTTCTATAATATCCTGCCAATCCAAGAAAATTTCGTACTTTCGACGGCGTTCTCGGCTGATCCCAGTTAATCACGGCTTCTACTTTTGATGGATCTACCGAAATTCTATTTTTATCGATCACGTGCCCAAGAAATTGCACTCACTCGATCAAAAATTAGCATTTTTAAAACTTGGCATACAACTTCTCCCTTCTCAATACTTCCAACGTTAATCTCAAATGCTCTTCATGTTCTTCCTTGGTTTTCGAGTAAACCAAAATATCATCTTTAAATACCACTACGAACTTGTCCAAAAATGGCTTGAACACACCATTCATTAGTCCCATAAATGCTGCAGGACCATTCGTAAGACCAAACGACATTACTAAAAATTTGTAGTGACCATATCGTGTTCTGAACGCTTTCTTTGGTACATCCTCTGGTCTCACCTTCAGTTGATGATAATCACTCCTCAAGTCTATCTTAGAAAAATATATCGCTCCCTTTAATTAATCAAATAGGTCATCGATTCTTGGTAATGGATATCTATTCTTAATCATAACTTTATTCAGTCTCTTCAAATCATGCAGAGCGCGCATCGTTCCATCATTCTTCTTCACAAACAACACCGTCGCTCCCCACTACGATACGCTTGGTTGAATGTACTTCTTGTCCAATAACTCTTGTAGTTGTACCATTAATTCTTATATCTCTACTGGTGCCATTCAGTATGGTGCCTTCGATATTGGAGCGGTTCCTGGCGCCAAATCGATCACGAAATCAACTTATCTATCCCATGGAAGTCCCGGCAAATCGTTTGGAAAAACATCGACGAAGGCTCTTACTACCCAGATTTCCTCTCTTTTCGGAATCTCTTTACGACTGTCGACTATGTAAGCTAAATATCCTATACAAACTTCGCCTTAACAACTTCGGCCTCGCATCATCGTTTAGACAACTCGCTTGTGTAGCGACTTGCTACCATAAAATACAACCTTTGACGAGTCATAAGGTTATCCTTCTTTTTGGCAATCAATTACACGTACCGTAATTGAATAACCAGTCCATTCCCAAGATAACATCAAATTCCCCAAGTCGAATAGGGATAAGATCTATGTTCATGATATTACCCTTAATATCCACTCTACAGTTCTTATATACGTACTTACCAGGAATTTTTTTCTCTATTCGCAATTTCTATGTTCATGGGGTAATCCAACTCTTCCTTAGGCAAATCTAAATTCTTAGCAAAGTCATCGGATATAAAGGAACAAGTAGCACCTGAATCAAATAAAACATAAGCATTAATTTTATTGATCGGAATGATACCCGACACCACATCACGAGACTGAACTGCATCTTCCACCATCATGTTGAAAGTCCTGGCGGTTGGTCGGTTGGTTGCGGTTGGTCCAGTGATAGTCAAGGCGTTTCCACTGTTATTTCCCTTGTTTCCTTCTGATCCTGCCCCTCCAGATCCCTTCTTAAGACAGTCTCTTGCCAAATGATCTTTTGAACCACAAGTGAAACAAGCACCCTTCTTTGGGTTAGGATAGTTAGGTGCTATGTGGCCCTCCTGACCACAATTGTAGCACACCCGCTTTCCTTTCATACAAACCCCTAGATAAGCTTTCCCGCAGGTCGGGCATGCTTCAATCCTCTTCTTTTAACCTCCTTGATGATTCCCCGATGATGAGTTGTCATTCCACCTCTTCTTCTGATTAAAATTACCACCTCCGGTGCCACTTCCACTAGCCTTATTATTTCCTTCACTTTCAGTCTTCTTCTTCTTCTTCTAATCTCGATTGTACTTGGTCACCGCATCACTCCCACCTTCAGCGAGGATGGCCTTTTCCAGTACTCCAACAAAAGTGTTTAGCTGAAACATTGATACTTTGTTGTATACCCATGGTTTTAGTCCTTGTTCAAACCGTCTAGCCTTTCTCTCATCCGTCTGAACTTGATATGGGGCGAACCTTGCCAACTCGTTGAATCTAGCCGCATAATCTGCATGCATATATTCCCTCGCTTCAACTCTAAAACCGAACCTCCATTTGGTTCTGCATGAAATGGGTCGGAAATACATCTCGAAAACATCTCTTTGAATCTCTCCCAAGTAATCACTCCTTCACCTCCACGAACCTTGTTAGCTTGCCACCAGTAACTGGCCTCAGACTTCAACATAAACATTGCAAAAGCGGTCTTCTAGTCTTCTCTAACTCTAGCAACATCAAAAACCTTTTCCATTTCCATAACCCACGTTTGAGCCTCAATCGAGTTCACTAACCTTTAAATTCTGGCGGTCCCACCGCTTTGAAATCTTTAAATGTTGTATTTGGTGGAGCTTGAGGTTGATTATTTATTGCTCCAGCTAGCAAGTTAACCAATTGCTGAACAGGATTAGCATTGGCGTTATTGTTGTTATTAGAAGATCCTTCTTGAGCTGGTTGACGTTGTTGTCTTCTTCTTGGTGACATATTTCTATTAAAATATATGCTTATTAAATCTCTATTAAATTCTCTAAATAGTTAAGACTTATCTCAACAATTTAATATAATTATTTTACACATTATCTCAAACAACTTGATATATATTCATTCAAACCAAAATTTTTAACATCAAACGATAGCATTACTGCTATTTACATCAACTATCCTAAGATAAAGAATCCACAGGATTTAAAATATTTAAAATATTCCTTTGTTCATAACCACATCCGAATTTACATCTAAATACTAGATAAGTTTATCACATAATTAAACAAATTTTATCACTGTCTGTCAAGGCGTTGAATAGCCTTGATACGCTGCTCTTCCATGATGCGAGACATCATCCTGCGATCCAGCATGTACGATGGAAGTCCTTCAAACTGGATGGGGTACCTCAAAACTCGATCCTGGGCCTCATCCATTGCATTATTAAGTGTAGAGTACGACTCCCCAAGCTTCGCCTTTTTTGCACGACCGTCCTCTTCTGCAAGATCAGCACGACGTGACTCTCTTACCCAGCCTTCTTCTGCTATGATTAGCCTTTCAGAGCTTTCCTTCAGTTCTTTCTTCAACTTCTCTATCTCCTCGGTCTTATCTTCGGTTTGACCCTTCTTGTGGACCAAATCCCATTCTACATTTCCAAGTCATGAGTGAAGAGTCAAAATCTCCCTCTCCTTCTGCTCGAGAGTAATCTGCTGAATAATCGCCTGCTTCGATCCGATCTCAGACATCATCTCGTAGCTCAACGTTACGGTCGTATAACGCGTCGTACATCTCAGCATCAATGGAGTGCTGTGGAAACTCCTCTTCTTCCTCTTCTTCTTTAATTCCTCCTCAGGATCCTCCTCAGGATCAGTCTCAGGTTCATGTTCCCGACCAACAACGGTGATCAACGGAGATGACTCCTCTCAGTACTCAACTGCCCCCTAACGACATGAATGTCTCGGGCTCCTCCTCTAGGTAATCAGTAGGTACTCGGGGTTCCTCCTCCCACTTCGACTAGTTCCTCCAACGTCCACATCCATCGACAACAAAATTTTAGGTTTTAGTTACTAAGTCGTACTAGTGAGCACATAATTTAACACATAAGCACATAAAGTCTTTTATTATCTTCAATGAATTACAAAAATTCATTTCCTAGAAATCGATAAGAGTTTTTCATTACTATGTTCTTCCTATAAGGCTACTACCTAAGGTTGTTCCCCCACCTAAGGTTCATAGCCTATAGCTTTGATACCAACCTGTGACACCCCCAAATCCGGGTACTTCAATTCCATGGGATTTTGTGTTCACTGTACAAATATCATCTATCTATCTACCCATAATAAATGCAAACCATGCAATAGATAGAAATAAAATCCTCTCCTTATGGGGTTACAACATCTGAATAATAAATACAATCCCAGGTCAAACTAACCTTAAACATCTGTGTAGAAACATAAGCAAATAAGTCTTAACAACATCAATTCTTTACAATAACATTCTTAAAATCAAATAACAAGTCTTCATCACTTATTAGCTTTGCCTTTGCCTTTGTTAGTAGAAGGCTCATCGTACCTTTCGTTCTTAACTGCAATGTTATTATTACGCAAGAGTGAGCATGATTGCTCACAAGTATGAAAATGAAATAACAATATATAATAACATGCGAGTGAATCAAAGACTTCTGAAATAAAAGCTCAACTTTTGAATCAAGAATGAATAACAAGAATTCAAAAGATTTCTGAGGGTCATAAGACCTTGAACTACGTCTTATGTTATCAAGGGTTATACTTGAAACCTTTAACAGTCATAAGACTATGGACTCTTCTACTCAAACTTAGGGGGATCTGCCCTTAGTACCATTCTGTGCACAATATCTTAACACTAACGCATAAATAATCCCTTATACAGGGTTGTTCATCTCAGTTTGACGTTTGAGTCCGCACCAAAGGAAGTTTGATTTGGATAATTCATCAAGGGTTCTGAAATTTAGAACGCTCATCAACTATGGACTAGTCGAATCATAAAGGGTTCACTAGTCTAACAAGGTTTAACAGTAATTGAATATTTAACTTGAATAAAATCTCAAAAGGTATACAATAGAATAAGTATTGTATAATAGCATCATGCTTGAAAGATTAATAGGCTATAATATAACAAAACAGACTTGATATAAGTTCATTCTCTTTGTTATTCTTTCTTATTCATGAAGAGAATTTATCACATTGTTATTCCATTGCTTTATTATTTCATTCATGGAATAACTTATTCCATTGTATATTATTTTGTTTACCTATACTTGGTGACATTCTTCTATTATTACATTGGAACATCACATGCATGTTTTTTACCGGACTGGTTCCGTCTTTATTATTATTACATTGGAACATCACATGCATGTGTTTTACACGGGACTGGTTCCGTCTTTATTATTATTACATTGGAACATCCATGTTGTGTGTGTTTTACAGGACTGGTTCCATTCTTTATTATACATTGGAATATCACATGCATGGTGTGTTTTTTTTGCGACACAGGTTAATTATTATTATTACATTGGAATAACTTTATACATCTGATCTCGCATGCATGGTGATTTCTTTTGTTATTCCATTCTTTATTATACTCGGTTGGTTAAAGTTTTGACTTCTATACTCCATGAAATTAGTAGAATATCCTTGATATTTGCGCTTCATCTAGTATCTTTTCATGGAAATATTCTTACGATCATTCTTGAATTTTACTCTACAAAGCGATATCATGTTGACAATTTGGACATTATTAGTTCTGGATAAATTAATTCTTGAACTTGTTTTATTGAATTCTTATATCATTGTCATCATCCTCATGTTTATATTATGTTGAAAGTCATCTATGGCCTTTGTAGTGCATAGATGGACTTGGTATGATTATGACCGAGGATTATTCGGTTGTAATCATGGTAGTAATGTTACAAATGATGTGGTAAAAGTTATCATTGGCCGTGGTGCATTGATGGGCGATTGTTGGCATGATCATGACCATTAATGAATACGAATGTCCTTGGTACGTAGTGCATGGATAATTTGTGGTCGTGATACTAAAGAATATCCTTGGCCATAGTGCGAGGGTGATTCGATGATGTGGATTATTTATTAAAATTTGAGTCCCAGTGATAAAAGTCATGAAAAACCTTTTAAATCATAAAAGATAGTAGATTTTATTCTCTACTTGACTCTTTTAATGGATTGCTTGTTTCATTGCTGATTAAACTTGATGTTGTTATATTTTATCGGTTTAACATTTGTTGAAGGCTAACGATAATTTATTACGCATTATCTTAGTCATAATATTTCTTCTTGGGCTAGTTGAGCTCACCCTTTCTTTCACTGTTCTCTTGAAATGAGAACATAGCGAGGGACTAGTCGGGGAGCGGAGTGATGGTCGAGAGGATAGCATTAGTAGTCCTCACTATTACATGAAATAGTGTGTTAATAATTGTAATGAGGACTCCTTTTGAGTTTGTATAATCTCTAGTAGACAATAATTGTATTCAAACTCACGATTATGTTTTGTCGTATTATGTACCTGACATTTGTATTAGTAAGTTGTATTTGAATTTTGTACCATGTATCGGCGACCCAAGATGGGTGATGTATACCTAATTTTGGGGCGCGTCACGATTAATATCAAAGCTTAGGGATATGATCCTGGCTAAGATGTGAGAATAGTACTAGGAGGGAGAGCGAGGAATTCCTTCGCTAGTATGACCTACCTAAGTTTATGTGGTATTTAATTGGTCGGTCGAGAATTTAGGGATAATATGTTACATGTCGATTAACCTTTGTTTTGTGGCGATATCTGAAAATGACATCAGAGAATGTTGAGAATAGCAATGGAGCACGAGCGACCGTTGATTCACCACATATCAATAATCGGGGATAATGTGCATCGAGGCGACAATCCTCATGCAAACAACAACAACGACCAAATGATGAATGATCAAATGTTAGGGGGCTTTATCTATCGATTCATGCAACATCGACGAGCGGCTCTCTGTCCAAAATGCACGGTGGAAACACTTGAAACTCTCGGGCGATCACCGCTAAGCAGTTCAAGGAGCTGGGACCACCGGAGTTTAAGGGAGAGCAAAACCACTTATGGCGGAAGCATGGATAAAGCGATCACCAAGATATTTGATGTCTTGGGATGCTCAGAGAAGCAAAAGGTTCCCTTCTTGCCTTTATGTTGCTTGCGAGAGAGGCGATTCTTTGGTGGGAATCGGTAAAAGCGTACTCAACTGCCGTCTTTGAAGATGTCTTGGGAGAAGTTCGAAGAGTTGTTCAGCGACAAATACTTTCCCAAAGTATTAATCACATGAAGGAGGTGGAGTTTATCAAGTTGGAACAAAACAATATGGCCAGTGTCGCGATCTGAGGCTAAATTTTGCGGAGTTATCCGGTTTCGCGTCCCACTTGGTGGATAATGAAGAGAGAATGACACGGATGTTTTAAGAGGTTTGAAGCGGGGAGATCGTCGACATCTTATTTCTCGTAAAGCGTGTGTTTATATTGAGATGTTGTAAATAGGGCTCGATTAGTGGAAGCGCGATAACGAGTCAATCAACTAACTAAAAGAAGCGGTAGAGCAAAATGATAATACCGGTGAGAGCGATCATCGAGCGGTGACAACAAGCGTGGAGGAATCAACAGGCGAAAATGGTAACCACTTGTGGTGTAATCGGGGCCAAAATAATAAGAATGGACATTTCAAGAAGAGGAGATTCAATGATGATGGAAAGGCGTCGGCACCGGCACCTGTCGTTAAGGAAGGAGAACGACCACCTATCATATGTTTCAAATCACGGAGGAGAGGGCACATCGGTCAAAGCTACGCGATGCCGTCAAAGCGTGTTATAATTGTGGAAGAAAGGTCACTTAGCCCGATTTTGTCATTCATAGAAGACAAATTCGGCTTAGGATGGAGGCACCAAAGTAGTCGAGAAAAAGTCAAAGCCGGTAGTGCAAGGGAGGCGTTTGTTGTGACCTCCCGAAAAGCAAGGAACCCGAATGAGGTCATCACGGGTAAGCTTATCATAAACTCTAATGAAATCTATACTTTATTTGATACTGGTTCTACCCATTCTTTTATTTCTCTACTTGCGCTCATCGATTAAATTTGACTCAGGAGAAATTAGACTTTGACTTATCTGTGGAAACTCCATTGGGAGAAACCTTCATTACATCCATTGTTTATAAGTCTTGTTTGGTTCAAATCGGTACCCTCACATTACACAGATCTTATTTCATTGAAAATACTTGCATTTGGCGTGATTACAAGGGATTGATTGGTTAACTACTCATCATGCAAAATTGATTGATTTTTAGTAAGGTTGTTAGCTTTCATATTCCTAATCAACCTATTATCTGAATTCAAGCGACCAAACCATTAAAATCAATCACGGTCATCTCGAGCCATAAAAGCTATTCGTTTATTGAAAAGCGGATGTCGAAGCTTTCTTAGCTCATGTCATGATTTAAACAAAAATAAATCGAGTTTTGAGCGATATTTCTATTGTTAATAAATTTCTGACGTATTCCCCGAAGAACTTCAGGCCTACCCCACAGCGTGAAATTGAATTTTGTATCGACCTTGAACCCGATACAAAACCCATTTCAAAAGCCCATGTCGAATGGCTCTATTGAACTTGAGAGTTAAAGACCCAATGCGAGGAATTGTTAGACATTGGCTTTATTAGTCCTAGTACTTCTCCTTGGGGTGCTCTGTTACTATTCGTGAAGAAGAAAGATGGGAGTATCGACTTTGTATTGATTATCGGGAGTTGAATCATGTCACCATCAAAAATAGGTATCCATTTCCACGTATTGATGACTGTTTGACCCGATTCTGCAAGGAGCAAATTCTTTTCAAAGATTGATCTTCGTTAGGATATCACCAATTGAAGATTAGAGCCAGATGACATTCCAAAGGCGGCTTTGAAACTTCGATGCGGGCATTATGAATTCTAGTCATGTCCTTTGGATTGACTAATGCTCCTATTGCCTTCATGGATATGATGAGCCAAGTATTCAGGAATATTTGGATCACTTTGTGGTCGTCTTTATTGATGACATCCTTATTTATTCAAAAGCGTGAAGATCATGAGCAACACTTGAGGTGACACTCCAAAAGCTTCGTGAATACAAGCTTTATGCGAGTTGAAGAAATCTGAATTACGGCGAGGAAGTAGCATTCCTTGGGCACGTAGTATCAAGTCATGGAATATCTGTTGACCCGACAAAGATTGAAGCAATTCAAAGTTTGGAGCAACCTAAATCGATGGCCAAAAATCGTAGCTTTCTCGGTTTAGTGGTTATTATCGGAGATTAAATGGAAGGATTTTCTCGAATCTACTACTCCATTAACTCGGTGACTCGGAAAGATCAAAGTTCGGTTGGAGCGAAGAATGTGAGAAGAGTTTTCAAGAACTCGAGAGGAGACTCATTTCGGCACCTGTTACGACAATACCATCGGCTCGGAGGATTTGTCATCTGATGATGCTTGAACAAAGGGTTGGGATGTGTTCTCATGCAACATGGAAAAGTCATAGCCTATGCCTCAAGACAACTCAAAGAATATGAGAGGAATTATCCTACTCATGATCTAGAGTTGGCAGTTGTTGTCTTCGCACTAAAGATTTGGAGGCATTACTTGTATGGGGAGAAGGTGGAGATCTTTACGGATCATAAAAGCCTCAAATATTTCTTTACTCAAAAGGAACTCGACATGCGACAACGGCGTTGGCTTGAACTATTGAAAGATTATGATCATACCATCGATACCATCACCGGAAGCGAGCGTGGTAGTAGCGCGCATGAGTAGAAGATCATATCTGAGTCGAGTGCGATATTGTCAGCGCTGAGGCCCATTTGTGTGACTTGCAAAGGATGGAGATAGAGTTAAAGACTCAGGGGACCCATGTGATGATGGCGAATATCTGAGTAGAACCAGACTTTAATCGATAAAGTTAAAAATTTGCTCGAGTTTCTGAGACACAGGTGATCGTATGAGGAAGAAAGTGCAAGAAGGTGCTATCTTTGGGAAGCAAGAATCGATGAAGAAGGAATACTTGAGTCGACTCCGGACTTTGTGTTCTAACGACCACGATTTAAAGTATAAAATCATGATGGAGGCGCCTGACACACAGATTTGCAATCCATCACAGGAGTACCAAATGTGTATCATGATATTAAATCGTACATTTTGGTGGAAGCAATATGAAGAGAGAGATAGCGTTGTTTATCTCAAGGTGTCTAACTTGTCAGCGAGTTAAAGCGGAGCATCAAGTACCAAAAGGTCCATTGCAACCACTTGAAATTCGAGAATGGAAGTGGGAGCACATTACCATGGATTTAGTTCTGGGTCTTCTAAGGTTTCTCAAGGCGTAGATCGATTTGGGTCATTGTTGATAGATTGACCAAATCGCTCATTTCTCTTCCGATCTGAAAACTTATACACTTGAGCGTCTTGCTCGTATGTACATAAATGAGATTGTAAGGCGCATGGTATCTGCGGTATCCATAGTTTACGATCGAGACCCAAGATTCACTTCACGATTTTGGGTTAGTTTGCAAAAAGCTATGAGCACAGACTTACGATTTAGCTTCGGCATATCATCCTCGAAGCGGACGGACGAGTCGGAGAGGACTATTCAAACTCTTGAAGATCTATTAAGACTACGTGTCCTTGATTTCAAGGGAAGTTGGGACAAGTTCTTACCATTGGTGGAGTTTTCCTACTGACAACAGTTATCAAGCAAGTATTGGCATGGCTCCATTCGAGCGTTGTATGGAAGAAAGTGTCGTTCTCCGGTATCTTTGGGATGAGGTGGGTGAAAAACAACGTTGTTGGGATATGGGAGTTGATGCGTATGACTACGGAAAAAGATTGAAACGATCCAAATGACGTATAAAAACCTCACAAGATCGACAAAAGAGTTATCTTGATCTTCATCGAAAGGGCGTGGAATTCGATATAGGAGATCGTGTGTTTGTTGCGTGTTGCTCCATGGAAAGGAGTTACGAGATTTGGAAAGAGAGAAAACTTCGATCCTCGATTCATCGGCCCATTTTAATCCTCGATCGAGTAGGAGCGTGGCTATAGACTAATTTACTGCCAGTATGTCTCGTGTTCATAACGTTTTTCACATATCCATGTTACGTAAATATGTGAAAGACCCGAACCACATTATTGAGTTAGAACCCGGACGAAATAGCGGAAGATTTGGCGTATGAAGAGGTTCTGTTCAAATCTTGGATAAGAAGGAACATATTCTACGCTCGAGGTTATACCTCAAGTCGAAAGTTTTGTGGAGAAACCACGATGTTGAGAAATGACTTGGGAGTTAGAATCTGAAATGAAATCAAGGTATCCTTACCTCTTGACATACCAGTCGTACCCTAATTTTGAGGGCAAAATTTCATAAGAAGGGAGGTTGTAAGACCCCAACTTTTATAAATAAAGATGAATTTTCTATAAATATTATTTTTGAATATTATGGAGTAAATTTGATATAATGTTATAGTTGTGGGTAATATTTATAAATTTTGCAAAGTAAGCAAGTTGTTATAAAATATTAGTTTGGTGGGGAATATTCTTTTTGTCGGGAATATTAAATGCGGCGGCACAATCATTAGTGGACCCCACAGCGGAATTATTATGTCGGATTGAGAAAATGACAAAAATACTTTATGAAAATAACGGCGGAGGTGTTACCGTTAAAAAGCTGTTGAACTACCCGGTAGTAAAAAATGCGATGTCTGGCGTGGTTGCGTAGTAGCACACGGTATTGATTATTGATGCTTCGTGAAGTCACTCATTATACTCGATTATTACTTTCGATAATTCTTGCATCATATCTCTTATATTATTGATTCATTATTGTCACGATATCATCATATATAATATGTTATATTATTAAATCAATAATTGAGATGACAAGTTATAAATGATTAATAATTGTTGAAAGATTAAATATGTGTTGATTAAAAATAAAATGATTTGTGGTAATATTTATTCAATCCTTGATGTATATAAAAGAGTCTATTATGAGAGCGTTTGTGGTAAGTTTGGTTATTTTATGGGGGGCCATATGTCATCATCTAAGAGTCTCTTAAATCGATAGTAATTACCTTCGTCGATATAGTAATTACCTTCGTCGATAATAATTACCTTACATAGTAATTACCTTACCGATAGTAATTACCTTAACCGAGTTAGCCCACTTTCTGCAGTACGTCGAACCACTTGTCGTTTCATATTACGATCGAACCAATTGGTGTTTCACATTACGGCGTCGAACCACTTTTCTTTTCACATCACCGATCGTCGAGCCACTTGCCTTTTCACATTTCAAGTGCTAAGCTAGAAATCTTCTATAAATAGAGGCTAGTGCTTCATTATTTTCACGAATTCATTGGCTATAGAGAGAAAGTATAGAGAATAAGAGAAAGAAGAAGAGTATTACATTACTACACTCTGCGCGTATTCAATCTCTACTAATGTAAGGGGTGTTATTCTTTCTTATTCATGAAGAAGGCTGTTGTTATTCCATTGCTTATTATTATACATTTGGAATAACTTTTGTATCTGTGGTTTACCTATACTTGGTGACATTCTTATACTATTACTACATTGGAACATCACATGCATGTGTTTTACATTGGTTAAAATCTTTATTATTATTACATTGGAACATCATATGTGTGTTTTTACCGGGACTGGTTAAAATCTTTATTATTATTACATTGGAACATCACATGCATGTGTGTTTTACAGGACACAGTTCCATCTTTATTATTACATTGGAACATCACATGATTGCAAATTTTGCACGACTGGTTAGTTATTATTATTACATTGGAATAACTTTGTCTATCATCTGATCTGCGTGCATGGTGATTTCTTTTGTTATTCCATTCTTTATTATACTCGGTTGGTTAAAGTTTTGACTTCTATACTCCATGAAATTAGTAGAATATCCTTGATATTTAACTTCGTCGATATCTTTTCATGGAAATATTCTTACGATCATTCTTGAATTTTACTCTACAAAAGCGTATCATGTTGACAATTTGGACATTATTAGTTCTGGATAAATTAATTCTTGAACTTGTTTTATTGAATTCTTATATCATTGTCATCATCCTCATGTTTATATTATGTTGAAAGTCATATACGTGGCTGTGGTGCATAGATGGACTTGGTATGATTATGACCGAGGATTATTGGTGTAATCATGGCCGTAATGTTACAAATGATGTGGTAAAAGTTATCATTGGCGTAGTGCATTGATGGACGATTGTTGGCATGATCATGACCATTAATGAATACGAATGTCCTTGGTACGTAGTGCATGGATAATTTGTGGTCGTGATACTAAAGAATATCCTTGGTAGTAGTGCGGGGGTGATTCGATGATGTGGATTATTTATTAAAATTTGAGTCCCGGCGATAAAAGTCATGAAAAACCTTTTAAATCATAAAAGATAGTAGATTTTATTCTCTACTTGACTCTTTTAATGGATTGCTTGTTCATTGCTATGATTAAACTTGATGTTGTTATATTTTATCGGTTTAACATTGTTGAAGGCTAACGATAATTTATTACGCATTATCTTAGTCATAATATTTCTTCTTGGGCTAGTTGAGCTCACCCTTTCTTTCCTTTGTTCTCTTGAAAAATGAGAACATAGCGAGGGACTAGTCGGGGAGCGGAGTGATGGTCGAGAGGATAGCATTAGTAGTCCTCACTATTACGTGAAATAGTGTGTTAATAATTGTAATGAGGACTCCTTTTGAGTTTGTATAATCTCTAGTAGACAATAATTGTATTCAAACTCACAGTTATGTTTTGTCGTATTGTACCACGATAGTTGTATTAGTAAGTTGTATTTGAATTTTTGTACCATGTATCGGCGACCCAAGATGGGTGATGTATACCTAATTTTGGAATATCACCCACAACTTTAACATTATATCAAATCCACACCATAATATTAAAAAAAATCGAGAAATTTAAATCTTTATCCATAAAATTTGGGGTCTCACAATCTCCTCTCCTTATGAAATTTCACCCTCGAAATTTACATATGTACTTGGTATGCCGAAGAGATGAGGATACCTTGACTTCATTTCAGATTCTAACTCTTGAGGTATAACCTTTGAGTGTTGAATACGATCCTTCTTATCCAAGATTTTAACACGTATTTCCTCATACGTTAAATCTTCTGCTATCTCATCTGGTTCTAATTTAATAATGTGGTTCGGGTCATCCATATATTTACGTAACATCGATACGTGAAAAACGTTATGAACACGCGACATACTTGGCGGTAAAATTAGTCTATAGGCCACATTTCCTACTCGATCGTGGGATTTTGAATGGGCCATAAAATCGAGGGTTGAGATTTCCTCTCTTCAACTCTTGCTTCTAGAATAACACCTCTTGAACCTTTTTCTTCACATTCATCACTCTCGTGTGTAGCTTGAGCGACCTTTAACTTTATCGATTAGAGTCGATTCTACTCGTATATTTATTATCACTACGTGGGTCCCTAGAGTCTTTAACTCTATCTTCATCATTTGTAAGTTATACGAAATGTGTTTTTGTACTGGGGTCAATACAAAATTCGTTTTCACGCTTTGGGGGTATGCCAGGAAGTTCTTTAAAAATACGTCAGGAAATTTATTAACGATGGAAATATCATTCAAAATCGTGACCCTCATCCCAAGACTTGGATAGTACGTCACATTGATACTATCAACTTGTCATCGCCATTCATGACGTCAGCCACTCTGAAAAGTCTAGCTTCGGTGCATTCCACACAAGGAAGTCACCCGATAAAGGCTCAGAGCTCTTTATTTATGGCTTGATATGACAATGATTGACTTTAGTGGTTTGGTTGCTTGAATTCGCATAACAGGTTGGTTAGGAATATGAAAGCTAACAACCTTACAAAAAGCTTTATGAGTAGTTAACCAATCGATTCCTAAAATCACATCAAAGGCAAGTATTTTCAAAGAGATAAGATCGACAGGTAACGTGAAAGTGTCGATTTGAATCAACAAGATTTATAAACAGTGGAGGTAACGAAGGTTTCTACTATCGAAGTTTCAACCAATAAGTCAAAGTTTAATTTCTCCGAAGTCAAATTTAAACGTTGAGCGCAAGCAAGTGAGATAAAAGAATGGGTATAATAGGTATCTAATAAGGTATAAACTTCGCAAGAATTTATAATTAACTAACCCGTGCTAACTTCGTCGTGTTACTCGCTTTTGAGAAGTCACAAAAATGCTCTTCCCCGAAACCACCGACTTTGTTTTGTCGTGATCGACCTTTTTGGTGCCACATTTCTAGCTGGACTTGACTTTACTATACGAATAAAAAATCGAGCTAAATGACCTTCTCTTCTTGAAATTTCCACTTCTATTATCTTGAAATGATTACCACCGAAGTGGTTACCATTCTTAACATGATAATTTCCCCACGATGGTTATCATTGTTCGATGGTCGCTGCCCATATAAGTATAATTATTATCAAGTTGTTGCTCGCTACCTTTTGGTTGTGCTGACTCATTATCGCGCTCCAATAACTGAGCCCTATTCACAACATCTAAATATAATCAAAGTTTGTGAGAAATGAGGTATCGACGATATTAGGTTTCAAACCTCTTAGAAACATTCACGCTATTCGCTTCCTCATTATCGAATTAAATGGGATGCAAACCGGGATAACTTCGAAAACTTAGCTTCGTGAATACATGCATTCATATTGTTTTTGCTCCACGGCACATCTCAAAATTTTTAGAGGTCATTCTCAAATACTGTCACAAAACAAGGGTTAATTAAACAAATTAACATATCACATGTTATCCCTATACTTTGACCGACCAATTAAATACCAAATAAACTTAGGTAGGTCATACTAGCGAAGGAATTCCCCGTCTCTCCCCTCCTAGTTCTTGTCTCACATCTCATCCAGGGATCATATCCCTAAGCTTTGATACCAACTGTGACGCCCCCAAAATAGGTATACATCACCCATTCTAAGTCGCCAATACATGGTACAAAATTCAAATACAACTTAATTATACAACAGTCGTGTAAAATACGACAAAACATAATCTCAGAGTTTTAATACGATATTTGTCCTCTAAACAAATATAAAACTCAATGAAGTCCTTATTACATTTATTATCACAATATTTCATAGAATAGTGAGAACTACTAATGCTATCATCTCTCGACCGCCGCTCCATTCCCCGAGCTAGTCCTGCCACGCTTATTTCTGAAGAGAACAATGAAAGCAAAAGGGTGAGCTCAACTAGCCCAAAGAAAAATATTATGACTAAGGTAATGCGTAATAAATTATCATTAGCCTTCAACAATGTTAAACCGATAAAATACAATGAGCATCAAGTTTAACTGCAGTGAACAAGCAATCCATCAAAAGAGTCAAGTAGAAAATAAAATCTAAAATCTACTATCTTTTATGATTTAAAATGGTTTTTCATCACTTTTATCGTTGAGACTCGACAATAACTAAACTAAATTATCGAATCATCCTCGCACTATGGGCCAAGGATATTCATTAAATCATCAATAATTAAGCTGACTATACCGAATAATCTTCCGGGTCATAATCATACCAAAACCGCATCCATCAATGCACTATGTGCCACCGAGGACTTTCACCACATCATTCGTCACATTACGATTAAGATTGATTATACCGAATAATCCTCAGTTATAATCATACCAAGTCCATCTATGCACGTAAGCCAAAGATTTACTTTCATCATGATATAAGCATGAGAATGATGACAATGATATAAGCATTAATCAATCTAAAACAAGGATAAATATTAAAGAATTTAAATTTATCCTAATATTATCACACACTTAATAAACTCATAATCAAATATTATTAATATTATAACAATATTTTATCACTTCTTAAACTTATAAACAATTTATTTCAGATTGTTTATACTTTAACCAATAATGCATTTAATCATTAAAAAATGCCATACTCATAAGATTTCATCACCAATGATCAAATCCTTTATCAAAATCTCAGATATACCCATATAGGATTCCCGAGCCATAAAATCATATTTTCCAATTTTGTTACTTCACATAACATATTTAACTCATATGTTCGTAACTAAACCATTTTCATGAAAAATTACAAAATCAACTTTTTATTTTTCTATCCTTTGCCCAAACATATATACATATATTTCATACACAACAAGTATTTTTATAATTTTTCAACTCCCTTAAGTATTTTTTAAAAATCAATTTCTCATTAATTCCTTAAGAAATTAGCTACCTCAAGTTTAACTTCAGAAATTCTCAAATCTTGGCAGGATCTTACACAAGTTAATGTGAGCTTCAAGTTTAAATTTTATGGTCATCAGAGTTATAGAACTCACGGTTATAGCGTTTTTCATCTAAAAACCTAAATATTGAAATAATCATAACTTGCTCATTTAATTGGAATGAGTTCATATTTGGACAGGAGGTACTTTATACCATATATTTTCATGTCCCAAAAGGCCGGAATTTATTTCATAAGCTAAGTTGCTGAAAATTCCCTTTAAAACTTCGTAGCGAGCAATTTTCTTTCTAATTTGCAGTTTTTGACTCTTTTGCTAAAATTAGTCCACACGAAAATATACAACACCTTTTCTAGTGATTCCACTTGGATAAGTTAGAAAACTCATAGATCTAACTCTATAACTTGACCACACTCAAAAATTCAAAATATAATAGGAGATATGAATTCAATCAATTTCATAATCCATTTTACCAAAATCGATTTCCAACCTTTGTGATTTCTAAGAAACTTTCATGTTTTCACATAATAACCAACATAACTCATCATGTGACAATGACATAATAATTCAATAAAACAAGTTCAAGAATAGGTTTTAAAAGATTTAAAAGTTAATTTATCCACGAACTTAATAATGTCCAAATTGTCATTGACGATCATCTTGCTTTGTGGAGAAAAATTCAAGAATGCTTTCGAAAAGAATATTTCCACAAAAGATCTTTGGATGAAGAGCAAATATCAGGATATTCCACTAATTTCAAGGAATATATAAGCGAAAACTTTAACCAGCCAGGTATAATAGAATGTATGAAGTTGTAAATGGATTTTCACCGTCATGCAGAATCCGCGTGTCACCGGATCATTTTCACAATTTAATAAGGAATGAATACAAAGGATGCATTCACCATACGTATAGTAATCCACGTAAACGGAGTTATTCGGCGAGAATAATAAAGAATGGAATAACGGAAGGATTCACCGTCGATGCGATGAGCTGCGAGAGACGAGGTTATTCCCAACGGAATAATAAATAATGGAACCGAAGTCCCAAGCGTAAATGCAGAGATATGATATTCCGACAAAATAATAAATAATGGAACCGGTGCCATGTAGCGTCGCCTTACGAGCGGATATTCCGATAAAATAATAAATAATGGAACCGAATTAAAAGCGTAAATGCAAAGACAGGATATTAAACGAATAATAAAGAAAGCGAGAATATTAAGAAGAATTTCACCATTTATGTAGTCTTCTCATAAAGCAGTTATTCAACGAATAATAAAGAATGGAATAACGGAAGAATTTCATGGCATGTACATGGTACTTGCATATCACGAAGTTATTCCCACATAATAATAAAGAATGGAATACTTGAAGTTCTCTTCATAAGGAATCTGAAAAATTAATTCCCTTACGTCACCGATAAATAATATCCACACCTTAGAAGAAATGGATATTAGAGTAGTGAAGTAAGCGAAATATTTTCTTTTTTTCTCTCTATAGTTTCTCTCTCTGAGTTTCCGTTGAATTCGTAAAATAATGAAGGAATGAGCTTCTATTTATAGGAGAATGGGCTAATAGTAACTAATTCATGAACAGGTCGAATGATTTACTTTTAAAACTTAAAGCAACGATCCATCTTGATTTACTATTAAAACTTTAAACCAACGATCTATATTGATTTACTATTATAACTTTTCACGAAGCGGTCCATATTGATTTACTATTGTATCTTCAACGATAGTGCGAAAAATTATCACATCTCCTCATGGAATAATATTGTACCCAAAAATGATTTGGGTTTGAAAGAATTATATTTTCGAAGTGAATAGTACCCAAGTGAATAGTAACTCGTGAATAGTGGCGCTACGTGAATAGTAATTCATGAATATAACTTCGTGAATAGTAACTCATGAATAGTAACTTGTGAATAGTACTGGATACCTGGCGAAAAGTGCCCCGAATACCCGATTAATTGATATAACCTCCAGTGACGTCAATTATTATCGAAAACAAATGTCGATTTCCATTTCAACATCTTGGAACTATAAAATTCATCTCTAATCGACTACGAACTTATTCGCCATTAATATTATAACTCTATTATTTATGACTGAGGTCGTTCTCCGAGGAAAGAGGGGCTTTCGGTAAGTTTCTCGTTTGCGTAGCGATTGGGTGACCCAAGCGTCTCATTGACATCCTTTGAACCATTTACATAAATATAGTAATTTAATAATATGAATAACTTTAATAGTCTCAGTTATTGATTTAATAATATAATAACATATTGTCACGAGATGATCTTGTGACAATGTCCAAATCAATATTATAAGGAGATGTGATCTGACGGTTAGTGAAAAGTAATAATTGAGTAATAACGAGTGACTTACCGTATGACATCGATAACCTACTCACCGTGTCTTCTTATGCAACCCATAGCGTATTCTTTATACTTTTACTCTTGGGTAGTTCACTTGATTTTAATAGTAACACTTCGTAGTTATTATATAAAAGATAGTGCAATGCGTTTTCTTACTAAATGAATACTTGGATTGTGGGGTCACCTATGATTGTCTGGTAAATGCACGAATATTCTCATAAAAAAAA